>JAVGWW010000021.1:175000-534582 GCA_036924055.1 Leuresthes tenuis
CTGCATATACTGAGGGGCCCTGCATATACTGAGGGGCCCTGCATATACTGAGTGGCCCTGCATATACTGAGGGGCCCTGCATATACTGAGGGGCCCTGCATATACTGAGGGGCCCTGCATTTACTGAGGGGCCCTGCATATACTGAGGGGCCCTGCATATACTGAGGGGCCCTGCATATACTGAGGGGCCCTGCATATACTGAGGGGCCCTGCATATACTGAGGGGCCCTGCATTTACTGAGGGGCCCTGCATATACTGAGGGGCCCTGCATATACTGAGGGGCCCTGCATATACTGAGGGGCCCTGCATTTACTGAGGGGCCCTGCATATACTGAGGGGCCCTGCATATACTGAGGGGCCCTGCATATACTGAGGGGCCCTGCATATACTGAGGGGCCCTGCATATACTGAGTGGCCCTGCATATACTGAGGGGCCCTGCATTTACTGAGGGGCCCTGCATATACTGAGGGGCCCTGCATATACTGAGGGGCCCTGCATATACTGAGTGGCCCTGCATATACTGAGGGGCCCTGCATTTACTGAGTGGCCCTGCATATACTGAGGGGCCCTGCATTTACTGAGGGGCCCTGCATATACTGAGGGGCCCTGCATATACTGAGGGGCCCTGCATATACTGAGGGGCCCTGCATATACTGAGGGGCTGATATCAGAGTTGACTCTCCTCTCGTTGATCCTGATCTTTGTGTTCTCTGTAGTACTCGTAAAGGGCCAGGTTACCACCAAGTATTACCGCCTGTTATCAAAGCATGGAGGCTGGGTGTGGGTGCAAAGTTACGCCACCATCATCCACAGCAGCCGGTCATCCCGGCCGCACTGTATTGTCAGTGTAAACTACGTTCTCACGTGAGTCTTCTGCCATTTTTCTTGTAAACTTACAGTTAAGCCAGTTCAGAAATCAGCTGTGTACACCTTCCTGTTTGAACACAGCGACATTGAATGCAGCGAGTTGCAGTTATCTGTGGACCAGACTCGAGGATCTGAGACTGCTCTCAGTCTTACTTTCTCTCAGGACCACCACAAACAGCTCAGAACCAGAGCAGTCAGGGTGAAGACCAAAGTGAGATCAGCTCCATATCCTGAGGTGGGTTTTCTACTTGATTCACTGATTCATAAACTAAGAATCAATCATTTGCAATTCTTATAATGGGAAATGTTTTGTAAACCTGTGAAACTATGATCTTAAGCATGTGACTCAGATTGTCAGAATGAATCTACTGCACAATGGTACAAAACTGGAAAACATACAGAGAAATGTATGAAACGTTAGAATGTTATCTTATTGATTTGGAAATATGCTTTACGTGTCTGTTTGGAGAACCTGGAAGTGAATTTAAATGAGCTTTTATTTATCAATTCTGCAGAATTAATATTATTATCTTATCTTTTGGTTTGGTTTTTAACACTGGAATCATGTCGGATGGTTTTCAGCCATAACAGAAACAGGGAATTTGCTGTTCTTTTCATGATCAGACTGTTTCATTAGATTTGTGACAGTATTAGGGTCCAGTGGAAAAAACAGTGAACATATCATTTCTTCATAGAAATATAGAAAAAAAGGAATTTCCTGAAAAAAACTGTGAAATTGTAACAATTTGCTATTATACGTTTGTTTATGGTTAGCAGCAGGCATCGAGCCTTCTGAAGCCAGCCCACTCGAGCTTTTCCCCGTGGAAGTGGCAGGGGAAGGAGAGCTTCAGATACCCGATGGCATCCTGCTGTGAGAAAAGCTCGAGCTTGACCCCTGAAGTAGGTCAGGTGTCCTGCGACCCAGCTTACAATCTGACCCTCCAATACCCCTACAATCACCAGCATTTGGACCCTCAGAACCACCTTCCTTACTCAGTTACCTCCCCTCAGTTGTCTCGACGAATAATTGGTTTCCTGCACCATAAAAGGCCGGTTTGATGGAACACCCCTCTGCATCCAGCAAATACACAGGTACAGTCTTTATCTGACAAAGTTTAAATTGTCATTACTAAAAGTCATTGATGCAGTTTTTATTCTATTAACTTGAGTGAGCTAAGAAACATGAGGAAGCTTTTGTTTCAGTCTTTCCACTTCCATGTAAGACTTTACAGTGAGTAAATATGTGTTTCAATTCAGCACCAAATCACAATAAATGTCATCTCAGGGTGCTGTAGAATCCAATTTATTTTAATGCAATATTAATCCAATCACATTCAAATTATTATTATTATTATTAAATTGCAAATTAGTAAAATTCATACATACAGAGCCATTTCAAACTTCCCTTTGATCCAATCTGCCATCCTCAGCGTGCACGAGGTGACTGTGGAAAGAAAAAAATCCCTTTTAACAGGAAGAAACCTCTTGCAGAACCGGACTCAGGGAGGGTGGTTATCCATTTGGACCAGCTGGGGTTAGAGAGGACAACAAAGACATAACATCAGACCTGCTGAAAAGGAGAAACACATGTTAATGACAACAATAACGTCATATGTACTGTTGGGGATCAAACAGGAACTGGGTTAGTTATTAGGAGTTATTGATAAGTGTCCCAGGACAGTTATTGATTTTCAGTAAAGTTACAAATGAAAATGATTGCCTTCAGGGCACTGCTGACTTACATCAGAAGCTAATAACTAAAACCCAGTATCAGTCTCAAATAGGTTGATCTATAAGAGTCCATTAGGGACACATACATACACATATATGTAAAGGCTAAGAATCCAAGCACTGACATTCGCAACCAGCAATGAAAAATATTAAAGTTGGCACAATGATTAAATCAGTGGTACTTTCCTTAATAAACACCACTGCCCACTAAGCTAATCCTATATACAAAATATACAAGGAATGGGAGAAAAGACCATTTGTCTGTATGTGGATATGTGTTGGAGAAGAGGAGAAGACACTGAGACAAAATGGCAGCCGTGGTCACATCCAACTGGGGGAAGACCCAGACCTGAAACTCGCTGGAGGGTTCATATATCTGGCCTGGGAATACCTTGGGATCCCCCCAGAGGACCAAGAGAGGGATGTCTGGGTTTCTCTCTTGAACTTATCGTCTCTGCAGCCAAACCACAGATAAGCAGAAAACAATGGATGGATAGTAACTTACCGATATACTCTGTCATTACTTTATGGGCTGAAGTACGATTGTAAAAAATGCACTTCAACGAATGGTCAAATGTAATTTAAAATATACTAAAACTTTAGCATATTAAAATGTATGTTTCAAAAATATGCTTTCATTTGACTTTTACAATATTAGTTGCTAGGCTACAGGCAACATTTTAATTTTTTCTAATAATAAAAGCTAACATTTGTATATTTTGTGTAGATTGTTATATTCTGCCCTCATACAGATATGGGATTCCTAATGACTCATTCTTATTGTCAGTGGGCTGACCAGAACCAGATTTCTGAGCCATTTCTTTGCCCCAGTCCCCCCTGACTGAGTGTGTGACAGATCCTCACTGTCCTTGTGGGAACCCAATAACAAACTCTAAATGAGCAGCGACCTGAAAAAGCTGCTGACCATAAAAAAGAAAGCCTTCAGGGAGAGAGACGGGGAGTTATTGAGGACTGTCCAGAATCAGTTGAATAAGAAGCAAACAGAGTGCAGAAAAAAGCTGGAAAAAGCTCCAGCAAAACAATGTGAGAGATGTGTGGTCAGGGATGGAAAAGATCACAGGCTTGGAGGTGAAAGGGTATCAGATTGATGGAAGCCTGGACAGAGTCATTGAGCTGAACATGTATTTCAGTAGGTTCAGCTCAGATCAACAGTATTCTCCTCCCCAGCAACACATACCTCACACAGTACCTGTACCCACATTATCCCTCTCACACCTCCATATTGTCACCCTGCATTTCTGTCATGGATCTGAAAACAAACTCACCAATATGTTCCCCCACATCAGGACAAACTGACACCTTCTCTGCCTCCCTCATCGGGCCTGTGTCCCCAGAGGTCAGGTGAAGAGGCAGCTAGAGGTCCAGATGGTGTCAGCCCCAAGGTCCATCCCATGTCATGAAAGTTCTGGAGAGCTTACAATTGGCACACCTAATTAAGCAAGTGAAAACCTTTAAGAACCCCAAAGGTTTGCTAATTATCCTGGATTTGGTGTCGAAGATGCCATCATTTTCCTGCTTCAGCGAGCCCACTTTCATTTGAACAAAACAGGCAGCATGATGGGGATCATGTTCTTTGATTTCTCCAGTGCTTTTAATACAATGTTGCCTGTACTGTTATGTAAGAAGATGGAGAAAATACAGGTGGATGCCTCCACTGGAAATGCAACATTGAGGCTATCTTCAGGAAAGAACGTAACAGACAGGATTATCAAGTTCTTTCAATGTCTGTGACAATATGGTGTCTATCATCTAAAAGTCTGGTGGAGAGTATAATCTGCTTTGGGGTCATCTGGTGTGGCAGCAGCATCAGAGCCAGCAACTCAAAGAAACTGAACAAACTGATAAAGAAGGCTGAAAATATAAAGAATAACACTGACCATCCTCTTCATAACACTGTGTTGAAATAACAGAGTGTAATCAGTTTAAGGCTTCTTCAGCAGCAATACAGAAAGATACAGGAGGTCCTTCCTGCCAGTGGTAATAACAGTTTATAAGACAAGCTTAAAATAAGAAAAAATTAGAAATAGAAATACTGCAACAATGGAATTTCTCTTTGGGATAAATATTATTTATTTTAATTTAGTTTTCATACATTCATTGTATAAGCAGTTTAAAAAAGGATTTAAAAGTGAAGCATATAAAGAATACAATTAATAGCCCATCAGTGTTGTTATATGGTGTGTTTTGGTCTATCTTTTTATTTTTTGAAGATTCATGTTCCGAGTAGGTTATTATTCTAGTTAGTCCTGCGCCTTTATTTAATTTTGTAGAGTTTGGCCCGTTGTGTTCTCTGTTTGGGTTTGCTTTCTGTTCTTATCTCAGATTGCAATCATTACATTTTGAGTTTAAATGCCATAGGATGAGTGAATGTTGTCAAGCTCAGTTGCAATACTCTCATGAGTATGACAGCCTTTAAATTGTCTGCATGCCAGGGCTGTTTTCCTTTGTTCCATGCAATGAGAATGTATCCAATGGGCAGTTACCCCAAGATAGATTTTATTATATGTAGTCCAAATGTCTGCAGTAGTAGAGACATATTCTAATTCTTCAAATCCCCTTTTGAGCTCGGCATTAATTTTAGTAGACCCGGCATCTGTGTATTTAGAAAATGTCTTTCTGCATGGCGG
The DNA here is from genome assembly GCA_036924055.1 of Leuresthes tenuis. NCBI lineage: Eukaryota > Metazoa > Chordata > Actinopteri > Atheriniformes > Atherinopsidae > Leuresthes > Leuresthes tenuis. The sequence continues at coordinate 180,249 of JAVGWW010000021.1, forward strand.
ATTGACATCTGTTCTCCCCGGTATTTTGCCAATGAGGACTCTGAAGGAGTCAGAGTCAACAGTTGATAACGGGAGAATGTTCTCAACAGCATACTTGCCTATCATTCCATTCAGTTCAGTGAATCATACTTTATATGTAATAGAGCCGAACCTGACACAGGGACAGGGAAAGAGGGAGAGTAAAGAAAAAGAAATGGGACAGAAATATAAAGAAATGACTGGACAAAACAAAGATAAGTCAGACAACCAGCTGCTACACCTGCAGAAACCAAACAGAAGATATCCCACAGCTACTGTGGGGAATCCAGGCGGAGAACCACCAGGAACCTGTAAGCAGACAAACAGAGGGAAAAACAAAGCAAAACAACAACAAAAAGCACAAGCAGCAACAAGCAATACAACACAACCGTGGAAACCACAGGACAACACAGCACGCTGCATAGCAAGCAAGCGACTGGGTGAATAAATGTGTGTGTCCCTAACCCAATACATGTGGCACAGGTCCCACATGAACCGTGCTCAGTTATGAGTGTCCCACCCCCTCCCAGCAATCAGAAGCAGGCAGAGAGGAGCCCAAGACCCAGGAAATCAGCCCCCACTACCATAAAACAGAGGCATCCGGGAATCAGGGGCGACGGCCCACTGGCCCACCGCCAGGCCCCCGCCACACAAATGCGGGTTGAGTGCCTGACTTGAGCCCAAAAAACCCGAGCAAAGGCCACGCCCAATTCCCGAGAGGGCCAGGCACCCAAGACAGCTGAACATAATGGGCCAGCACAAGTCCCAATGTCCAAGTGCCCTGGGAGCGAAGACGTGGGACGAATAAAAAACATGCATTGCAGAGCCTGTAACATTGTATAGGTGTGTAGCCCATATAGATTATATATAGATGATTATTACAGGGTTGTCCTTAGTAAAATATCTTAGGTTTATCAACATCCCCTAATGCCTTCAAGAAAATGGAAAGCTTAAACCAAGACATAATAACATAAAACAAGAGATAATTAGGGAGTTTGAGGTGACCAGACCTGTGTTTGTCCTCTGCTTAGTGGCCTGGTATGAGATGAAGGTGAGAAAGTTGGCTGCTTGCACGGCATAGAGCAGTCTCTTCCTGTGCAGATGATGGGGGGGGGGGGGGGGGTGGCTCAGTGGTCGTCCAATAACTGCTCCTCAATTTCTAGATAGACAAACCAACTCATGGAAATCCATCTAAAATTTAGATGGATCTAGAATTTATTCAGAAAAAAACGTTCTAAGTGATCAGAGTCTGGATGTCCATCGACAGCCAGAAATAGTTCAGAAGAGATGTTTGATCGATCCATAATATGAATATCTAAGATGTCTAGGATAGAAATATAAATTACACTAAATAAAAACATGTTAGGTAAGGTCTATACTCCTGGGGTCTACCGCACCAGACAGGACCCCAGGTGCTGTGCAAAGAGTCCTTTCAGACAGTCCAGCTCATAGTACCAGGGGGTAAGATGCAGGCAGAACAGGAACATCTGTGCTGAGCAATGGTTGGAAGTCACAAAATCAAAATGAGAGATTGTCCAAAGGTGGTGGGGAATGACAGCGCTAAGATCCTGTGGGACCTGTAGATTCAGACTGATGACTAACCAACCGAACATTGTGGCAGTCGACAAATTACAAAAGAAGGCAGCATTGATAGCTGTGGCAACACCAAATGACAGCAATGTCAAGAGGAAGGAACAATAGGAGCTTGAGAAATACCAAGAGCTGAAGGAGGAAGTGAAAGATGTGAGAAATGAACAGTGATGCCGGTGGTGATCGGAGTTACCCCTAAACTGGGGGCGTGGCTCAGATCCTGGAAACAACATCAGAGATCTCTCTCCAGAAAAGTGCAGCTCTAGGAACAGCTAAAATACTTCATAGAACCAAAATCTCCCAGGGACCCAAATTAGAAAACACCAAGCAATCATAGCTTCAAGTGTGGACAGCAGCTCTGACTCTTTCTTTTCTTTTTGTTGTCATCATAGCTGCCGTTACAACATGGGATCACTCTGCAACAACCTGAACCCCAAGTGGAGCTGCTGACCAGCGGAGGAGGTGTCAGCAAAAGTTAAACTTCTGTCTTCAATAAACTGCTTGTATATACTCTGTGGTTCACAGTGCTTTTCATTTGTAAAGAAGCTGGTTAAATCGGCCTGTTGACATTCGAATGAATCGAAACTCATCCAGGTCCCTCAGTGGGTGAACCTGTGTTGTAAATTCACCCGTTCAGCCTCGGCTGTAACCCCTGAAACCAACAAAGACACAGAATACTTAACGACGTCACGTCGATGCCATCGACATTACGGAGAAGCATAAACTAAGCAGAACGGCTGCTGATCCAGTCAATGAGAGTGACCCTCCGGGCGCGTCTCAGCAGCGGCTCTCGCTGTCTTTACGTTGCACTTCTATTTTTAACGGAGCCATTTCTGAACCGTGTGAAGCTCAGCAGAGAATCAACAAAATAAACCTTCGCTCCCTTTCAAAATAAAACTACAATTAGACACATAGAAACTGACACTTATGATAGCAGCAGATAAGTAGAGGATGGTCAGATCAACAGTTCTTCCACGTCGGAGAAGCACATTAAGCTGTTTCCTTTATACAGTTTATCACAGGATCTCATCGCCTCGCACACATTACAGATTATCACGGGATCAAGCGATTTCGTGTGAATACGGCCGGCTCACGAGCCAGCGCCCTGCTACCTTTACTACCTTTACGTGGGGATTGGCGCCGGGCAGAGGACAGAGCGAAACCGTGGCGTAGCCCTTATCTCCCCGGTGGAAATCAGTGTCAATACCTGATGTCAAATGGCTGGACTTCTGGGGTGATCAAGAAAGAAACAACACAATCCTCTGGAAACCTGGTTTTATTTTGCAGTCACAACAGCTCAAATGGTAAAGGTCACTGTCTTTGTCTAACAATGAGATCAGATTAGATCAGGGTTTAGGGGCAAAAGTATAACATTTATCTTTGAGATTTTAAAATAAGTAGCAACATTTTGTTGTTCAAAACCACCAGGTGACAATGAAAGATTTGTGTGCTTAGAACCATCACCATTGCAGAAGCTTAAATAGCTGCAGGTCAGTTTAGTTATTAACAGTATGTCACATTTAGAATCAATTCAAGACGTCTTACCTGCTAAATTGATGAAGAAATGATCCCAAATATTCATCTACTATTGGTATCTTGATAAAGAAAAAACACAGTGTTCCAGCCTGGATTCTGACTATAATGCGTCTTATTTCTTTCATGTATCCAAAGAGAGACTGATTGCACTGGACTGAGTTTGGTCCTAACGCTTCTTGATAACCACAAGGTTCTTCAGCATATCAAAAGAGTTTCCATCAGGCTCCACTGAGACAATGCCTTGCTCTTCACTTTGCACTTGTAGGAAGCCGTTGTCATCCAGGCCCACCACCTGAGCCTCTGGTCCTTCCTCACTCCATAGACGCACCCGAGTCCCGCTGCGGTGAAAGCATAGAAAGATGGTTCAGTTTCAGGATAGGGTTCAAGAAAAACTTTACAAAGCTCTCTTTTTAGGATGATCTACTTCAAATCTGAGTACTGCTGAGTGCAACAAAGGCAGGGACAACACAGCACCTTCTTAGCTTCTGTCTTTAGGTCATATTACACCAAGACATGCTATTAATTATTATTATGTATTCGTATCCTTTTGATCACTCTGCATATCTGATCAGAAACAGTGATGCTGAAGTTTCAACAGGCCAAATGGATGCAGGAGATTTAAAATGTACACATTTACACAACATTTGAATAAAGTAAAGAAAACACAGTATTTTGCGCACTATAAGGCTCATCTGATGATAAATGCAGCCTCAGTTATGGGGTCCATTTCTGTTCTTAACCCATACATAAGGTGCACCTGATTATAAGGCGTACTCTTACCTACTGTTCTCTGATTGGTTTATCGCTGCCAGCACACGTAGTGCATGTATTAATGTCAGCGGGAAACGGTCCGACGGTGGTTTTTACACTTTATAAACTCATAAACTGCACATGGGTCTGCATCAGCCGTCTCAGACTGAAGAACAGCCTCACTGGGACATGGGCAGAAGCATTAATGACACGATTCAGTCGCTGACCAGGAGCTCCATACGATCTTCACCCATTCAGAGTGAATGTCTGGGATCCGCCTGACTCTGGATTCACACCGACGCAGAGCGAGCAGGAAGTGGCCAGTTACCATTTCCAATGTAGGAGAGTGAAGAGGCGCGAAGGGAGAGCTGTGAGTGATGCGGAGGGGGCTTAATGCCCCGATAAGTGCTCTTCACTTAGTTTTACACACTGCTGCTGAAGCTGCTGGATCAGGGGTTCACTTAGTTTTACACTCACTGCTGCTGAAGCTGCTGGGTCAGGGGTTCACTTAGTTTTACTCACTGCTGCTGAAGCTGCTGGGTCAGGGGTTCACTTAGTTTTACTCACTGCTGCTGAAGCTGCTGGGTCAGGGGTTCACTTAGTTTTACTCACTGCTGCTGAAGCTGCTGGGTCAGGGGTTCACTTAGTTTTACACACTGCTGCTGAAGCTGCTGGGTCAGGGGTTCACTTAGTTTTACTCACTGCTGCTGAAGCTGCTGGGGTTCACTTAGTTTTACACACTGCTGCTGAAGCTGCTGGGTCAGGGGTTCACTTAGTTTTACACACTGCTGCTGAAGCTGCTGGGTCAGGGGTTCACTTAGTTTTACTCACTGCTGCTGAAGCTGCTGGGGTTCACTTAGTTTTACACACTGCTGCTGAAGCTGCTGGGTCAGGGGTTCACTTAGTTTTACACACTGCTGCTGAAGCTGCTGGGTCAGGGGTTCACTTAGTTTTACTCACTGCTGCTGAAGCTGCTGGGGTTCACTTAGTTTTACACACTGCTGCTGAAGCTGCTGGGTCAGGGGTTCACTTAGTTTTACTCACTGCTGCTGAAGCTGCTGCTGAAGCTGCTGGATCAGGGGTTCACTTAGTTTTACACACTGCTGCTGAAGCTGCTGGGTCAGGGGTTCACTTAGTTTTACACACTGCTGCTGAAGCTGCTGGGTCAGGGGTTCACTTAGTTTTACTCAGTGCTGCTGAAGCTGCTGGATCAGGGGTTCACTTAGTTTTACACTCACTGCTGCTGAAGCTGCTGGGTCAGGGGTTCACTTAGTTTTACACACTGCTGCTGAAGCTGCTGGACCAGGGGTTCACTTAGTTTTACACTCACTGCTGCTGAAGCTGCTGGGTCAGGGGTTCACTTAGTTTTACACACTGCTGCTGAAGCTGCTGGATCAGGGGTTCACTTAGTTTTACACACTGCTGCTGAAGCTGCTGGACCAGGGGTTCACTTAGTTTTACACACTGCTGCTGAAGCTGCTGGGTCAGGGGTTCACTTAGTTTTACACTCACTGCTGCTGAAGCTGCTGGGTCAGGGGTTCACTTAGTTTTACACTCACTGCTGCTGAAGCTGCTGGATCAGGGGTTCACTTAGTTTTACACTCACTGCTGCAAGCTGCTGGATCCGGGGTTCACTTAGTTTTACACACTGCTGCTGAAGCTGCTGGGTCAGGGGTTCACTTAGTTTCACTCACTGCTGCTGAAGCTGCTGGGTCAGGGGTTCACTTAGTTTTACTCACTGCTGCTGAAGCTGCTGGATCAGGGGTTCACTTAGTTTTACCCTCACTGCTGCTGAAGCTGCTGGATCAGGGGTTCACTTAGTTTTACACACTGCTGCTGAAGCTGCTGGGTCAGGGGTTCACTTAGTTTTACACACTGCTGCTGAAGCTGCTGGGTCAGGGGTTCACTTAGTTTTACACACTGCTGCTGAAGCTGCTGGATCAGGGGTTCACTTAGTTTTACACTCACTGCTGCTGAAGCTGCTGCTGAAGCTGCTGGGTCAGGGGTTCACTTAGTTTTACACTCACTGCTGCAAGCTGCTGGATCAGGGGTTCACTTAGTTTTACACTCACTGCTGCAAGCTGCTGGATCAGGGGTTCACTTAGTTTTACACACTCCTCCTGAAGCTGCTGCTGAAGCTGCTGGGTCAGGGGTTCACTTAGTTTCACTCACTGCTGCTGAAGCTGCTGGGTCAGGGGTTCACTTAGTTTTACACTCACTGCTGCTGAAGCTGCTGGGTCAGGGGTTCACTTAGTTTTACACATTCAGACTGTGGTTCAAAGTGTCCTTGAAGCCCATTTTGCCCCTCAGAGCGTGGCTGTTGCATGTCCAGGGTTAGGGTTATGTCCAGATCTAAATGTCATGAATAATTCCTCCATGGATGAAAAAGTATTTTTGATCATATAGATAATCTGCCATAAAGTAAATGAAATAAAGTCATTTCTGGGACCAGCTGGTTGACTTTCACAGTGATGTATCTGAACTTTGGGAAGTCTAACAGCGGCACCAATATACCTTTAAACACCTCGCCGTAGGAGCTGAATCCCTCATTATGAGTGGAGAGCCGGTCCTGTCTGCAGGTCATACCTGTGAAGCCACCTCTGATAGTAGATGGGCAGGACAGCGTCTGGGCCTCCCTGCTGGAAGCTGCTAATCAGGGCTTCCAGGCAGTTGAGTGTCAGAGCGATGATCTGGGAGCAGCTGAGCGCCTCCAGGCTGCAGTTATTCTGTCTGTTGTGCTGCAGGATCAGGTCGTTGATGCAGGCGGTCGGGTTGCTGTTCGTCACATTAAACCCACAGCCTGCGGATTAAAAATGGCATCACAAACAGAAGACTTATTTCAGTGCTTCCCAAACCACTCCAATGCTCTAAGGCAGTTTTACCCTCATATATTAAATGTTTCAATATTAAATTATAGCCATATTAACACTGTTTCAGCTCCTTTTCTTCTCAGCCTGCACACATCGGACTTTAGGTACGACCCGGAGGCCTGATGAAGCGTTCTGATGGTACAGATGCTGTGGCACGTGATGGACAGGAGGGGGAGTGCAGGGACCTTGTGGAGGCCTTTACCAGACCTGTCCAGGCCTCCTATCCAGGCCACCTGTCCAGGCCTCCTATCCAGGCCACCTGTCCAGGCCACCTGTCCAGGCCTCCTATCCAGACCACCTGTCCAGGCCACCTGTCCAGGCCACCTGTCCAGGCCACCTGTCCAGGCCTCCTATCCAGGCCACCTGTCCAGGCCACCTGTCCAGACCACCTGTCCAGGCCACCTGTCCAGGCCTCCTATCCAGGCCACCTGTCCAGGCCACCTGTCCAGGCCACCTGTCCAGGCCACCTGTCCAGGCCTCCTATCCAGGCCACCTGTCCAGGCCACCTGTCCAGGCCACCTGTCCAGGCCACCTGTCCAGACCACCTGTCCAGGCCACCTGTCCAGGCCACCTGTCCAGGCCTCCTATCCAGGCCACCTGTCCAGGCCACCTGTCCAGGCCACCTGTCCAGGCCACCTGTCCAGGCCTCCTATCCAGACCACCTGTCCAGGCCACCTGTCCAGGCCACCTGTCCAGACCACCTGTCCAGGCCACCTGTCCAGGCCTCCTATCCAGACCACCTGTCCAGACCACCTGTCCAGGCCTCCTGTCCAGACCTGTCCAGGCCTCCTGTCCAGACCTGTCCAGACCACCTGTCCAGGCCTCCTGTCCAGACCACCTGTCCAGGCCACCTGTCCAGGCCACCTGTCCAGACCACCTGTCCAGACCACCTGTCCAGGCCACCTGTCCAGACCACCTGTCCAGGCCACCTGTCCAGACCACCTGTCCAGGCCTCCTATCCAGACCACCTGTCCAGGCCACCTGTCCAGACCACCTGTCCAGGCCACCTGTCCAGGCCACCTGTCCAGACCACCTGTCCAGGCCACCTGTCCAGACCACCTGTCCAGACCACCTGTCCAGGCCACCTGTCCAGACCACCTGTCCAGGCCACCTGTCCAGGCCTCCTATCCAGACCACCTGTCCAGACCTGTCCAGGCCACCTATCCAGACCACCTGTCCAGGCCACCTGTCCAGACCACCTGTCCAGGCCACCTGTCCAGGCCTCCTATCCAGACCACCTGTCCAGGCCACCTATCCAGGCCACCTGTCCAGGCCACCTATCCAGGCCACCTGTCCAGGCCACCTGTCCAGGCCTCCTATCCAGACCACCTGTCCAGGCCACCTGTCCAGGCCACCTGTCCAGACCACCTGTCCAGGCCTCCTATCCAGGCCACCTGTCCAGGCCACCTGTCCAGGCCACCTGTCCAGGCCACCTGTCCAGGCCACCTGTCCAGGCCTCCTATCCAGACCACCTGTCCAGGCCACCTGTCCAGGCCACCTGTCCAGGCCTCCTATCCAGACCACCTGTCCAGACCTGTCCAGGCCACCTGTCCAGGCCTCCTGTCCAGACCACCTGTCCAGGCCACCTGTCCAGACCACCTGTCCAGGCCACCTGTCCAGGCCTCCTATCCAGGCCACCTGTCCAGGCCACCTGTCCAGGCCACCTGTCCAGGCCTCCTATCCAGGCCACCTGTCCAGGCCACCTGTCCAGGCCACCTGTCCAGGCCTCCTATCCAGACCACCTGTCCAGGCCTCCTGTCCAGGCCACCTGTCCAGGCCACCTGTCCAGGCCACCTGTCCAGGCCTCCTGTCCAGGCCTCCTGTCCAGGCCACCTGTCCAGGCCTCCTATCCAGGCCACCTGTCCAGGCCACCTGTCCAGGCCACCTGTCCAGGCCTCCTGTCCAGGCCACCTGTCCAGGCCACCTGTCCAGGCCACCTGTCCAGGCCACCTGTCCAGGCCTCCTGTCCAGGCCTCCTGTCCAGGCTTCCTATCCAGGCCACCTGTCCAGGCCACCTGTCCAGGCCACCTGTCCAGGCCTCCTGTCCAGACCACCTGTCCAGGCCACCTGTCCAGGCCACCTGTCCAGGCCACCTGTCCAGGCCTCCTATCCAGGCCACCTGTCCAGGCCACCTGTCCAGGCCTCCTATCCAGACCACCTGTCCAGACCTGTCCAGGCCACCTGTCCAGGCCTCCTGTCCAGACCACCTGTCCAGGCCACCTGTCCAGACCACCTGTCCAGGCCACCTGTCCAGGCCTCCTATCCAGACCACCTGTCCAGGCCACCTGTCCAGGCCACCTGTCCAGACCACCTGTCCAGGCCTCCTATCCAGACCACCTGTCCAGACCTGTCCAGGCCACCTGTCCAGGCCTCCTATCCAGGCCACCTGTCCAGGCCACCTGTCCAGGCCACCTGTCCAGGCCACCTGTCCAGACCACCTGTCCAGGCCACCTGTCCAGGCCACCTGTCCAGGCCTCCTATCCAGACCACCTGTCCAGACCTGTCCAGGCCACCTGTCCAGGCCACCTGTCCAGACCACCTGTCCAGGCCACCTGTCCAGACCACCTGTCCAGACCACCTGTCCAGGCCACCTGTCCAGGCCACCTGTCCAGGCCACCTGTCCAGGCCTCCTATCCAGACCACCTGTCCAGGCCTCCTGTCCAGGCCACCTGTCCAGGCCACCTGTCCAGGCCACCTGTCCAGGCCACCTGTCCAGACCACCTGTCCAGGCCTCCTATCCAGGCCACCTGTCCAGACCACCTGTCCAGGCCTCCTATCCAGACCACCTGTCCAGACCACCTGTCCAGGCCACCTGTCCAGGCCACCTGTCCAGGCCACCTGTCCAGGCCTCCTGTCCAGACCTGTCCAGGCCACCTGTCCAGGCCACCTGTCCAGACCACCTGTCCAGGCCTCCTATCCAGGCCACCTATCCAGACCACCTGTCCAGACCTGTCCAGGCCACCTGTCCAGACCACCTGTCCAGGCCTCTCACCCAATGACAGCTGGGATAGGCTCCAGCCCTCCTGTGACCCTACGTTGGATTAAACGGGTGTAGAAGAAAAATGGTTTGAACTTGCATCAAACAGGTATTTGGAGGAAGCCAGGAGGAAATAGGGTTCAGTGGAACTCATTTTACATGAAGATCACCACCAAAACTCACGATTGTGAGTTAAATGAAAAGGCTGAGAAGCCATTTAAAAGCACTGAAAAGCACCAATTCCATTTTAATGCATTTATATTATTCCAATTCACAACAAATCTCTATCTTTGTAGAAAAAAGAAAGGTTCGACAACCCCTTCAAGCGTGGTGAGAATGATAAAACTCATCCAGCAGACGGGATCAGGGACCTCGGCTGGTTGGGCAGGAGGACACAAAAGACCAGAGAAAGAGGGGCCATGACAGGAGACAAGCTGGGGGAGGCTGGGGGAGGCTGGGGGAGGCTGGGGGAGGCTCGGGGAGGCTGGGGGAGGCTGGGGAGGCTGGGGGAGGCTGGGGGAGGCTGGGGGAGGCTCGGGGAGGCTGGGGGAGGCTGGGGGAGGCTGGGGGAGGCTGGGGGAGGCTGGGGGAGGCTCGGGGAGGCTGGGGGAGCACAGCTTCACAGCTGATATACCTGCAGACAGCTACAGGGACAGGGCCCTATAATAACTGATGATGTGGATGGTGCAGTCTGGGCCCCAGCAGCATAATGAGGTAAACTGAGTCAGCAGGAACTCCAAGCTGTAGTTCAGGAGTCCTTCCTGACTCAGTTACCTGTGTGGGTGTGAAAGCTGAGGTTTAGAAGGGGGGGGGGGGTCGTTACCTGTGTGCAGATGGAAAGTTGATCCCAGCAGAGTGGAGGTCACCAGCACCCCCCCGAGCTTCATCAGGTTACTGTAGTAGATGTCGTTGGGCCACTTCACCCTCAGGTCTATGTCCTGATGAACAGCAGAACATAAGCTAACATAAGCTAACATAAGCTAACATAAACTAACATAAACTAACAGAAACTAACAGAAACTAACAGAAACTAACATGAACTAACAGAAACTAACAGAAACTAACAGAAACTAACAGAAACTAACAGAAACTGACAGAAACTAACAGAAACTAACAGAAACTGACAGAAACTAACAGAAACTAACAGAAACTAACAGAAACTAACATGAACTAACAGAAACTAACAGAAACTAACAGAAACTGACAGAAACTGACAGAAACTGACAGAAACTGACAGAAACTAACAGAAACTAACAGAAACTGACAGAAACTAACAGAAACTAACAGAAACTAACAGAAACTAACAGAAACTAACAGAAACTAACGGAAACTAACGGAAACTGACAGAAACTGACAGAAACTAACAGAAACTAACAGAAACTAACAGAAACTGACAGAAACTAACAGAAACTAACAGAAACTAACAGAAACTAACAGAAACTAACAGAAACTAACATAAACTAACATAAACTAACAGAAACTAACAGAAACTAACAGAAACTAACAGAAACTAACATAAACTAACAGAAACTAACAGAAACTAACATAAACTAACATAAACTAACAGAAACTAACAGAAACTAACAGAAACTAACAGAAACAGAAACTAACATAAACTAACAGAAACTAACATAAACTAACAGAAACTAACAGAACCTAACATAAACTAACAGAAACTAACATAAACTAACAGAAACTAACAGAAACTAACAGAAACTAACAGAAACTAACAGAAACTAACAGAAACTAACATAAACTAACATAAACTAACAGAAACTAACAGAAACTAACAGAAACTAACAGAAACTAACAGAAACAGAAACTAACAGAAACTAACAGAAACTAACATAACCTAACATAAACTAACAGAAACTAACAGAAACTAACAGAAACTAACATAAACTAACAGAAACTAACAGAAACTAACATAAACTAACATAACCTAACAGAAACTAACAGAAACTAACAGAAACTAACAGAAACTAACAGAAACTAACAGAAACTAACAGAAACTAACAGAAACAGAAACTAACAGAAACTAACAGAAACTAACAGAAACTAACATAAACTAACATAAACTAACAGAAACTAACATAAACTAACATAACCTAACATAAACTAACAGAAACTAACATAAACTAACATAAACTAACATAAACTAACAGAAACTAACATAAACTAACAGAAACTAACATAAACTAACAGAAACTAACAGAAACTAACAGAAACTAACATAAACTAACATAAACTAACAGAAACTAACAGAAACTAACAGAAACTAACAGAAACTAACAGAAACAGAAACTAACAGAAACTAACAGAAACTAACATAAACTGACAGAAACTGACAGAAACTAACATAAACTAACAGAAACTAACAGAAACTAACATAAACTAACATAACCTAACATAAACTAACAGAAACTAACATAAACTAACAGAAACTAACAGAAACTAACATAAACTAACATAAACTAACAGAAACTAACAGAAACTAACATAAACTAACAGAAACTAACAGAAACTAACAGAAACTAACATAAACTAACATAAACTGACAGAAACTAACATAAACTAACATAAACTAACAGAAACTAACATAAACTAACAGAAACTAACATAAACTAACATAAACTGACAGAAACTAACATAAACTAACAGAAACTAACAGAAACTAACATAAACTAACATAACCTAACATAAACTAACAGAAACTAACATAAACTAACAGAAACTAACAGAAACTAACAGAAACTAACAGAAACTAACAGAAACTAACAGAAACTAACAGAAACAGAAACTAACAGAAACTAACATAAACTAACAGAAACTAACAGAAACTAACAGAAACTAACAGAAACTAACAGAAACTAACAGAAACAGAAACTAACAGAAACTAACAGAAACTAACATAACCTAACATAAACTAACAGAAACTAACAGAAACTAACAGAAACTAACATAAACTAACAGAAACTAACAGAAACTAACATAAACTAACATAACCTAACAGAAACTAACAGAAACTAACAGAAACTAACAGAAACTAACAGAAACTAACAGAAACAGAAACTAACAGAAACTAACAGAAACTAACAGAAACTAACATAAACTAACATAAACTAACAGAAACTAACAGAAACTAACAGAAACTAACAGAAACAGAAACTAACAGAAACTAACAGAAACTAACAGAAACTAACATAACCTAACATAAACTAACAGAAACTAACAGAAACTAACATAAACTAACATAAACTAACAGAAACTAACAGAAACTAACATAAACTAACATAACCTAACAGAAACTAACAGAAACTAACAGAAACTAACAGAAACTAACAGAAACTAACAGAAACTAACAGAAACTAACAGAAACTAACAGAAACTAACAGAAACAGAAACTAACAGAAACTAACAGAAACTAACAGAAACTAACATAAACTAACATAAACTAACATAAACTAACAGAAACTAACATGAACTAACAGAAACTAACAGAAACTAACAGAAACTAACAGAAACTAACAGAAACTAACAGACACTAACAGAAACTAACAGAAACTAATAGAAACTAACAGAAACTAACAGAAACTAACAGAAACTATTATATAGCTTCATTTGGACATGGAGCAAATTCACTAAAACTTAGTAGTTTATACTTTGTCCATCTTCTACCGACTGTCAGGGGGAGGCACCGCTGGCCTGAGGCACCCCCCCAACACAAGCCCCGTCTGAAATGCTCTGACCCATTTGTCTGGTAGCTGCCAATCATTCCTGCATTCAGTACATTGAGAACCGATCACCTGCTGCTGTGTTCAGGATCTTGACTTATGGGATAATAAGTTTGATCCTGATCATCTGTGGAAGCTCATGTTTCAGCTCATGTTTCAGCTCATGTTTCAGCTCATGTTTCAGCTCATGTTTGTGTTCAGAAATGTACTGAAATCCCATTTTACATGCAGGTACAGTCTGATAATGTTCATCATTAAAGGAACAAACTGATACCTGGTATCCAGGAAGTGTGCGAACAGCTTCTACAACAGCCAAAGCGACCAGATGCTGCAGGAAGGGAATTCTCTGTCCAAGCTTGGAGCTCAACTCAACTTGGAGTCTCAGAGTGAACATGGCACAACCCCGTGGGCTGAGCCAGGCGTTCCCCCCCCGACCTGCAGGAAGGAAGCACGTTTGGGTTTTCAGTCAGGAGACAGGTGTTCAAAAAGCAACTTGTTAAAAAAAACACTCATTCAGATACATTTACTTTTATAAAACTGAATCAATTTCATTTTCAAACCTGTTCAAAAAGCAAAACGATTCAAAATAAAGACATTACAGCCACTCATAATCAAAGAAAGGGAAATAAAGAGATAAACCTTTCTCCTTCATCTCTCCTTTATATTCAAACACCTTCTTCTTCACACTTTTCACAGCTGTATGTAAAACAGGCTTTTCTATACTCTTAAAAACTAAATCCCTTCCTTTCTTCCAAAGAAGAGCCGACTGGTGACTCTTCCATTGCCTCCTGACACCATGTCAGGGAAAGTTTGGCTGCAGCACTGACCTCTGCCCTGGTTCTGTTGAGCAGCGACTGCGATCAAACCCACGTCATTTGGCAAGTGCAGCGTCATCCTGAGGGGACAGAAGGGTCAGAAAAGGATACCTTACATCATTAAACACCATTCCATCCTCTTTGCACTCCTGGCTGCAAAGACTGAACATTTGGAAAATCCATTTGCTCTTAATTCAGTTTCTACCTATGAGTCTGTGGGATGAGGTCTTATAAGCAGACAGATTGTTTCTCAGTGATTTAAAATGTTCAGTGAAATAATGAGTCTGATGGATCCAGTAATGTTTCACATGTGCTGCTTTTTTCAGTGTTGCATGACCTCTAACTGAACCTTTAAGGCTTTCAGAAGGTCCTCAAAGCATCTGAGGAAATGATTTTGGACTTTTCTATTTCAAACTTACTGTCAATATGCATGTGAAGAGAAATTGTTGAAATGATTTGATGCGACCAAACTGGAAAGCTAACGATGACCGAGTCATTTTCTGCTGTTAGTAGAACTAACAGAACATAAGAGCCATGAGGTCATGTGGCTCCACCAGATGTTTTTGCCACCAAGCAGGTGATGGTGAAGAGGTGGATTATAACTAATGAGAGTTGATTTCACACTAACTGGTCACCCAGCTTGTTGGATGCACGGCTGGAACATAAATGCTGTTTCTTTAAAAACCATCTCAGAACAAACTAGCTAACCATAAAACTACTTTCCAAACTTTGCCGGCTGAGGGAAGCATCATTCCTGAATAAATATCCACACCAAACATAATTATGGTCTGGATTTTTGGCTTAATACTCCCTTCAAACAGATCAATCCCATTTAAAGTTGGACATGAAGCCAGTTTTAAATAAGAAGCAGCCGAGCTGAGGAAGCCAGCAGGTTGCATCAAGACTTCACTGCAGTCCAATCCCCGTCCTGAGCTGAAACCATCAGAACCAGAACCAGGAAGGACCCCCATTTTGAGTTGGTTCAGTCCAACTCTTCCTATAAGCTGGAACTTGCTTTGGATCAGTCAGTTTGCCAGGATTGACGTTTCACTTTTTAATATTGTGCTATTTGGCCCAACTCCCTGAAAATAGCACATAAAAACCTGGATGAGTGTCTGAAATTAACCAGTTTTTCTAACTAACTTCTCCCGTTATCAGGGGTCGCCACAGCGAGTCGATCTCGCCTCATTGATTTTACACGTTCCTGACCCATTTATAGGGTTAGGGTTAGGTTAGCTTTACCCTCAGCATTTCTACGGGCTTGGGACTGGCAGGAGAAATGCTCCCCAGACCTAGGTTCAGTCACCAACCAACCTAACATGCATGTTTTTGGGGGGTGGGAGGCAGCCGGAGAACCCGGGGAGAACCCAAATGCATTTTCATTAAATGTAAATTCTGAATTACTCAGTCATAAAATTCTATGACATAAGTTTAGAGTTTTAAAGCTGCAGTGAATGTATTCCCAAAGCAAGAGATAGCTAGTCTGCAGCCTCCCATCCCTCCCCTCAGAGCTCCTTCCACACTACACCCTCTACAACATGTGCCCGGTAAGCTGGGTGAGCAGCCAGTTAGACCTGAGCTAACACCATGAACCACAGTAAATGCAGTTATTGTGGAGCTCCAGAGCTGTGCTGTTGAACAGGGATGAAAACAGACCAAAGCTTTAGCTATCCAGCAGAAACACAGCAACTGTGGCCTGTGATTCCTGTAAATGGAGCCATGGTGGAAAGGCTGTCGTTAGGTTGACTGTGGCTGACCTCTTTCTTTATGCAAATGTTTTTAGTTGTAGCCTTTTCTAATGCAGCCTTCTTCTTCTTCTTCTTGCATCCTGCAGCAAAGCTTGGTGTGACCGCCTTTAGTTGCTGCTCTTTCTCTGCCGTTACTCTTCTGTCTGCGAGCTTCTCACAGCCTTCCTGCCAGCTGTGGTCTCAAATGGGATCAGTTTTGCCTTTTGAGATGAGAGGTGTCTGCAAAGACATTGCTGCCACTTGGACTCGTGGGTATAGGGTTAGGTCCTTATTTAAAACGTTTTAATGCTTCTTACAGGTAATAGTTTTCTCTGCTCAGGAGTCTGTAAAACTAACTGGATAAGCCCCATTTGCTGATGAGGTGGAGTCTTTTCCACACTGCTTCTGTGTTTGGTCTCAGTAAGTACTGATATGTCATGTTTTGGTGTTTATCTGAGGCTGGATTTACAGTTTTAACATTACTTTCTGTTCAGGACTCAGGTCTCTTGAGTTTAGCATTCATCACACCAGGCACTAAAACTGGAGGTCAAACACTGGACCATATGTTTCTCAGAATACCAAGTGTGGACATTTGGGCATCTGCTTACAATTTTTTAGAATTGCAAGTGGAGCATACAAGGTCAACTGGGGTAATTTGATTTTATAGTCAAACCTGTTGCCAGATTTGAGTGCAGTCAATTTTCTTAGCACCAAACCTGTCCTGTAGGCCTTTGTTTTCTTTACAGGAAATCAGTCCTCATTCAAAACACTGTCAGCTTCAATAAGGGGCTGCTCGTCAGGACAAACAGCAATTGCCAAAGGTTTTGTACAACAACTGGAACACATTGAGTTAAAAATGTTTCTGCATCATTGATTGAACAAAGGGAGGGGTTGAAAGTGTGGCTCTAGGCACAAGGATCGAGTTCAGCAAGGCAGGAAAAGAATCATTATGGTCTGCGGAGCAGCAAAGTGCTCTCTCCAACCTCTCCAATAAACCCTAACACACAGTGGAAAGGCTTCTTAATTAAACACCAGCAGCTAACACACACTAGAAGAATCAGTAAACTGAAAAAACAGAAACAAAACATGAAAAAAATCACCAAAAATCACCAAGATTTCTTGGTGCAAAGTTTGTTTAAAGTCACAAAATTATTCCACACAAACATCAATACGTACACACACATATGTGTATATATATAATATATATATATATACACACAAGTATATAAATTCAAATTTGTTACCATGCAAACGACCCGGTCAGCATTTCAGACGAGGCGCAGTTAATCTCTGATGTACCGATTCACCAAATCGAAAAGTACAGAGACTGCTCCAAGATACCGAGTTTTTGCCATTGGGAACATGTCAGATCTTCTCTACAGGGTTTCAGCCAGTTAGCAAACTTCAGGCTCTCTTTTTGCCATTGGGAACATATCAGATCTTCTCCACAGGGTTTCAGCCAGTTAGCAAACTTCAGGCTCTCTTTTTGCCATTGGGAACATATCAGATCTTCTCTACAGGGTTTCAGCCAGTTAGCAAACTTCAGGCTCTCTTTTTGCCATGGGGAACATATCAGATCTTCTCCACAGGGTTTGAATAAAATTAAATTCATCCAGACTGAATCTATCTCACATGTTATCTATCTTTGTGACACTTTGTGAGGATCTGTAAAGTTGCACATATCACAGGCGGAGTGTTGTCCCTTAAAGGGATAAATTGGTCCCTGGCATCAGTTTTCAATGTGAGGGCCTTCCTCATGTCTTTGTGGCCCACCGGGTATCAGCTCTGTTCAGCTGCGTATTCGCCCAGCAGCTGGAAACGATGCATGGACTGAGCCAACGGCAAGAAGAAAATGCAGTTCTGTGGTGATCTGCACATGATGTCACCAGACATTTTATAATCTGTAACTATAGTGTTTTTATATTTCATTGGTCTTTCATGGGAGGGTTAGATGTCCAGTGGACATGACAATAAAGCGCATCATGGAAATACTTAAATTAAAATTATTAAAATACAAAATTAGCTCCAAATACTTCAGATTATGTTTATTGTTGCTATTCTGATTTCTCATGTGTCTATGCATGAAATCTGTTTAACTTATCGAGACTGTTGCTTGTTTTTAATCACTTTAATTTAATTTCTATCTCTTTCTATTCTTTTATGTATTTTAATGCTTCTTCTTTTCCTCGCTGCAAAGCTTTTATTTTATGTAAAGCACTTTGAATTGTTTTGTATATGAAATGTTCTACAAATTAATCTGACTTGACGGGAAGTTAAACCACCGTCCAAAACTGCATTTTTAATACTGATCACCAGATTCACAATTCCAAAGTTACCCCAAAGTTATGAATCAAAAAGGAAAGAAATGGATCAAAACCACCATAAAGAGGCTAAAAGTATGTCCCCAGAATATTCAAACTGCATGGTAAATTCAACTCTATAATTTCCTCCATGCTTACAGCTTTCATTCCAAAGGTTTGAGTTTTTAAAACTGTTTACGGAGTCGGAACTAAGACTTGGGTCCTTCCTCGTCTCTCAGATACTTCCTGACTCCAACTTGAAATGAAAAATGGAAATTTACTGACACTGGATGAGCAGTGGGGCAAACCACAGCTCATCTGTGAGCCCACCCTGCAGAAAAGGGACGGTCAACAGAGAAAGCTGGAGCACCTGGAGAGAAGCTCTGCTGTCTGGCACCTTTAAACAACCAGGACAAAATACACCTTCATTTCTCATCTAAGAACACCCAAAATGTTCCTAATCGGATGACTTCTTAATCATATTTACCAAGATGCTTCTGCAGAATCTGGCAAAACTGATCAATCTGTTCCTTCCACTGACTGAATCTACGCCTTCTTTAAAGTGAGATTTGCTTCTTTGGCATGAACAAATTCTGTTTGTTTTTGTTTTGTTTGTTTTTTATGTTATGTTTTTATGCATTTAGCAGACGTTTTTATCCAAAGCGACTTACAGGGAGGCATGTAGGGTAAGGGGGTCTAGCCTAAGGACCCCTACTGGAGGTAATACCTTTCATGCCGGGGATTTGAACCCAGGTCTCCCACATGGAAAGTGGCAATCACACCACTATCCAGTCCATATTCTATCCTTGAAAATCGGGCAAGAGGCATCCAAAAACCTGCTAAAAATCAGAATGCAACAATAGCATGACTGAGCAGAACATCTTTTTATTGTATTTTCTGCCCATGAAGTAAAGGAAGCACTGCAGGGTTTGTGCATAATTCTCACCAAAATGTTTGCTTGTTTGTACATTTCAGCGTCTTTCGTTCCGTTTTTCTTTTAGCTGCCATTTCTACGCATCCATTTGAAACTGGAAATTCTATCAAAAAGGTGGATTTGCTCTGAAAATATCCAGTATCACGAATACTTGAAGACATAAAGCAGACATTCCTTAATAATAACATTAATTAAGGCTGCTCCAGAGGGACATCTGGAAATGTAAACATCAAGTTTGGCTTTATTTAGCTCATTCACCCTGCTTCACTTTCTGTATACCTTAATGACAACTATGTCTATCCCAATCAGCTCAGTGTTACTCCACAGTCCATTTTTCAAACTTTATGACAGTTTTAATTGCTGCCACCTGCTGCCTGATTGACCCGCTCAGCAGCCATTTTACTCACATGTGTGGATGCATACAAAGAAGTCTATTAGGAGCAACTTCCCTTTGCTGCAGTGAGGTCACTTTGGCAGTAAATTAGTTCCAGCCTTGTTACCCCACCTCAGCACTTTATGAAAGCACATACACAATCTCACAGGCAGGGAGGAGGTGAGGGGCTCATCTCATTAGTTCTTAGCTGTAGGAGTCAGATTTATGGATGGGATGAATATCAATATGGACAAAACAGGTTAATAATAATAATCAAATGTGCTGTAGGTCGGCTATGAAATGGCCAGAAAGAAAAGACTTTAATGAGGTGTTCACAAGCAATATCACATCACTCCCTCATCCCACTTTAGGTGGTCAGAAGAACACTGGAGGCCTCAGTCCTCCACCAGCAGCTGCATCTCTGTCTGATGCTGCAGAACTGAACACTAGCAAGTCTGCAAACCTTCCCCCCCGATGGAGCGTGGTGCTTAACATGTGATCAAAAAGCAAGTAGATTCCTGGCCTGAGGATACAGCTTTTTGTACCAATCCAACCCAAAGCATTGCTTATCTTCTTCACTACAAAGATATTTTCCATATAATTACAAACTGCTCAGATTATGTCTAAAACATTAACCAGACTCAGAGAAACTTAGTTACCCTTCCAACAGGTCCATGGTAGAAGTGACGATCTCAGCATACAGCAGGGTGTGTCCCAGCTGGCTGGTCTTCAGGTTTTTGCAGTAGGTGTCCATACTGAACTCTGGCCAGTCTCCAGACTCTGTGGAGTCTGTGATCAGGGCCAGGAAGCCCTCAGGTAGCAGGGAATGGAGTTCAGAGGAAGACACAAGCCTGAAGGACGCCTTGGGGAATGTAAGATCAGTATCTCGATCTGCTCGAGCCTGCAGCCACTTCAAGAAGCTGGACTTGGCTTCCTATTGGAACAGAGACCAACAAGAGACATGTGGAAAATGCATTTACACAAATACAGTGAGTAAATCCATGTTTCTCACTGGAAACTCATCTCAGATGACCTGCACTGCTCATCACACCCTGTCAGAGGATGACCAAGCGAAACAAGCTGCGATAGGATAGGATTTCAAGTCTAACTCTAATGAACAGCACTTTTTAACACTGCCCTTACAGACATGGCTTATTGTTTCTTATGAATTCAATTTTTACAACAGTCTTGAGTTTTCGTCCATTTCAAATTAAATTTTCATCAGCAACACATCTTTACCAAGAGTCCATGTCAAAATGTCCTCCAAAATGTCCATAATCCATAGAATCCATTAAAGTTGCTTTATCAAGATCCTTTTAACATTTTGATTTTGTTCAAATAGTCAATGAGACACCTTTTAGCCTTCAGCAAAGGATTTAATAAGAAGTTTTTCATATACTCAACTGTTGGCACAGCTGCCAAGCAAAGAGTGAATTGGGATTCAGGGTCTTGCCACTGTACACTAACACAGGGATTAGAGCAAGGCTGACCATCATCCTTCCTGAAAAACCATTTCTGTCAGCTCAAGATGAGAATGTGACCGATTCTCCGGGTGCTATTACATAAGATTTGGTGGCATCAGTCTGACTGGGTCAGACTTAGAAATGCATGTGACGTCACATTGAACACAGCACAGGTGTAAACTGCTGCAGGAGGGTTCATCTGGCTTCTGATCAGCTGTTTAGAGGAATTAATCACATTATTAAGGAAAAACATAACTTTTTACCTACAATAATTCTACACAAGCACCGAGGACTCGATTGTACCTGACATACAGTATAATTCCTCACAAATAGTAAATATTATGTAAAAACCACGGCCCTTTTTGTCACTTTCACACTGAATGAAGTATGAGGAACATTAGCAGAAGTGACTAATGTGTGAAAGACTTTTCCATAACTGAATGTTTGAAAGGGGCTTTAAATTCAAGAGGAAATGCACAAAGTTTTATCAGTGTGTCAATCCATCCATCCACTTCTTCCACTTATCTGGGTCTGAATCAGGAGGGCAACAGTCTAAGAAAAGATCCCCAGACCTCCCCAGGGTAGGATGAGATCTTCTGCTCCCATCTCCTGCATCCTCCCCTTCTACCTGATCCAGCTCAGCACCTGGTGGTGATTCAGCTACCAACAGGAGGTGATCCAGCTCAGCACCTGATCACCATCTGCTCAGCACCACCTGCTCAGCACCACCTGCTCACCACCACCTGCTCACCAACAGGTGGTGATTCAGCTCAACTCCTCTTTGCACATGAGTGTCCAAGACATATGGTTGCAGGTCTGTTGATTTGATTACAAACTCAATCATCAATCCGTGACCTTGGGTATCCTTGGGGCTCTTATGGCCCCCCTTATGCCTGAACATGGTGTTATTGTGGGCAAACCCTGAGTAGCACAGAAGACGGATCATGTAGCGTCACACCGATAAACACCAGGTCTGCGCACGTCACAGATCTAATAAACTGGTTATCAGACATCATGTAAGCAGGCTTGATCCAGCACCTTGTCTCCAGCACCAGTGGGTTTTACCTGGGAGGTGGCGAGGAGGTGGACCGGGGTTGGCACTGCAGTCTGGTTCGGTTCACAACTGAAACCCAGAGAGTTGAGGATCTCTGTCAAGATTTCATATCGCAGAGCATTGCTGACCATCAGTTCATCAAAACTTTCAGAATCCAAACTCTGGGAGCCAGGTGCAATGTCAAAGTGGACCTGTGGATACATCCATGCAAATATTCAGAAATACATCACAGATTTATTCACTTGTGCTGACACTTTTGAACAGGTAAAAACAACGATACTTGGATCCCTGAATTAGGCTAAATGCACCATAAACTGGTCAAAGACCAAATCTAGCGGTAAAAGCTGGCTGACTGAGGCTTAGAACAGAACATGGAGTCAGCGTGTGAGTACAACATGATGCTTGGGGGGTCTACGGAAAATAAATCAATAAAAATCTGGATTTTATGAGAAGTCCAGTAGCAGCACAGCAGACCTGACCTGGAGAGAGTAATACATGGAGGCTAACTCAGCTAGCACAGCAACACAAGATGGAGGAGTTTTTACTCCACAGCTCAGGTCAAAGTTCATCACGTATGATTATCTAAACAATGAGCCATGGTAAAAAATACCAAATACACCGAATACATGTCAGACTTGTATCAAAGGAATCGTTTTGGATAAATATTTGTTACCCCAGAATCTACATGCAAATCAAAGGTGTGACCTTGGAGGAAAGGTCAGAGATGACTGAGCAGACACTGCTTTCTCTAAGCTTGCTTAGGCAAATTAAATGTTCATACTTCTACATCCCCTGCATTAAATTGGAGGCAGAAGGGATTCCTGCTTTTATCTTGCTCATCTGGACTCTTTATGTTGGGGTCAGCCAGGCTGCCCTTTCACACCTTTAGCTTGTCCAGAACAGACATTTCCCTAATTCTGTCTGCTCTTCACTGGCTTCTGTACGCTATAGAATAGATTAGAAAGTTCTCCTTCTGGCACATAAATATCTGGAAGGTCTCTCCCCCCTACCTGTCTGACCTGCTTCATCGATGTGTTCCTTATCGCTGCCTAAGGTCCACTGAACACCTGACTTTGTATGTCCCAAAAACTAGCCTGAAGCCTCCTCCCAAATCTGTCTTATCAGGGTTAAACTTAAAGCTTTTTCCTGGAAAAGAGCCCAGTTTTGCATTAATGCAACTATAAGGGTCTGATAAAGAAACCACTGAGCTGTGTCAGATAACTACTCTTTCTTTCTATAATGTAAGAGGTTTACCTGACAGAGGACAGCTTCCCCACCGTCTCCTCCATGCGTCACCCGTATTATAACCATATCGCTCTGATGGGCGCTGCCGCCCTTCAGTTCCCCCCAGAGCTCCACTTCTCCTCCTCCCCGTGGATCCCTGATGTAGACCTTTCCACTCGCCAGTGTGCTTAGTTCCAGCTCTGTGCTGTCTTCCTTAGTGAAGCTTAGCCTTCTGATCTGCATGCGCTGCCCTTCCCTGACTTCCAGTTGGACCCCTGCTGGGCACAGGGTGGAGCCCAGGCCCAAAACCTTGCCTCCCTGGTTTAGGTAGGTAAGAAAGCGAGTCTGAAGCTCGGGGGAGAGGGATTCCTCTTCTGCCAGAATCAGGAGCCTGGTGTTGTCCAGCCAAGGGTCGCTTAGTGCCTGCTGTGGCTGGAGGGGATAAATGATGATGTTTTCCACATTTATGCACTCTAATAAAAGCTGATGAATAGCCTGAAAACGCTCTTGGAGACCGCCTGTGTACACCAGGACGTTTGGTGGTTTGGGGTTAGGGTTCGCACCACCGCTTTGACCAGAAAGCCCGTTGGCATCCCACTGTCCTTCATCCCCGCTGTCCCGGCCTACAGAAGCATCATCGGGGAGGTCTGGAATGTTCTCAGCTGAGGCATATTTCACAGAAAAGATGGTGCTGTTCTCTAGTTCCAAACATTCATTGCAGCTGGAGAGGTGGAGGTTGTGTGCATGGCCCTCCATGTGGTGATGACTCCCTGATAAATGTTCCTCTAAGTTAACAACAGATCCCAGATCTTGGGTGCTGGGGAGTGGCTCTGACCCCCGTCGCTCTTCTACTCTCCTCACCTCGGGGATTAGGTGAAGACTGCCTTTACGGCACTGCAGGTGGAGCTGGTCAGCGAGCAGGTGGAGAGGTAATGCCTCATCAGTCTGGCTGCTGCAGAGAAGGGGTGAGCTCACAGATCCCTGCAGACTCTGCTTCTCCAGCAGATTATTCAGAGCATCCTCTTGGAGGAGAACAGCTGCATGAAGATACAAAATAAAGTCAGTACATAAAAATAAAGCCCTGCTAACAATGTACAGGATTCAAGGTTCAAGCTGAATTACAGCAAAGAAAATGTGCCATGAAGTGTCACACAAACATCAACATGAAATTCAATTAAAGCTAACATACGAACTATCTTTGAAGGCACAAGTCCGTTGTCCAGCTGAAGGCGATCCTCAATAAAAGCAACCCCGAGACGAGTGAAGTTATCTAGCGTTGCCAGAGCCACTGCTCTGAATGGCTGGCCTGGGCTGCAGGCCAGAGGCAGACAGTAGTCGGACCACTTCAGCACCTGCACACAGCAAAGGTCTGTGGTTAGCTTTCATCACAACTTATGGCAGGTACTTCCTGCACAAACTCAAAAATAAACAAGACAAAGCATAACGTCACATGTTGGACGATCAAAATAAGGAAAATCAAAGCATCAGAAACTCTTACTTTTACCAAAGTACGACACCTTTTATCATGAAATCCATGAAACATTCTGTTCAAAACAGTAAAATTAGATGCAGTTAATTAGCATTTCCAAAGTTTAGCCAAGTTACTATTCTTCCTGTTATAGTTATATTTATATTAGGCCTGTCACTAAAACTATAACAACTTCCATTACATTTGCAATGATGATATTATGGCACTATCAATAGAAATCAGCAACCAACTCAGCTTTGCTTTTTGGACTTGGTCTTAGTCTCACACACTTCTCTCCCACCTGATATATCCAATCTCCCTTTTTTGTCTAAAGTTTCATGTAAAAATAGTTTGAGCTCAACTTTGTGATAATTTCCACAGAAATAATCTGTTAGAAGAGTTTCAGTCAGGATTCAGAGTGCATCATAGCACAGAAACAGCACTGGTGAAAGTTACCAATGATCTCCTCTTAGCCTCTGATAGCGGACTTGTTTCTTGTCCTGTTGGATCTCAGAGCTGCATTTGATCCGATCGATCACAGCATTCTGTTACAGAGACTTCAACATGTTATTGGGATTAAAGGAACTGCAGTTTTGGACCTGAGTACTTCAGGGAGAAACTGTCTATTAATGATGTTTCCTTCCTTCAGGAAGCAGACACCCTCTCTACCTCTAAGATCAGGCTGAAACTTTCCTTTCTGATAAAGCTTATAGTTAGGGATGGCTCAGGTGGGCCTGAAACATCCCATAGTTCTGCTGCTATAGGCCCAGCCTGCTGGGGGAGCTCCCATGATGCACCTCTCCTCCCTCCCTCTCCTGTACCTCCAAATTAGAAGAAGGGTGAAGGAATTTTAACAGAATGTCAGTATGATTATGATCAGGTGAACATGCTGAGTGTTGAAAATGTGCCAAACTACATCTGAGCCGAGGAAAAGGAGGGTTCTGCAGTGCCTCAAGCTAAAAGTTCACACCTTCATTCTAAATAGGTTTGCTCTCTTCTCGGAACAAAGATCATTATTCTAAAAAAAAGAAAAGGGATATTTGATGCCTACTTTTTTATTGGCGGCGGGAGGAGAGGGGCATGCCGCCCTGTTTCCTGAAGCTTCTATGATGAATGAAAGATTCTCTATTCGTGGACCACAAACCAGAGAGGATCCCAAAACAGTCCATTTGCTAAGGTCATCACATACCTGGGGACACCACAAGAAAGAGCTACTCAAAGTTACAACATTAGACATGAGAGAAGGACTGATTAAAGACAGATTATGAGAGGGTGAACCAAAACAAGCCCTTAAAGTAAGAGATTACTGAAGAAAGGAAAAGATGGAAAGTTATTAACCAGAAAATCAGGACATTCGAATCATTTTCCAGAACAACACGAGCACCGCAGACTTTAATCGAACAGTAAATGGCTTTAATGAGTTCTGGGGCTGCAGCTGAAATGTAACCGATTCAATATTTATGAGGGGAGCAGATATTATTAAACCACATCTATGGACTCCTGTCAGCCACCATTACAAACTGGAGTGGAGAGAAACAAACACTAACAAACCACAGGCCAAAATCATCACTGCCACAGTTTTAGAAGATGAACAGCAGGATTAGACCTTTCTGTAATAATCATTTATGATTCAATAAATTACGTAGATATGGAGTCAGAGGAGTTGCAACTTATTGAAAAGATCTGAACCAGTTTCAACAACTACAGACATGTGGGGTTCCTCAGGGGTCTCTGTTAGGACCACTGCTGTAACCCATTCGACTGCTTCCCCCGAAGTGTTGGTGCTCCCAGTAGAACCAGCAGTGTTCCCAGTGGACCCAGCAGTGTTCCCAGTAGAACCAGCAGTGTTCCCAGTGGACCCAGCAGTGTTCCCAGTAGAACCAGCAGTGCTCCCAGTAGAACCAGCAGTGTTCCCAGTGGACCCAGCAGTGTTCCCAGTAGAACCAGCAGTGCTCCCAGTAGAACCAGCTGTGCTCCCAGTGCTCCCAGTAGAACCAGCAGTGTTCCCAGTAGAACCAGCAGTGTTCCCAGTGGACCCAGCAGTGTTCCCAGTAGAACCAGCAGTGTTCCCAGTAGAACCAGCAGTGTTCCCAGTAGAACCAGCAGTGTTCCCAGTAGAACCAGTAGTGCTCCCAGTAGAACCAGCTGTGCTCCCAGTGCTCCCAGTAGAACCAGCAGTGTTTCCAGTAGAACCAGCAGTGCTCCCAGTAGAACCAGCAGTGTTTCCAGTAGAACCAGCAGTGCTCCCAGTAGAACCAGCAGTGCTCCCAGTAGAACCAGCAGTGCTCCCAGTAGAACCAGCAGTGCTCCCAGTAGAACCAGCAGTGCTCCCAGTAGAACCAGCAGTGCTCCCAGTAGACCCAGAAGTGCTCCCAGTAGAACCAGTTATTATATCATTATATCAATTCCATTCAAAGCTAAATATCCCAAAACTATATCTGTTATACTTTTGTTTTTGACAAACTTTGAGAGGAAAAACCGACGGAACAAACAATCGGGAACCTTCCCAGAACAACAGAACAAACTTTTTATCAAATCAAAAAACACACAGACTCATTGTCCCACAATATTCAGGATTTACGCCATGTTCCACACTAATGTGTGAACAGCCACAAACAACGATTCTATATCAATATGTGGAGGAATGAGTCCAGAAACCCAGCTGTGTTGTCTCTCATGATCCTGCTTCTGAATCCTTCTCACCACCATCATCACGGCTATCTTTGCAGAACAAAATTAGACTTTCCAGTCTTTGAAAGAACACAGGCTGGGAGAAATCTTGATTCTAACCTTAGTTTTGATGCTCAAATCAATGTTTTTCCAGTTTAAGGTCATCAGGTCTTTCCTGTCATCCACTGACCTACAAACAGTTCTGTGGACATTTGTCACTTCTCTCCTTGGGTCCCGACTCAGGCAACTTTCTTTCATTATATACGTTTATCTGTATGCATTTGGCAGACGCTTTTATCCAAAGCGACTTACAGGTAGGCAGATGGCTTAGGGGGTCTTGACCCCTACTGGAGGTCATACCTTTCATTCAGGAGATTTGAACCCAGGTCGCCCACATGAAAGGTGGCCATCATACCACTATCCAGATTAGTTGAACCCTGCTTTAAAATGCTGCCTGAAGACCTTCTGTTAATTAGCACTTCATGCCAGCCTCGTTTAAAAGGCTGCGGCTGAATCAACTCAAGTGTTACCCCT
Organism: Leuresthes tenuis; assembly: GCA_036924055.1. NCBI lineage: Eukaryota > Metazoa > Chordata > Actinopteri > Atheriniformes > Atherinopsidae > Leuresthes > Leuresthes tenuis. The sequence continues at coordinate 208,286 of JAVGWW010000021.1, forward strand.
ACAGGTGTGGGCCGCAGCAACAGCAGTTCACACCATAAACTGCGCCACCATTACATGTTGGAGAGAAAATCCCTGGTTCCACACCTCCTCTCTCTTTCTTTCCAAAACTATGCCATCGTTCAAAAGGCCGAGTGACGTCAGAGGGAGGCTGGAGCAAAGAGTCTGGAGCAGATACAGTCGGGTGACGATAATGATGATGCTCTCCGTGCTCTCACTCGGATCCTCGCTCCTCCCTGGTGTGTCATAGGATTCCTGATGATGTTTAATAGACTTGGACCATATCTCCATGTGAAAATGCTGCTGCACAGCTTGCAAAACATGACGACCGTCACAGTCTGGAGCTCTCAGAGCCATAAAAACAATGTGAAGTTAGTTTTATGCAACTGCAGCAGATTAGCTTTGTTGTCAGTGGCAGACACCACAGATATGAAGGCATCAGGGTGCAGGTCAGGGCCCCACAAGCTGCAGGTCAGGGCCCCACAAGCTGCAGGTCAGGGCCCCACAAGCTGCAGGTCAGGGCCCCACAAGCTGCAGGTCAGGGCCCCACAAGCTGCAGGTCAGGGCCCAACAAGCTGCAGCTCAGGGCCCCGCAAGCTGCAGCTCAGGGCCCCACAAGCTGCAGGTCAGGGCCCCACAAGCTGCAGGTCAGGGCCCCACAAGCTGCAGGTCAGGGCCCCACAAGCTGCAGCTCAGGGCCCCACAAGCTGCAGCTCAGGGCCCCACAAGCTGCAGGTCAGGGCCCCACAAGCTGCAGCTCAGGGCCCCACAAGCTGCAGGTCAGGGCCCCACAAGCTGCAGGCCAGGGCCCCACAAGCTGCAGCTCAGGGCCCCACAAGCTGCAGGTCAGGGCCCCACAAGCTGCAGCTCAGGGCCCCACAAGCTGCAGGTCAGGGCCCCACAAGCTGCAGGTCAGGGCCCCACAAGCTGCAGCTCAGGGCCCCACAAGCTGCAGGTCAGGGCCCCACAAGCTGCAGCTCAGGGCCCCACAAGCTGCAGGTCAGGGCCCCACAAGCTGCAGCTCAGGGCCCCACAAGCTGCAGGTCAGGGCCCCACCAGCTGCAGGTCAGGGCCCCACCAGCTGCAGGTCAGGGCCCCACAAGCTGCAGGTCAGGGCCCCACAAGCTGCAGCTCAGGGCCCCACAAGCTGCAGGTCAGGGCCCCACAAGCTGCAGCTCAGGGCCCCACAAGCTGCAGCTCAGGGCCCCACCAGCTGCAGGTCAGGGCCCCACAAGCTGCAGGTCAGGGCCCCACAAGCTGCAGCTCAGGGCCCCACAAGCTGCAGCTCAGGGCTCCACAAGCTGCAGGTCAGGGCCCCACAAGCTGCAGCTCAGGGCCCCACAAGCTGCAGCTCAGGGCCCCACAAGCTGCAGCTCAGGGCCCCACAAGCTGCAGGTCAGGGCCCCACAAGCTGCAGCTCAGGGCCCCACAAGCTGCAGCTCAGGGCTCCACAAGCTGCAGGTCAGGGCCCCACAAGCTGCAGCTCAGGGCCCCACAAGCTGCAGGCCAGGGCCCCACAAGCTGCAGCTCAGGGCCCCACAAGCTGCAGCTCAGGGCCCCACAAGCTGCAGGTCAGGGCCCAACAAGCTGCAGGTCAGGGCCCCACAAGCTGCAGCTCAGGGCTCCACAAGCTGCAGGTCAGGGCCCCACAAGCTGCAGCTCAGGGCCCCACAAGCTGCAGGTCAGGGCCCCACAAGCTGCAGGTCAGGGCTCCACAAGCTGCAGGTCAGGGCCCCACAAGCTGCAGCTCAGGGCCCCACAAGCTGCAGGTCAGGGCCCAACAAGCTGCAGGTCAGGGCCCCGCAAGCTGCAGGTCGGGGCTCCGCAAGCTGCAGGTCAGGGCCCCGCAAGCTGCAGGTCAGGGCCCCGCAAGCTGCAGGTCAGGGCCCCACAAGCTGCAGGTCAGGGCCCCACAAGCTGCAGCTCAGGGCCCCACAAGCTGCAGGTCAGGGCCCAACAAGCTGCAGGTCAGGGCCCCACAAGCTGCAGGTCGGGGCTCCACAAGCTGCAGGTCAGGGCCCCGCAAGCTGCAGGTCAGGGCCCCACAAGCTGCAGGTCAGGGCCCCACAAGCTGCAAGTCAGGGCTCCACAAGCTGCAGGTCAGGGCCCCGCAAGCTGCAGGTCAGGGCCCCACAAGCTGCAGGTCAGGGCCCCACAAGCTGCAGGTCAGGGCCCCACAAGCTGCAGGTCAGGGCCCCACAAGCTGCAGGTCAGGGCTCCACAAGCTGCAGGTCAGGGCCCCGCAAGCTGCAGGTCAGGGCCCCACAAGCTGCAGCTCAGGGCCCCACAAGCTGCAGGCCAGGGCCCCACAAGCTGCAGGTCAGGGCCCCGCAAGCTGCAGGTCAGGGCCCCGCAAGCTGCAGGTCAGGGCCCCGCAAGCTGCAGGTCAGGGCCCCGCAAGCTGCAGCTCAGGGCCCCACAAGCTGCAGGTCAGGGCCCCACAAGCTGCAGCTCAGGGCCCCACAAGCTGCAGCTCAGGGCCCCACAAGCTGCAGCTCAGGGCCCCACAAGCTGCAGGTCAGGGCTCCACAAGCTGCAGGTCAGGGCCCCACAAGCTGCAGCTCAGGGCCCCACAAGCTGCAAGTCAGGGCTCCACAAGCTGCAGGTCAGGGCCCCACAAGCTGCAGGTCAGGGCTCCACAAGCTGCAGGTCAGGGCCCCGCAAGCTGCAGGTCAGGGCCCCACAAGCTGCAAGTCAGGGCCCCACAAGCTGCAGGTCAGGGCCCCACAAGCTGCAAGTCAGGGCCCCACAAGCTGCAGGTCAGGGCCCCACAAGCTGCAAGTCAGGGCCCCACAAGCTGCAGGTCAGGGCCCCACAAGCTGCAGCTCAGGGCCCCACAAGCTGCAAGTCAGGGCCCCACAAGCTGCAGGTCAGGGCTCCACAAGCTGCAGGTCAGGGCCCCACAAGCTGCAGGTCAGGGCCCCACAAGCTGCAAGTCAGGGCCCCACAAGCTGCAGGTCAGGGCCCCACAAGCTGCAAGTCAGGGCCCCACAAGCTGCAGGTCAGGGCCCCACAAGCTGCAGGTCAGGGCCCCACAAGCTGCAGCTCAGGGCCCCACAAGCTGCAGCTCAGGGCTCCACAAGCTGCAGGTCAGGGCCCCACAAGCTGCAGCTCAGGGCCCCACAAGCTGCAGGCCAGGGCCCCACAAGCTGCAGCTCAGGGCCCCACAAGCTGCAGCTCAGGGCCCCACAAGCTGCAGGTCAGGGCCCAACAAGCTGCAGGTCAGGGCCCCACAAGCTGCAGCTCAGGGCTCCACAAGCTGCAGGTCAGGGCCCCACAAGCTGCAGCTCAGGGCCCCACAAGCTGCAGGTCAGGGCCCCACAAGCTGCAGGTCAGGGCCCCACAAGCTGCAGGTCAGGGCTCCACAAGCTGCAGGTCAGGGCCCCACAAGCTGCAGGTCAGGGCCCCACAAGCTGCCTCCTGTTAGCAGCATGCGGCTGAGCTCCAGCTTCATGTACAAGCTCAGCTTGGTGAACAATAAAATAAACTTTATTGTCCGAAGGCAGTTGAACAGAAATGAATACAGATGAATAAAATCACTCCAAATGCTTTGAATAGTTTAGAGAGCAAAATGAAAGAAGAAGAAGTGGAGCTTAACAACACTTTGTAATCATGTAGGTCCTTCAAGTCGGACCAAAGCTACTTCTCCTCATCGCTGCCAGCTTAGTGACTCTGGGAGCTTTTCCTTTGGAAACAAAAAAGACCAGTTAGGGAGAAATAGGTCAATATGTTGGACCAACTGAGGCTAGAACCCCTCCAGCAGAGCAACAGCTGCCTGTGAGTTTTATCTGGATCAAACGTCTGTGGACAGCATTTAGCAGCATGCATCCCATAATGAGGAGGTGAGCTGGTTAGTATCAGTTAGAGTATTGGGTCACACCACAGGGCTTCAGCTGCTGCCGCTTCCTCCTCTTTCTACAGCTTTAACGAATGTGCTGATGAGTTGGTTTTAAGCTAATTATTGACTGGAAGCTTCAAAGTTTTAAACTTATTTGTTCTTTTAAGTATTTAGTTGCATGTTTAAAAGGTTGTTGGCGTTGGCATGAAACAGTTCCATATGTGTAAGATACCTGACCTTATAGTTCTACGAATATCCACCAACACGAGCGGCCCCTGAAGTCAGGGCCGACCTGCCTTTTATTCACAGGAAGACAAACTTTTTAAAACAGTTTCAACATTAAAATGCATTGCTGAAAGCGAAAATTTTACTTTTAATCTTTATGATCTTCCTTCAGGGAATGTATGCAAGCTTTAGTTAGTTATTAACCTGTAAAGGTTAACTTTGTTTCAGACGTTGCTATGGTGGTTACTAAGGACGCTGCTATAATATAGAGGGACTCTGTTCAATTAGCATTAAACTTCTCATCACATATTCTTTGCTTAAAGTTAGCAGAACCAGAACTTAAAGCTATGAGCTTTTTAACAGGAAATGATGAATCAAGCATCATCATTAAATACTATTCAATTCAATGCAGCAGTATTTACCACGTCTTATCAAATCAGTGTTCAATCATTCTGATTTATAGGGTCTATAAGGGGGCGTGGCAGCCACTGACGTGTGAGAGAGCGGGCTGTGACGTCATTAGAGAGCGAGCCGTTCCGGTTGCGGAATGGCCGAACTGCGTCATCGGGAGTACGAGTCCACCTGGCTTACGTGAGAGTGAGAAAAACTTGTATCTGCAGCCGAAGTCAGCAGCTGTATGACAGACATGAGCGGGAAACACACCAAAGGGAAGCTTCAGAGTCCAACCTGAGGCGCTGACACATAGACGGTCCTGTCCCCGATCTGCAGGAAAACGTTGTCCCCGAGGAGCTGTGAACTGGGGTGGCGGGGGGCACCTGCACGGAGTCCGGTGGGTCCGGTGGCTGGTGCTGCACCTGAGCTGGAGCTGGAGCTGGAGCTGGAGTAGAAGCTGAGGCAGAAGCTGTTGCTAGTGCAAGTTAGCCGGGACAGACTGTTGCGGATCAGCAGCGAATAGCATTTGTGAAAGCGCACCCACAGGTAGACGTAACAGAGGGTTATTAACATCTTATCCAGCAGACACGTTTACAGCTTTTGTTGTTACGTTTCCAGACATATTAACTCACTCTGCAGCTTACAGCAGAGTCCTCCAGATGAACTGTCAAGGTACTACTTCCTGCTTCTTCTTCTTCTATGATTTTTTACCGGCAGCTGGCATCCTTGACGTTGCGTATGCCGCCATCTACTGGACTTAACTTATTTTTTATTCTTCTTTTCCTATATTCTTTTAATGGTCCCAGTTGACACCAGGAATCTCATAATTATTTTCCTCCCTTCTTTAGACTTAGCAGATTCTACTATATTTAGTTATTTCTGCCCTCTGCAGCCCTTTCTTCATTATTATCTCCCTTTCATATCTGGGACATCACATGTTCCACTGCCCCCCCCCACAGCTACACCACCCAGTTTCCCCCTTATCTTAAGGGTATTATTCAGTTTACTATGTCCTATTCTTATCCTGCTCATAATTCCTTGTTCTGTCCATAACAGCCTCCTCCTCCCTCTGATTCTTCCAAAGTTGATTCCACTGTTAGTTTCTTTCCAGACTAAACTTTTCTCCTCTGTTTTTGATCATTTTCATGTCCACCTCCTCTTCCTCAGCAGCTTTGTCTGCTTTTTCCTTTCCTTTTATTCCTAAATCAGCTGGTACCCACATGAACACTATTTCCTTCCCCTGTTGCATTAACCTGGGTGTTTTTAACTGTATTTCATATAAGATTTCCTGATGTTTTTTTGCTGTTCCGTTTTTAATACTTAAGAGTGAATGAAATTAATATAACTAATACATACATGTAACTATCCTCCTCTCCCTCAGCCCCTCCATCCATTCTATTTCATGCAATATTGCACATAATTCCATAATTCTGCTGTTTTATTTCTTTCCACATGTTTAAGTCTACATTTGTTTCTTGTAGCATCCATTTTGGTTTCGTTGTCCACAGAACTGCTGAATTCCAAACTGTTTTTAGTTGTTCTGCCAAACTGACCCACCCAGAACTCATTTTTCCCTCTTTCCCTTTTCCCAGCACATCTCCAGAACTCTCTTTGCTGGATGTTCATCTCTGTGTCCTTTTAAATGTATCCAGTAGTTGGTTATTAGCTGTTTTCTTCTGAGCCATAGTGGCTTTTCTCCTGCTTCAACCTGTAGTGAACATATTGGTGCCGTTTTTATTGCTCCGAGACAAGTTCTTTAGCTTAGATTATATCTAATTGCAGAAGAACTGATTTTGCTGCCGATGCATATCCCACACTGCTGTAATCTATTCCAGACCGTATTCATTATTATTATTATTATTAATTAACCCCTAACCCTATGTATATAGATTTTAATGATGTAAAATCAGCACCCCACTCTAACCCAGCCAAACGCCTCATAATATTCAATACTCCCTTTGCTTTTCTCCTCTATTCCCTTCACATGTTCTCTTCTTCTTCTTCTTCTTCTTCTTCTTCTTCTGTGTGGAAGGGGAAGAGCTGAGACACAGATTGAGAGTGAAAGTGATTTTCTTACCTTTTTTCTCCATATTTTTCTTTCTTTGTTCAACGTTTCATTAGTTGTGTTGGTTTTTGAGTACTTTGTGTCGTGTGTTGAGAGTTTATATTAGGTTTCTTGTTCTTGTGCTTCCCAGCCTTGAACGGTGGCGTCTCCATCAGGGTTGGTGCCGGCTCTTTGTGCAGCGTGGAGTCCCTGGGGTCCCTAAACAGCTCCCTGAGCAGCTCCCTGAGCAGCTCCCTGAGCAGCTCCTTCAGCTGCAGACTGCTACTCCCCCGGTGGAAGGAGAGGTTCCTCAGGTCCTTCATCCCAGCTGCTGTCAGGCTCTACAAGACCTGATAATGTTTTAGTTTCATGTCTCTATTCACTGATACTCACTGACTGTATTTTAATCTTTATTTATTCTGTATTTATATTTCTAATATTTCTAGTATTTTTTATATTTATGTTTCCACTTATAACATTGTAATATTTTAATTTAATTTATGTCTTGCAGTATTATTTATGTCATGTTCACTTACTTTTTCAGTATTACTGATATTATGGTGACTTTACATCACAATGCTTTTTATATCAGTCACTTTTTTATCGTCAGCACTTGTTTTTGCACATTGTCTGTTTTCTGGTTTATTGTGCAGGTTATAGATAGTTATTTCAGTTTTATGTGTTTCTGCCCTTTTTGCTTTAATTCTGTACTTTCTTTTCTTTTCTGCTACTGTAACAATTAAAAGTAACAAGTAAATTTCCCCGTGTGGGATGAATAAAGTATAAATCTAATCTATTCAGAGGAGTAACTCAATCACTTTTTGGGAGAAGTCATTTGTGACTAATTACTTTTTCTAAAGTAAGATGACCAACACTTCCATTATAAATGCACTATATTAATTATTTATATAACCACTGCTCTAGAGTCCCCCCTCCACCAAACTTTACACTTGGCACAATGCAGTGAGATAAATACCGTTCTCCTGGCAGCCGCCAAACCCAGACTCCTCCATCAGGTTTCCAGATGGAGAAGCGTGATTGGTCACTGCAGAGAACGCATCTCCACTGCTCCAGAGTCCAGTGGCGGCGTGCTTCACACCACCATGAAAGTGACTGGAACACCTGAATTTGATTATTTGGATGGGTGAGTGAATACTTTTGTATTTACATCTAGAAGGTGTCTGTCAGAGAATGCTGTAACCAGATTTAAAGAGTTAATTCCATCATCCTTTTCTTCACTGCCATGTGCTGATATGACAGAGGACGGCTACCTAAACTTTACTCCAGTGGAACTTGACTCTCTTGTTGACAGCACTATAGCTTCAATGCGTCCAACACTGGACAATGTTGCCCCTCTGAAAAGGAAGGTAATCAGTCAGAAGAGGTTGGCTCCTTGGTATAATTCACAGCTGCTTTAAAGCAGACTGAAGAAAGCTGGAGAGACAGTGGCATTCCTCTAATTTAGAAGAGTCTCAATTAGTCTGGAAAGATAGTTTAATAACGTGTAAGAAAGCACTTCGTAAAGCTAGAACTGCGTATTATTCATCATTGATAGAAGAGAATAAGAATAATCCCAGGTTTCTTTTCAGCGCTGTTGCCAGGCTGACAAAGAGTCCGAGCTCTGTTGAGCCATGTATTCCTTTAACTATCTTCCTCACACACCAGAGTAAGTCATGGAGTTCCTCAGGGTTCTGTGCTTGGACCGATTCTTTTTACTTTATACATGCTTCCATTAGGTAACATTATCAGACAGCATGGCATAAATTTCCATTGTTATGCTGATGATACTCAGCTGTACTTATCTATGAAACCAGATGAAACCTACAGGTTGGTCAGAATAAAAGCCTGTCTTAAAGACATAAAGACCTGGATGACTCAGAACCTTCAAACAACCTGACTGGAAGTCTCTCTGCAGAGTGGTGAGGACGGTGGAGAAGATCAACATGACACCACTGCCCCCCCATCCAGGATGTCGCGCTGAAACACATCCTCAGGGATTCCACATCATCATGAACTGTTGTCCTTGCTGCCCTCAGGGAAAAGGTTCTGCAGCATCTGTGCCAAAACAGCAAGACTCCTCAACAGCTTCTTCCCCGAAAACATCAGGCTGCTGCACTGTTAATGATTTTAACAGCCCCCCCACCCCCCTGAACTCTCACTGAACACACATCTCAGCAAACCTTACTGACCCACTTTCTGTGCAATATTAACATTCATATCAGAGACTTTATCAATTGTACACGATTCAATTCAATTGGAAATGTGCAATGCTCTTATTCTGCTATATAAACTAATAACAGAACTATTTCTATAGCAAACACAACAGCACTAACTCTACCCCTTTTCTGATTAAGTGCACCACATAACATGCACAGGCGGGTCCACCCTTCCTGTCCAGCACACCATTCAAATCACTTCTGTGCCACACAGCATAAGGGTTAGAGTTAACCCAACGATGTCATCCCCATCCACCTGCAGCACATCACACATACAAAGCAAACTACACCATACACTGACCCCCTCTATCTTCTTCTTCTACCTCCTAACACACACAAACAAAGGACTGATGACGGTTGATGTGCCATCAGGACATAAACTCTCTCTCATGTGAAAGAGGCAACAAGGGTGTGGAACTTTTCTGTGACCCATCAACACGACGCGTTCACATTCATGTCCAGACAGGCGATTTATTCAAAGGGAAGATTTATCAGGACTAAAGAAAGACTCATCTTTGTCAGTCTGACCGGCTCCTTTCTGTCAGAGATGTCTGTCATAAAGAGGCAACTGCAGCCATTTTTAAAAGTCAACATAAGTCATTGTGTTGGCTGCTGAGCCTCATAACAGTGGAAACAGAGTTTGAAATTAGGCATCACTCTAATTTTCTTTGTTTGGTACTGAGAAATGTGGAGCTGCCTTTACATAATTTACTTTCCATGCTGCAACACAAAGGTTGGTGCTTTGCATACAGTTAGAGAGCAGCTGTGGAGGAGAATGACACAGTATAGTCAACAGTCTCGTGGAGGCTGGAGGAAACTGTACAATTCAGACCATACTAGATGGTATGAAGGTATGCTTTATGGAAAGGGGGGGGTTCTTACTCATTCTTCTTACAATAACAAAAGATTACACTGAACGAATAGCACAAAAAGTATCCTTCCTCACTAGACAAGTTGTATTAGCTTAAATAAATACTTTGGCATTCGTGTAAAAGCGTGATGAGGTTCAAATTCAGCTTGAACAGCACTTCTGAGCTGACACCATGTTCAGTTTCTCAGGTATTTACCATCTGTATAAGGTGGTAAATATGGATTATATCACATATTTATATGAATATGTTGTTAACATGTCACTGAGGGACACTGTATGAACACTACATGTTCGGTGTGTCATTGCTCAATTCTAACTTAGAGTCTAATAACTTTTCTGACTCTTGGGTTTGACACAGACTCAGTCAAAGTGTAAATGTACCAGTAAAACTGAGCTGAAGTGGGTTTGCACCACTGTCTGATTTGTACCACCCAGGCTTCGATCTTGAAGTAACCTCTATTGTAATTTGCATGCTCAGCTTTAGCCTCAGACTTCATTTGTTTTTCGTGTGCACAGTGCAGTGAAATAAGATGCCCCCAGACTATTAGTCAAGGATGTGGTGTTTACTCAGCCAATGTGCTGTTTAACAGAGTTACTTACAACTATAAGTTAGAATTACATGAGCAAAATACGGGTAAATCTGGCGATTTGTCACTTTTAAACACACAATCCATCCATTTTCATCATCATAAGTGCTGCACTGGCTTTTCCCAGCATGCACACATGCACACATGCACACATGCACACCACAGCAGGATGCACAGTTCCATCATATTTGAAATTATGTAAACAATGTATTCAACAGATTCATTCAGTATGTGAAGGGACGAGTAATCCTGCGAAACAAAAGCAACAAAACAGACTTGGAAAAAGAGAAAAAACTGATTTACCTAGCAGTTAAGGCTGTGGCTCCATTGTGTTTGCTCCTGTTACTTAAACCATGGCCTTTCTCTCGGGCCAGGGCTTGGTCCGGGACCAGAATTTGCATGCCAAGGGCTACTTGAATGATAAGCTCTCCGGATTCTCACTACCAGACATGCAAAACCAACGGAGCACCACTTAAAATGGCCGATATGCACAGTCAGCACAGGTGCACTACTGTCCAAACAGTAACCCCCCCACCCTCCATCACCGAGAGGGTTATGAAAATGAGTGCTGTGATTTCCCTGGGACACTTTCCTTGCAGTTTGTCGAGGGATGAGGTTCGAGTAAAGAGGGCTGACTGACATATTGGTCAGAAATAGTTTGAATCCAAAGCCAATCTGCCGGCATTATAGGGTGAGATTTATCCATAAGTCAACAAATAGAACAAAACAGGAAGAAAATTGTGACAACTCAAAGGATGCCAAGGTCTTTCCTTGTGAAAAAGAAACCCGGAGCATGTGGCGCATGGCAGTGGAAAGAACCAGAGCACCACGAATGGACAGAACATAAGAAAGGTAGGACTTTCAACTATTTCCTGTCTCTATCCATCTGTTTTACTTCAGTTTGAGTGATCAAAAGAAGAAGAGAGCGCTAATCAAGCCAATCATATACCGTATGTTGGACTTTATATATCTAATAATTACATTAGTACTCCAGTATTTTTGTGTTTTAGTGATTTTAAATGTAAATCATTGTTTCTATTATCTTTTCTTAGTCAGTGAAAATACTGTGGAGAAGATAACCTTCGATTCCTACACCCAGAAGCCTCCTGCTGTGCATCAGCCAGCAGGAACCTCAGCGGGAACCTCAGCAGGAACCTCAGCAGGAACCTCGGCAGGAACCTCGGCAGGAACCTCAGCAGGAACCTCAGCAGGAACCTCAGCAGGAACCTCGGCAGGAACCTCAGCAGGAACCTCAGCAGGAACCTCAGCAGGAACCTCAGCAGGAACCTCAGCAGGAACCTCGGCAGGAACCTCAGCAGGAACCTCAGCAGGAACCTCAGCAGGAACCTCAGCGGGAATTATTGTGCCAGTGCCACTGACAGGGCCAGGAGGACCAGGGGCAAATACGAGACCAGACTGGTCCAAAATAATGCTCCGAGGCTCCCTCTACTATCCCAGTGCTTTAGCCCATATCAGCAGAGCAAAGGTAGGGTCAGACTCTGCTCTAATGCCCTCATATGAATGAGATCTAGGTTTTTGGCTCCTGGTTACTACGTATATAGGAGTATATATTCTATATATATACGTAGTATATTGTATTGGTTTCTGTCCATGTGAAAAAACAAAGAAAACGCCTTTTAACAGGAGACAGATGAAAATGCACTCAACTGAAAGCATATTGTGGCAGCAGTTTTGCATTTTACACAGCGAGATGATGCTGAACCACCAGCTGGATCTCTGGCTTTTTAAAATAGAAAAGAATCGAACACTTATCTCACAGATCATCCTTAAAGTTTAAGTGTTAAAAAAGAAAAGAAACATCAATAGGAGAGAAGAGCTGGGCAAGGATGCAGCATCAGTTTACTTTCCTAAAGCCAGATGAAGATAATGACCTGGAGCAGGTAAAACCCTGAATATACTGGTGTAATCAGACATGAAAGCCCCCACTGGGGGGGGAGTGATGCTTAAAATGTGTGGCAATTTGTATTATAGCTTTTAAGGGTAGAAGTAAGTAGAGAGGAAGCATCTTTTCCAGCCTAAATCTTTTTAAAATGTTTCTGCTTTCAGTGAAAAAGGTTTTTTTAAACCTATTTTCCCCTAATTTAGAATCGAATCTGAACATGAATAATTGAATATTAGAAAAAAAAGCAGCTTCATTTTGAATGCTTAATGTTGACAAACATTAGCTGATTTTAGAACAATTCATTCAGTAATTTGAATAACTTGATTCCTCCATGCAAATGATTTGCTGTAATGCTTTGTTTGATCCTCATTCTGCTCAGTGGTCACATGGAGAATTATTACTGTCCCTCTGTGATTACAACACAGTTTGATTCAGCAACAGAGAAAACAGAGAGGGGGAGTCAGAGAAAGAAGTCAGAGAAAGAAGTCGGAGAAAGAAGTCAGAGAAAGACCAAAATGTCTGGGGCCAAAGAAAAGCAGAACACGTTCAGTTTATCCGCTGTAAAGCAGAATTATTTCACCACCAGAACGAGGCTTCAGTGATTCAGCAGAAGGTCGCCGTAGCTCACAAAGACCCAAGTCTGTGCATCCAGTTCCCTGAACATGTAATGATGATACATCTGTTTCACAACCTTATACCCACTGAGCCGGGCTCTTTTTCTGTGACACGTTCATGTTGTGCATGTGTTGGTTTACCTCAGATTCTCCGGCTTCCCTCTGACCCAACAACAGATGCTTGGAGTTAATGTGACTGTGTGTGTTTCTTTTTGTAGTTAGCAAAGAGAGGAGAGGTGCATCATGGGAGCTCCCCCAGCAGGCTGGGCCTATAGCAGCAGAACTATGGGATGTTTCAGGCTCACCTGAGCCATCCCTAACTATAAGCTTCATCAGAAAGGAAAGTTTCAGCCTGATCTTAAAGGTAGAGAGGGTGTAAATGTCCGAGTTATCTCTACATCAGGGATCAGTCCCATTTACTTCCATTCAGTATTAGACTAATTGTGATGATTGGCTTGTTCCTTAAAGTGCTCTTTAAGGTACTTTCATGACAAAATCTTTTCAAGGGCTGGAAACATGGATCGGACATCAGTCCACTTCATTCAGTACAATTTGCAGACTCATCAACCTTCAGAATTGAACCGTTAACTGCGTATGAAGAGCCTGGATCTGATGTGTATCACAGACACCTGGCAGATGTCAACCAGATGTGTTTTCAGTGTCTCTCTGGGTGTAGTTTCCTTCAGAACGCTGGCGGCTGCGGCTGCGGCTGCGGCTGCGGCCCGTCAGTCTTCGATTCCAGTGATCTGGACTTAAGTCTTTGGTGATTATTTTCCTGTAGGTGTAGTTTATATTCCTAGATATATTTTTCTTTTTTAATTCTTTTAATCTGTAGTACTTTCATATTTTTACAAATATGTTGTCTACAACAAAAATCTGACACAGCTGCTGTGATTGGTTCCTTATTCTTCATTTGAATTGTGTCGAAACTCTTGATGTTCATGATTATTCAGTTTGTGAGCAGCTGTGGATTAGAAGGAAAGGCAGTGAGAGCAAACTTTGTCATGATGAAAGGTGTGTATTCATTAAGCTTTTTGTGTGTCTGTGTGTGTTTTCCAGCCTCGTACGCGCTCTACTGCCATCTCCGGCGACTTTGTGTGCTCGATGTGCCACAAGATCTTCCCCCTGCAGCGCATGTTGACCCGCCACCTGAAGTGCCACAGCCTGGTGAAAAGACATCCCTGTCGATTCTGTGGAAAGGGATTCAACGACACCTTTGACCTGAAGAGGCACATGCGAACACACACAGGTCAGGAATATCTACTGCCCCCTAGAGGTTCCTTTATGAAGTCCTTAAACAAGAGACTGTTTCACTATGGGGGTGTAATGGTCACTGTTTGGTGTGTGTTTCAGATTTAGTGTAGGACTGAGAACAGTAAAGAAAATTCATCTTAAAAACAGACATAAAACAGAAATATAACTTTCTGTTTTTACTGTAAAGTGAAAGGACATCCTGGACCGTTTTTAATGTCGTATTTATGGGTATGTTTAATAAAATGCTTCTGTGTTTCCTCTCAGCTTTTGTCCAATAGATAATGACACAGTGTAATATATAATGTTCATCAGAGGTTTATGTTTCTGTTTCTGTTTCTGTATTTATCAGACGCTTTTATCCAAAGAGACTTACAAATGAAGATATAACAGCTTTATAAAAAGCTAACAATAAGCTAACAATAAGCTAACAATAAGCTAACAATAAGCTAACAATAAGCTAACAAAAAGCTAACAAAAAGCTAACAATAAGCTAACAATAAGCTAACAATAAGCTAACAATAAGCTAACAAAAAGCTAACAAAAAGCTAACAATAAGCTAACAATAAGCTAACAATAAGCTAACAAAAAGCTAACAATAAGCTAACAAAAAGCTAACAATAAGCTAACAATAAGCTCCATAGAAGGAACCCAGGAGTCCGACTCTGTCAGAGGGGACAGAGTAGAGATAGGGTGCAGGCATAGAAGGAAGAGCAGAAACATAAAGAGATAGAGGGGGGAGGGAAGTACAAGGTAAGAGGTAGAGGTAGAGTCCACTTCATTTTAAGACCTGTAAAGATAGGTTTTTAGTAGGTGGGGAAATGTAAAACATTATGATTGAAAGTGGACTTTCTTATTCATATGACTTTAGAGCCCAGAGCAAAGGTATTAAGGAGGAATCTTAAGACTTTACCTGTAGAATGTAAGACTATTTCATCTCTTATATTATGAGCTTTTCCCCTCTGACATCCTGGGATGCAAACTGAACTTGCACAGGAGGAACCAACCTTTGTGTGTCCCTGCTGCAGGTATCCGTCCCTATAAGTGTGATCTGTGTGAGAAAGCTTTCACACAGCGCTGCTCTCTGGAGTCCCATATGAGGAAGATTCACGGGGTGCATCAAAAGTACGCCTACCGCCAGAGACGGTCCAAGATCTTTGTGTGTGAGGACTGTGGTTACACCTCGAGCCGCCCTGATGAGTACTTCCTCCACGTGAGACAGCGCCACCCCAGCAGTCCTGCCCTCCGCAGGTACTATCGCCGCCAGGCCCACGAGAACAGCAGCTTTGCAGCAGTGGATCCTAAACTCAACTATCTGCTGTACCCAAACCCAACGTACTACATGTAGGCCTCATCTACTGCTCAGCTTCATTAAACTGAACGAATTCCACAATCCACTCAGAAATTATGATAATTTGACTTTAAATCAAACAATGTTAGTTTTGATTATTAAATCTGTGACATTAGACCACTTAGAACATTGTTCTGTAATTTATACCCTTTCTATGTTTATTCAGCACTTTGTTTTGTCAGTGAATGTTTCTAATTAAGTCTGTCTCTGAAGAAAATAAAGTTTCTGACATGGTTTCATGTCTGTTTGGTTGTTTGAAACTATAATTATTACTGTAAGTCGGGCTAAACTGGACTGGAGAAATAAAGTGTTCAATGTCCAAAATGTTGAGCTGAAATGTGAATGAAATAAATCTCATGTACCAACATTTTACTATGTAATGAAACATATCAGCTCATCTCAGATTTGATGGCTGCAACATAAGGTGCACGTTTGCCACTTTGGAGCATCTCATGTTGTTTAACCAACAGTCTTTCAACATCTGGAACTGAGGAGACCAGCTGCTGGACCTGTTCCCATTATTCTCTGATAAAGGATTCGATTCAGTTTAGTTCAACTCAATTTAATTCAGTTAAGTTGTATTTATATAGCACCAAATCACAATAAATCTCATCTCAGGGCACTTCAAATAGATTAGAATCTATTGTAATACAATCATAATCCAATTAATTTCATTTGAATCTAACTTAGTCCAATACGTACAATGGGAATTAAAAGAATTCCTGCCAAGCTAAGAAATCCACAGACTGCATCGTAACTTCGCTTCAGTTCAACCCCCCCTGGCAGCTGGTTCCACAGAGAGGGGCAGCGTTATCTAACCAGCTCATGTGTAAAAAGACTCCCTGTAGCTGCAGCCCTTTCTCTCACTTTGCAGACCTCCATGCTTTTAAATCCATGCTTTTTAATTCCATGCTATTAAAGTTTGACTGGACAGAAGCCGTCTGAATACAAATCAGGTTCTAAAGATACTTCTAAAGCTGCTCTACTTGATGATACATCAGTGATAATGGTGGGAAGGATTCCATTAATCTTCTCTCTGATAGAAACAATTTTATAGATGAAGAATCTCATGAAATCATCACTGCTGAGAGTTAAAGGAATACATGGCTCAACAGAGCTCGGACTCTTTGTCAGCCTGGCAGCAGCGCTGAAGAGAAACCTGGGATTATTCTGGCTACAGCGCTGAAAAGAAACCTGGGATTATTCTGGCTACAGCGCTGAAGAGAAACCTGGGATTATTCTGGCTACAGCGCTGAAGAGAAACCTGGGATTATTCTGGCTACAGCGCTGAAGAGAAACCTGGGATTATTCTGGCTACAGCGCTGAAGAGAAACCTGGGATTATTCTGGCTACAGCGCTGAAAAGAAACCTGGGATTATTCTTATTCTCTTCTATCAATAATGAATAATAAGCAGTTCTAGCTTTATGGGGGGCTTTCTTATACGTTATTAAACTATCTTTCCAGACTAAATTAAATTCTTGTAAATTATTGGAACACCATTTCCTTTCCAGACTTTCTTGTCTGTTTTAAAGAATGAAGTGAATTAAATCAAGGACCCAGCTGCCTCTTCTGATTGATCAACTCCTTTTTCAGAGGGGCAACATTGGCCAATGCTGTACACTTCGGCGTTTAGTCCAAGGAAGCCAGGAGTCATACTACGATTCTTTCAACAGCTCTTGAGCCACAGCCCTCTCTCTCGTTGTTCTGCTGAATCTTGCTTTCTAGCTTTTTTTCTGTTCTCCTTCTTGCTCCATTTTGTTTAGCTACTTTTAAATAGTGCTAAAAAAACTCCCTGTGTCCCTTCTTGAAGACTTTCTGTTTCTTGATTAGAAGCGTTTTCAGGTCACTGATGATCCAGGGTTTGTTATTGGGGAAAACCTTACTGTCCTTGTGAGAATATAAGACAGAAGTTAATGTCATCTGTCACTGAGTTATTGCACTGATATCCTCTCCATGTGGCTCACAGAGTGCATCCCAATGGGTGGCTTCAAAGCATCTCTGCAGATCTTCTTCAGCTTCTTGAGACCACTTTTTCAAAGTCTTAGTGTAGTTGGAGGTGAGAAGAACCAGATTTTGGACAGATTTTGGACAGATTTTCCTAATGGATGATGGGCAGAACAGCTGGATGCATCTTTTACATTTTGCATAAATCAAACTTAATTTTTTCTGTGGTGGAGCAGTTGACAAACTCTTGAAAGGTTGGATGTACAGCAGAGAGAGACTTGGCTGAAATCTCCAAAGATCCTCATGAAAAGCTATGTTTGAAGCAACAACAACTGAGCATGTCACAGACTGTAAGGGCAGCAGCTGAATATATTTACATCGCTACCAGAATACCAAAGATTAACCCTCTTTGTAGATAATATGAATGAAAACTGTTCAGTTTCCCAGACACAGATCTTCTCAGTGACATGTCCAAGATTACATCATCTATTGTGAACAAGCCCCAATCTCTACCAGCTTTTGTGTTCAGCCACTCCTGTCAGCACTAGAAAATGAAGGTAAAGGGTTTAATTCCTAGGCTACATGCATTCACCTTCTCTGCAAGCACAACCTTCAGCACTTTGTGGTTAGATGCGTATCTCAACTGTTTCCTCTGACTCTCTCCCTGGTTCCCAGTGTGAGCTTCAGCTTATTTACAGACCCTCAGCTGTTGTGGGTGCCTTTACAAACAAACCTCTGTGGTCAGTCGTTAAAGTGGCTTTTAGTGGTAGGAAACTATTAAACTAGACACACATAAACCATAAAGCAATAGACTTTAATCTAAAATTAAACTAGATCATAAAACTGTTCTGTTATTTTAAAAAATAATCAGGTCTCCTGCCTGTTGGCATCAGTCTGCATTTGGGTCCTCTTCACATCTCTCCATGCCATCAAAATAACATCCTGTTGTCTGTGCTGTTTAAGAAAGACTTTCAAACGGAGTGAATAAAGTTGGAATTGTAAGAGTGGGTCTGGAGAAGTTCACATGGGGTTTTACCAGGGTGCTGTTCACCTATAGACCATAGGACCCTCTGATTGGCTTCCAGTGACCGCTCTTCCACCTGAGCTGCCCCAGTCGTTCCATCCTGGTGCCGCATTTTCTTCAGGTGAGCTTTACTCACAGACCCAGCTAACCGCATGATGCAGAAGAAAACATGGTCCATTAGAGAGCCACCTTCTTCCATTGCTCAGTGCTTCTGTTTAGATACTCATGTGTCCATTGACAGTGGAAACAGGGCAGGTTTGGGCCCCTTGACGGGTCTATGGCTACAGGGAACCAAACCAAAATGTGCAGCATGTTCTGACACCTTTCTATCAGAGCCAGGATTAACTTTGAGCTACAGTTAGTTTGGGCAACATCGGCCGGTCTTTGATCCCCGTCAGTGAGCCTCGGCAATACATTATCCAGTCACTGGTTCACTGGTTTTTGCTTCCTGGACCCATTTTGGTTCGTCTTCACAGAATATTCTCACAGAGCTGAGGTTGTGGAGCTGCTGCAGCTGTCCAGTCCCTCAAATCCTTTCCTGTTTTTATGCATATTAACTTTACTGATGCCTAATATGTCCGAACTCTGCCAGAAGCCAATGGAACCAGTGAATCAACATCTTTCACTCCACCTGCCACACGTCACGATGCATAAAATCTTCCTTCACCATCGGAAACTGGAGGGCGCATTCTTAGCTGTGGGACTAAAAACTTTGTGTCCCAGATCTGAGCAGCCCAGGGCCTTCAAATCACATTAGGGGATCATTCCTGAAGGCAGACTGACACGGATCACAAGTTTCCATCCCAGATTTAGCTGAACATGCCCCCAACTTTACCCACAGTATGGACTGTTTTCCACGGAGAAAAGGTGTGATAATAATTTTATGGCTGATTCTTGTCGACACGTAATAAAAACGTTTCACCATTAAAGACATTAAAAACATGCACACAGTCCTTTCCCATTCAGCAGCTCTGCTCAGGAGTTTTATTCTTCCATCAACAGGTCTGTTGAATAATAAATATTATCCATGAAGTTAGATCACCTCCACAACGTGACGTATGTGTCCAGCCAAGACAGCTCTGCTGCTAATCTGAGCCCGTGTGCTGCTGCACGCTCACATGTTGCATCAAGCTTCTGTTCGTAACTGAGGACGACACTAAGCCTGTCAGCTTGGACTCTACTTGAAGGCCCAGTTACGTCACCACATGTCACACTGTGGAACAGCCATGGGAGGGGAAATAAACATATAGGTACTGATGGAAGGAAGGCAGCTAAGCCTGTGACTGACCGGGAGAAGAACAGCAACCAGCAGCACAGACTGGCTGACTTTGATCAGGCGTAATCTAGTTTTGTTGGAATATTCTCTTATTTTTGTCACGTTGAGCTGTTTTCCTGCCTCGAACGGGTAAGCTGAAACATTCAAATACAACAACTGCTTCCTAAAGAGGCACTTTACTCATTAGAATGACCTCGTCACATCAGGTAGAAATGTTTCTTTAGCAGCTGTACATCAAACGTCATACAAACAAGGTACATTTAATGGAAGGGTTCCTCAAAATGAATTCTTCTAAAGCTTTAGTGCACATGAACATGTATCACATATCAATCACCACCCCAACGTATCAGCTTACTGTGATAAAACTATAGATTAAGCTATGTGAGAGCACATAACATTTGAACTGTATGTATGGGTCAGCACTAATATTACCCTTAAAACTAGCATATAGAGTAAAAACACACCTGTGTGTGTGAGAAACTACATCAATATGCAGCCATTAAAACTAACTGCTGTGTGTGAGTCTATGCAACATACGTTACATCCCTAAAACTATACTAATAACTAATATTCCCTTTATTTCCACCTGCTCTCACCCTGCCCTTAACCTTGAGGCTGAGGGATTTTGAGTTGATGAAGCCTTTTATCTCATTAAGAACATTAATCTGCAGATTACCGCACAAATAGATTAAAGCAATAATAGAGACTCTTTTCTTAGCTTCTCCCATCCCTAAACCTCACAAAAGTGCCTAAACAGAGTCTCAGTGGATGTAGTTACACATTCACCCATTCATTGGTTGCCAGGCAACAGTGTTTATAATACTGTATTATAAATATTATACTGTGGGATGTTAATATTCTGTAATTCACTCATGGAGCTCCAGTGAAGATTAGAGTTTCCAGTTGTAGGCGAGCAGCAGAATGAGCAGAAGCAGATCCTCTGGCTTCAGTTCACTGTACCTGTGTGTGTGTGTGTGTGTGTCTGTGTGTGTGTGTGTGTGTGTGTGTGTGTGTGTGTGTGTGTGTGTGTGTGTGTGTGTGTGTGTGTGTGTGTGTGTGTGTGTGTGTGTGTGTCTGTGTGTGTGTGTGTGTGTCTCTGTGTGTGTGTGTGTGTGTGTGTGTGTGTGTGTGTGTGTGTGTGTGTGTGTGTGTGTGTGTGTGTGTGTCTGTGTCTGTGTGTGTGTGTCTCTGTGTGTGTGTCTCTGTGTGTGTGTGTGTGTGTGTGTGTGTGTGTGTGTGTGTCTCTGTGTGTGTGTCTCTGTGTGTGTGTGTGTGTGTGTGTGTGTGTGTGTCTGTGTGTGTGTGTGTGTGTGTGTGTGTGTGTGTCTGTGTGTGTGTGTGTGTCTGTGTGTGTGTGTGTGTGTGTGTGTGTGTGTGTGTCTGTGTGTGTGTGTGTGTGTGTGTGTCTCTGTGTGTGTGTCTCTGTGTGTGTGTGTGTGTGTGTGTGTGTGTGTGTGTGTGTCTCTGTGTGTGTGTCTCTGTGTGTGTGTGTGTGTGTGTGTGTGTGTCTGTGTGTGTGTGTGTGTGTGTGTGTGTGTGTGTCTGTGTGTGTGTGTGTGTGTGTGTGTGTGTGTGTGTGTGTGTGTGTGTGTGTGTGTGTGTGTGTGTGTGTGTGTGTGTGTGTGTGTGTGTGTGTGTCTCTGTGTGTGTGTGTGTGTGTGTGTGTGTGTGTGTGTGTGTGTGTGTCTGTGTGTGTGTGTGTGTGTGTCTGTGTGTGTGTGTGTGTGTGTGTGTGTGTGTGTCTGTGTGTGTGTGTGTGTGTGTGTGTGTGTGTGTGTGTGTGTGTGTGTGTGTGTGTGTGTGTGTGTTACTGTGTGTGTTTCAGCATGAACACCATTTTCACTCAGGTCGAATCTCAGATGGCGGAAAGCTCCGGTCAGAGAAGAGGCAGCAGAGCTTATCAGGTACAACTTCCACTCCGGTTCATGCTGTGAAATCCCTTAAAAGTCTCTCCTCTCCTCAATAATAAAGTGAATAAAGTTCATCTCTTCTGTGTGGACTGTAAATGTTGGCTGCATCACAGACTTTCTGCCTCTCTATCACAGACTTTCTGCCTCTCTATCACAGACTTTCTGTCTCTATCACAGACTTTCTGCCTCTCTATCACAGACTTTCTGTCTCTCTATCACAGACTTTCTGCCTCTCTATCACAGACTTTCTGTCTCTATCACAGACTTTCTGCCTCTCTATCACAGACTTTCTGCCTCTCTATCACAGACTTTCTGTCTCTATCACAGACTTTCTGCCTCTCTATCACAGACTTTCTGCCTCTCTATCACAGACTTTCTGCCTCTCTATCACAGACTTTCTGCCTCTCTATCACAGACTTTCTGCCTCTCTATCACAGACTTTCTGCCTCTCTATCACAGACTTTCTGCCTCTCTATCACAGACTTTCTGCCTCTCTATCACAGACTTTCTGCCTCTCTATCACAGACTTTCTGTCTCTATCACAGACTTTCTGCCTCTCTATCACAGACTTTCTGCCTCTCTATCATAGACTTTCTGCCTCTCTATCACAGACTTTCTGCCTCTCTATCACAGACTTTCTGCCTCTCTATCACAGACTTTCTGTCTCTATCACAGACTTTCTGCCTCTCTATCACAGACTTTCTGCCTCTCTATCACAGACTTTCTGCCTCTCTATCACAGACTTTCTGCCTCTCTATCACAGACTTTCTGCCTCTCTATCACAGACTTTCTGTCTCTATCACAGACTTTCTGCCTCTCTATCACAGACTTTCTGCCTCTCTATCATAGACTTTCTGCCTCTCTATCACAGACTTTCTGCCTCTCTATCACAGACTTTCTGTCTCTATCACAGACTTTCTGCCTCTCTATCACAGACTTTCTGCCTCTCTATCACAGTCTTTCTGCCTCTCTATCACAGTCTTTCTGCCTCTCTATCACAGACTTTCTGCCTCTCTATCACAGACTTTCTGCCTCTCTATCACAGACTTTCTGTCTCTCTATCACAGACTTTCTGCCTCTCTATCACAGACTTTCTGCCTCTCTATCACAGACTTTCTGCCTCTCTATCACAGACTTTCTGTCTCTCTATCACAGTCTTTCTGCCTCTCTATCACACACTTTCTGCCTCTCTATCACAGACTTTCTGCCTCTCTATCACAGACTTTCTGTCTCTCTATCACAGACTTTCTGCCTCTCTATCACAGACTTTCTGCCTCTCTATCACAGACTTTCTGCCTCTCTATCACAGACTTTCTGCCTCTCTATCACAGTCTTTCTGCCTCTCTATCACACACTTTCTGCCTCTCTATCACAGACTTTCTGCCTCTCTATCACAGACTTTCTGCCTCTCTATCATAGACTTTCTGCCTCTCTATCACAGACTTTCTGCCTCTCTATCACAGACTTTCTGCCTCTGTCACAGACTTTCTGCCTCTATCACAGACTTTCTGCCTCTCTATCACAGACTTTCTGCCTCTCTATCACAGACTTTCTGCCTCTCTATCACACACTTTCTGCCTCTCTATCACAGACTTTCTGCCTCTCTATCACAGACTTTCTGCCTCTCTATCATAGACTTTCTGCCTCTCTATCACAGACTTTCTGCCTCTCTATCACAGACTTTCTGTCTCTATCACAGACTTTCTGCCTCTCTATCACAGACTTTCTGCCTCTCTATCACAGACTTTCTGCCTCTATCACAGACTTTCTGCCTCTATCACAGACTTTCTGCCTCTATCACAGACTTTCTGCCTCTCTATCACAGACTTTCTACCTCTCTATCACAGACTTTCTGCCTCTCTATCACACACTTTCTGCCTCTCTATCACAGACTTTCTGCCTCTCTATCACAGACTTTCTGCCTCTCTATCACAGTCTTTCTGCCTCTATCACAGACTTTCTGCCTCTCTATCACAGACTTTCTGCCTCTCTATCACAGACTTTCTGCCTCTCTATCACAGACTTTCTGCCTCTCTATCACAGACTTTCTGCCTCTATCACAGACTTTCTGTCTCTCTATCACAGACTTTCTGCCTCTCTATCACAGACTTTCTGTCTCTCTATCACAGACTTTCTGCCTCTCTATCACAGACTTTCTGCCTCTCTATCACAGACTTTCTGCCTCTCTATCACAGACTTTCTGTCCCTGTCTCTCTATCACAGACTTTCTGTCCCTGTCTCTCTATCACAGACTTTCTGCCTCTCTATCACAGACTTTCTGCCTCTCTATCACAGACTTTCTGCCTCTCTATCACAGACTTTCTGTCTCTCTATCACAGACTTTCTGCCTCTATCACAGACTTTCTGTCTCTCTATCACAGACTTTCTGCCTCTCTATCACAGACTTTCTGTCTCTCTATCACAGACTTTCTGCCTCTCTATCACAGACTTTCTGCCTCTATCACAGACTTTCTGCCTCTCTATCACAGACTTTCTGCCTCTCTATCACAGACTTTCTGCCTCTCTATCACAGTCTTTCTGCCTCTCTATCACAGACTTTCTGCCTCTCTATCACAGTCTTTCTGCCTCTCTATCACAGACTTTCTGCCTCTCTATCACAGACTTTCTGCCTCTCTATCACAGACTTTCTGCCTCTATCACAGACTTTCTGCCTCTCTATCACAGACTTTCTGCCTCTATCACAGACTTTCTGCCTCTCTATCACAGACTTTCTGCCTCTCTATCACAGACTTTCTGCCTCTCTATCACAGACTTTCTGCCTCTATCACAGACTTTCTGCCTCTATCACACACTTTCTGCCTCTATCACAGACTTTCTGTCTCTCTATCACAGACTTTCTGCCTCTCTATCACAGACTTTCTGCCTCTATCACAGACTTTCTGCCTCTCTATCACAGTCTTTCTGCCTCTCTATCACAGACTTTCTGCCTCTATCACAGACTTTCTGCCTCTCTATCACAGACTTTCTGCCTCTCTATCACAGACTTTCTGCCTCTCTATCACAGACTTTCTGCCTCTCTATCACAGACTTTCTGCCTCTATCACAGACTTTCTGTCTCTCTATCACAGACTTTCTGCCTCTCTATCACAGACTTTCTGTCTCTATCACAGACTTTCTGCCTCTATCACAGACTTTCTGCCTCTCTATCACACACTTTCTGCCTCTATCACAGACTTTCTGTCTCTCTATCACAGACTTTCTGCCTCTCTATCACAGACTTTCTGTCCCTGTCTCTCTATCACAGACTTTCTGCCTCTTTCTCACAGACTTTCTGCCTCTCTATCACAGACTTTCTGCCTCTCTATCACAGACTTTCTGCCTCTCTATCACAGACTTTCTGCCTCTCTATCACAGACTTTCTGCCTCTCTATCACAGACTTTCTGCCTCTCTATCACAGACTTTCTGCCTCTCTATCACAGACTTTCTGCCTCTCTATCACAGACTTTCTGCCTCTCTATCACAGACTTTCTGCCTCTCTATCACAGACTTTCTGCCTCTCTATCACAGACTTTCTGCCTCTCTATCACAGACTTTCTGTCCCTGTCTCTCTATCACAGACTTTCTGCCTCTTTCTCACAGACTTTCTGCCTCTCTATCACAGACTTTCTGCCTCTCTATCACAGACTTTCTGCCTCTCTATCACAGACTTTCTGCCTCTCTATCACAGACTTTCTGCCTCTCTATCACAGACTTTCTGCCTCTATCACAGACTTTCTGCCTCTCTATCACAGACTTTCTGCCTCTCTATCACAGACTTTCTGCCTCTCTATCACAGACTTTCTGTCTCTCTATCACAGACTTTCTGCCTCTATCACAGACTTTCTGCCTCTCTATCACAGACTTTCTGCCTCTCTATCACAGACTTTCTGCCTCTCTATCACAGACTTTCTGCCTCTCTATCACAGACTTTCTGTCTCTCTATCACAGACTTTCTGCCTCTCTATCACAGACTTTCTGTCTCTCTATCACAGACTTTCTGCCTCTCTATCACAGACTTTCTGTCTCTATCACAGACTTTCTGCCTCTCTATCACAGACTTTCTGCCTCTATCACAGACTTTCTGCCTCTCTATCACAGCTGGGACAAACTGCAGCCCCCTGCTAACGCTGAATCATGTGATAATATTGGACCGAACAGCAGTTTTCACGACTTAAGCTTTTGTTAAAAGAAATTCACTCCAGCAGCTTGAATGACTTTGTTGAGTTAAGTTTAGAACTTATAGGAAGAACTTGTTGAAAATCACACTGAGAAATGCTGTCTTTAGATGGTTTTAGTTACTTTCTGCTACATTTAGTGCACAACAGCACCAGATTACTCTCAGAAGTCGGTGTGATGTCACCATTTGGTCCTGAATATGTTACTAATGTAAACTTTGTGGGTGACAGCTATAAATCATGCATCTCTGACCTGATTCAGATCTTTCCTGAAGCCAACACGGATGAAGATGCAGATATTCCAGAAGGCTTTCTCTACCGGAGGGAGCGTCTTCCGTCTATCGTCGTGGAGCCCATCGAGTACAATGAGCAGGAGAATGGAGAGGCCTGCTGGCCTCCGCGGCGTCTAGTTACCAACAAAGTGGGGACAGAGTTGGAGGAGGATGAGGATGAGGACAGCAGTGTTGATCAGGCCGAGGGATCTGTGGACGAAGAACATCAGGAAGGCACACAGGAAAGGTGAGGGCTGAAGGATTTCACTCTGTCTGACCATCACTCAGGATCCTTTAGTGGTGCGAACAACACTTTCTGTTGGCAGAAAATAAACCTTCCAGTTAGACATTTATAACTTACAGAACAGATTAAATGCACACCAGTCTTTTATAGAGGCTGAAAAAGCGACAGATTTGGGCATTTTATCGTAATCTGAGTCCATTTCTGTTGTTGCAGCTTGGTCGCTCAGAAGCCTTCAATTGGCCAATCACAGGGTCAGCTGTCCCTATTTCGACTGACGCCACCTGCCTCCCCGACAACCCCTGAAGCCGCCCCACCTTGCCTGAGGAGCTGAGCCGACGCATCACACCACTGCAGTTCTCCCGAGCTGCATCTAACTAATGTGTAGCTTCTGCATCTGTAACCCTCCCTGTGAAAGAAAAACCACGTCTGGAGTCCATTTACATTAGGATTTCTAATTAAAAAAGCCACTGAACTAAGCTGCTTCCAATAGTTTTTAGTTGAAACTAAACTGCGGCACTTTATTCAGCCGAGTCAGCAGCTCCAGCTGCAGGACTTCACAGGAAATTCTGTTTTTCTGTGTGATGCAAATCTAATCCAGCAGGGAAAAAGCAGGTGATGAATGACAAACCAGGCTCACTGAAAACTAGCCCTGGACTATGGTGATAACAGCATGATCCACTCAGCACATTCCCATATTATTATATTATTTCCATACCGATAATTCCACATTTTTACATTGCCAAATGTCTTTTAGGTGGAATTTTACTCCATATTAAGACTTTAAAGCTTTACATCATGGCTGAATCACAGAAATGTTTAGAGCAACAGAAATATTGCCCTTTTTCCTGAATATGATATATTTTCTTTAAATAAACCATCTCACCTTTAATTCTCGACAGTGTAGCAGCTTCCTGTTTAGCATCAGTTTTCCACAGTATATTAATCTCACGTCACCTTTTTCTGCTTTACGGTGAACAGTTTTAATCTTTTTCATCTTCACTCAACCAACATACTGAATGATTTTGTGTAATTGGGAATAAAAACGTTAAATCTAGTCTTTCCTCGTCATGCAGAACAGCTGCTTTGATGCATCTGGAACAAGTTTAGAGAACGTTCTCAGTCCCTGATTTAGGAAGAACAGGAATACAACATTTTGCAGCAGAAAACCAGAGACTAGTTTTGGCCTTGAGGCGGACAGCTGGGCGCTCGCTGTCCTGACCTTTGACCTTTGTCCTTTGACCTTTGTCCTGCACTTGTCCCGGTCCTGACCTTTGACCTGCGCTTGTCCCGGTCCTGACCTTTGACCTTTGTCCTGCACTTGTCCCGGTCCTGACCTTTGACCTTTG
Organism: Leuresthes tenuis; assembly: GCA_036924055.1. Lineage (NCBI taxonomy): Eukaryota > Metazoa > Chordata > Actinopteri > Atheriniformes > Atherinopsidae > Leuresthes > Leuresthes tenuis. The sequence continues at coordinate 235,769 of JAVGWW010000021.1, forward strand.
TCCTGCACTTGTCCCGGCCCTGACCTTTGACCTTTGTCCTGGACTTGTCCCGGTCCTGACCTTTGTCCTGCGCTTGTCCCGGTCCTGACCTTTGACCTTTGTCCTGCACTTGTCCCGGTCCTTTGACCTTTGTCCTGCACTTGTCCCGGTCCTGACCTTTGACCTGCACTTGTCCCGGTCCTGACCTTTGACCTTTGACCTGCACTTGTCCCGGTCCTGACCTTTGTCCTGCACTCTTCCCGGTCCTGACCTTTGTCCTGCACTTGTCCCGGTCCTGACCTTTGACCTTCACTCTTTCCGGTCCTGACCTTTGTCCTGCACTTGTCCCGGTCCTGACCTTTGTCCTGCACTTGTCCCGGTCCTGACCTTTGACCTTCACTCTTCCCGGTCCTGACCTTTGTCCTTTGACCTGCACTTGTCCCGGTCCTGTCCTTTGACCTTTGACCTTCACTCCTCCCGGTCACGCTTCCCTCTGGTGTCTGTTCTGGTTTCTGAGCCCTAGGTGGGGTTGAGCAGGTCGCAGGAAGTCTGGGTGGAGTCTGGTTAGCTCCTCCTCTCCCAGCTGCTACTCATCAGGGCTTCTTCTGTAGGACCTGCAGGAGAAACCATTCTTCACCAGACTGTCTCACTTCGTTCTGTGGTAATTCTGCCAGTTCCTGTGCTTCCTTATGGAAATGTCCTTTGTGTTACTTACCCGCCTTCTTGTGTCTCCAGCCACCTTCCTGCTGGCTTCCCTGGGGACGCCACACCTACCTGCCTGCTCGCCCCACTGTGGACTCAGGACCTCTGCACCACAGCCAGCCCCCCCCCTGTGCCAGGACACCCCCCTGGACTCTGTAAGAGCAAAGCTGATCATTATCTGGATAAAATCTCACGCTACAACTCTCACTAACCGTGTCCCTCTCCTCTCAGAGACGCCTGCTCTCCTGGACCATCCCTCTGGCTCCTAACTCCACCTTCTTTAATAAACTCTGTTGTTTCAGCCACTAGCTGGGACTTTATCTTTATCTTAGGCCTATGAGGCATTTTATTTCTCTTTACCTGCTGCTGAAGTTAGCCTCAGTGAATGTTATCTGAAGCGTTTGTCACTGGGCCTGCTGCCTGCTTTGCTTTTATCAGTGTTTGAAAAATACATTTTGCAATAAAAATATTTTTTCAAATCCTACTTCTGAACTTGAGTATCTTGATGGTTCTGAAACAGATGCATGGATCTGCTCAGCTGGCCGTGCTTCAGTCCTTCACAACATAAGGAGGAGAATCCAGAAGAAAGTCAAAGTTAAAGTGATCGAGTTCATTTGGGGATTCAGCTTTATTTCAGTGTTTGACCTGAACTTTGAACCAGTTCTTGTGAAGTTTAAACTTCATTTCATGACTTTATTGAAATTTTTGCCAAACGTACTCATGGGGAGTTTTCCTCCCTGAAACAGGAAGTCCTCATATGTAAAATATGTAGTCACACAGGCAGCAATAAGGGCAGCTGAACTTCTTTTCCTTGGATCTCGAAGACGTTTCACCTCATCTGAAAGCCTTCTTCAGTTCTGAACTAGATGTTGGGGCGTATCAGCAGATAAGAGGAGAGGGTCTCACCGAACCCTCTGACCCATGTGTTGGACTCATTATCACCTCTGAACCGTCCAGCTGCCTGAAAGGGAGAGCTTTGGTCACAGGATCCAAGGTGTGAATGGTTGTGAGACGGCCTGGGGAGGAGAGACAGTTTAGCTGTGAAGGTGATGCCTGAGACAACCTCCTCTGTTCAAAGGTGCTTTTTCCAGTTGAACATAGAGGACTTCCTCTCCTCTCTGGACCCAAACCCTCTGAGACTCTTCATCAAATGATAGACACTGAATACAAAATAAAAATACACTAAAACCTCTAAAGTATTCCCCCACCCACCCAAATCCTTAAGTCCAGGTGTTCCCATCACTTCCATGAGCACAGGTGTAGAAATCCTCTGTGAGAGAACGGCTCGCTCTCAGCAGCTCAGGGACTCCAGGAGGTTGGATGTTGAATCGGTTTTCAACAGGTTTGACCAGCCCCCCCCATCTCTCCCCTGAGCCTGGGTTAGGGTTAACCCCCCCAGCACCTGTAGGAGACACTTCCCTCCAACACCCCTGAACCACCTGAACCCTAAACTGGGCTGGGCTGCTGCTCTACAGGAAGAGTCAGATCAGACTCGAGCTGCTGAGGAGACGGAGGTCTTTTAGGGTGGGGGGGGCACACCTCGTGGTAATTGTTCCTCCCTGCTGCTGTTGGACTGTACAACCAGCACTGCTCCCAGTACAAATCAACCCATACCAACTGTTTGGCTGCTAAAGTGATCCAGTTAATGCTGTAAATGGGATCTTATTTTCTGTTTTTCTACAACACATCTGTGCAAAACGAAGCATCTTTATTTTCCACACACACTCGTGCAGCCCCCCCCCCATCACACATTAACCACAGACGCTTCGAAGGAAGTTCTTGCCCAAGGACACTTGGCTGGAATCCAACCTTCCGCCCTTCTGATTGGTCGAGGGCTGCTCTTCCTCCTGAGCATCAACACTTCATTAAATAAAGACAGATCTCTGCAGATTCCTGAGCTGCAGTTGGTCATTTCCTTGCCTGAACACACCAGTAAAACAGCTGAGTCGGGAGAGTTCAGACTTTATTTGGTTTGATTTAAAAAAAACAAACAAAAAAACCATTTGAAATCAGTCTTTGTTTATCTGAATAAACTGTTCCAACAGTGTGGAAACCTCCCAATAATCATTGAACAACTGATCAGCGATGAACAGAAACTAAAGTCATTTAGTAAATTATAAAACGGTTAAACTGTCCTCAGGGTCTCACACTGCGTGCTAACTCTTATCGCTGCCTCCATTTTCAACAATCTTGCGCTTCTTCTCCTCTGTTGATGCTTTGAAGACGTTGGCTCTGTAGAACTGCAGCTCTTTAATACTCTCCTGGATGTCATCCAGAGCTCTGTGGGTGAAGGAAACAAGAGTTAAAGACCAATAAGAATCGATCGTTTGCCTGTACGAGCACAAGGTGGTTTTATTAGCTAAAGGACAAACCAGACTACATGCTCGATGGAGCAGGGGGTCCTTAAGGAACCTGAATGTTCAAATTGTGGCATTATGCGTCTGATCTGAATCAGAAATGCAATAAAAGCTTCTCCAAACCCTTGGAAGGATTATTCACAAGTGGAAAATATTCAAGACAGCTGCCAATCTTCCAAAAAGTGGACGATATGATTCCAATCTAACCTCATTTCCAAGGTTAGCATGCTAAAGGTTAAAGGTCACCCCAAGGTGAAAAAGCCCAGAGCTACATCTCAGACTCTACAGGCCTCAGTTAGCATGTTAAAGGTTAAAGGTCACCCCAAGGTGAAAAAGCCCAGAGCTACATCTCAGACTCTACAGGCCTCAGTTAGCATGCTAAAGGTTAAAGGTCACCCCAAGGTGAAAAAGCCCAGAGCTACATCTCAGACTCTACAGGCCTCAGTTAGCATGCTAAAGGTTAAAGGTCACCCCAAGGTGAAAAAGCCCAGAGCTACATCTCAGACTCTACAGGCCTCAGTTAGCATGCTAAAGGTTAAAGGTCACCCCAAGGTGAAAAAGCCCAGAGCTACATCTCAGACTCTACAGGCCTCAGTTAGCATGCTAAAGGTTAAAGGTTAAAGGTCACCCCAAGGTGAAAAAGCCCAGAGCTACATCTCAGACTCTACAGGCCTCAGTTAGCATGCTAAAGGTTAAAGGTCACCCCAAGGTGAAAAAGCCCAGAGCTACATCTCAGACTCTACAGGCCTCAGTTAGCATGTTAAAGGTTAAAGGTCACCCCAAGGTGAAAAAGCCCAGAGCTACATCTCAGACTCTACAGGCCTCAGTTAGCATGTTAAAGGTTAAAGGTCACCCCAAGGTGAAAAAGCCCAGAGCTACATCTCAGACTCTACAGGCCTCAGTTAGCATGCTAAAGGTTAAAGGTCACCCCAAGGTGAAAAAGCCCAGAGCTACATCTCAGACTCTACAGGCCTCAGTTAGCATGCTAAAGGTTAAAGGTCACCCCAAGGTGAAAAAGCCCAGAGCTACATCTCAGACTCTACAGGCCTCAGTTAGCATGCTAAAGGTTAAAGGTCACCCCAAGGTGAAAAAGCCCAGAGCTACATCTCAGACTCTACAGGCCTCAGTTAGCATGCTAAAGGTTAAAGGTCACCCCAAGGTGAAAAAGCCCAGAGCTACATCTCAGACTCTACAGGCCTCAGTTAGCATGTTAAAGGTTAAAGGTCACCCCAAGGTGAAGAAGCCCAGAGCTACATCTCAGACTCTACAGGCCTCAGTTAGCATGTTAAAGGTTAAAGGTCACCCCAAGGTGAAGAAGCCCAGAGCTACATCTCAGACTCTACAGGCCTCAGTTAGCATGTTAAAGGTTAAAGGTCACCCCAAGGTGAAGAAGCCCAGAGCTACATCTCAGACTCTACAGGCCTCAGTTAGCATGTTAAAGGTTAAAGGTCACCCCAAGGTGAAGAAGCCCAGAGCTACATCTCAGACTCTACAGGCCTCAGTTAGCATGCTAACGGTTAAAGGTCACCCCAAGGTGAAGTAGCCCAGAGCTACATCTCAGACTCTACAGGCCTCAGTTAGAATGTTAAAGGTTAAAGGTCATACATCTCAGACCCTACAGGCCTCAGTTAGCATGTTAAAGGTTAAAGGTCATACATCTCAGACTCTACAGGCCTCAGTTAGCATGTTAAAGGTTAAAGGTCATACATCTCAGACTCTACAGGCCTCAGTTAGCATGTTAAAGGTTAAAGGTCATGACAGCACAGTTAGAAAAAGACTGAACAAGGATGGCTTGTTTGGAAGGGCTGCAGGAGAAAGCCTCTTCTCTCTAAAAAGAACATGGCTGCACAGCTTAGGTTTGCAAAGCTGCATCTGAACAAAGCACAAGACTTCTGGAACAATGTCCTTTGGACAGACCAGAGCAAAGTTGAGATGTGACGACTCCATTCATCCTCGAGGCCGACTTCACAGTCTTACCCCAGCACCTCAGCCACAGCCAGGCCGGCCTCCTCCGCACTGTTTGTCTCAGTGATGGACTGGTGACCTGTCCAGGGTTAGGGTTAACCCTAAGCCCCGCCTCTGGCCCAATGACAGCTGGGATAGGCTCCACCCCCCCGTGACCCGACCGACGGATTAAGCAGGTATAGAAAATGGATGGATGGGAAATGAAGGCATTCAGCACTGAAACCCTCAGGGATGATCCTAGGTGAGTGAACACAGTGGATCCTAGGTTCTCATGCATAGTGGAAGCAGATATAGAGTGATATATCTTTAGTGTCTGAGGTGCAGAAAGTGAACAGTGTACTTCTGGATCTGCATCATACATATGACCCATGCCAGGGGAGGCAGAATGTGGGCACACCCCCCAGGAGTTAGTAGTTAGCATCCCGTGCTGTGAAAGGTTAGATTGTTTAATTTACCTGTGCGTTCCTTTCTTGTGAGGCACCAGTTTGTGTTCCGCAGGAAACCAGCGTCTGAAAATGTCCACAGAACAAAACCCACATTAATCTGTTTCACTCACAGAGAAGAGAATACCATTCTGTCCTTAATCATTTATGCAGAAACACTCTCAGGTCGGTGGATCGGGAAGCTGGACATCAGAAAAAGTATTGCTCCTCTTTAACATTCTGCTGAGTCTTCTTTTTCTTAGAAACAACGGGCCTCCACCTGTTTTTCACATGATTTTCTATGGGAAGTTTCCTGGTTGCACAGCTGAGGTGGCTGAGTCAGCAAGTACCAATCTTATCTGTCCCATAGCATAGCATAGCATAGCATAGCATCTCCCACCTTTGCATGTAAAACTAATCTTATCTGTCCCATGTCCCATATAGCATAGCATAGCATAGCCTAGCCTAGCATAGCATCTCCCACCTTTGCATGTAAAACTAATCTTATCTGTCCCATGTCCCATATAGCATAGCATAGCATGGCATAGCATAGCCTAGCCTAGCATAGCATAGCATCTCCCATCTTGCATGTAAAACTAATCTTATCTGTCCCATGTCCCATATAGCATAGCATAGCATAGCATAGCATGGCATAGCCTAGCCTAGCATAGCATCTCCCACCTTTGCATGTAAAACTAATCTTATCTGTCCCATGTCCCATAGCATAGCATAGCATAGCCTAGCATGGCATCTCCCACCTTTGCATGTAAAACTAATCTTATCTGTCCCATGTCCCATAGCATAGCATGGCATAGCCTAGCATCTCCCACCTTTGCATGTAAAAGTACTCGTGTCAGTTAGGGTTAGGGTGATCAGTGGGTGTCAGTTCAGACTTGTTCAGAGTTGCAGCCCAGCGCTGTTACTCTCCTTCATGGAGCACAATGAACCTTTGAACCGTTGTTAGCAGAAACTTCCACCACAGGAAGGCACTAAGCCCAACGTTGCACTGTGTGTGTGAGCGAGGAACCGAGTGTGTGATGGAGGAAAAACGCACTGCAGATAGACAGAGAAGTGATGTATGAATGTGTGTAAACCCCGTCTGAAAATGGCTGAATGTGAGCTGCAGAAAGTGGTGAAGAAGACCAGAAAAGCCCTTTATAAATGCAGCCCATTTAGCATTTAAATAAAAATGTGAAAACCATTGAAATGCTCATTCCGACACACTGACATGATCGTGTTTAAATGAAAGAACAGGGCCTCACTACAGAGGAGGAGACCCTGTTCACACTTGGTTCACTGCTGTGTCCTGGCTGACCCGATCCCAGGAGGAGAGCCTTCAGTATCTTATGCCTACCAGCAGGTTCTCTGTGGATTGTGGCCGGTTCCAGTGGAACAAGTGGAACAGAGATAGGAAGCAGAGGCAGGCTGTAGAGGAGGCCTATCCTGCAGGCTGAGGAAACAGCCCCTGAAATCTGCACCCCCAAAGACTGCCAAGAAGTGCCGTGGGTAGCACTGAGAAGTGGATGATGTTGCACTTCTGATAGCAGCCAACAAATCGGTGCAGGACTGCTGCATTATTATCGGCACCCAGTCATAGCTGCACCCTGACACCCTGCAACCAATCACTGCTCTCCGGAGATTTACCTGCCAAGAGAGCCGAGCTTGGCTCCTTGGTATAAATCACAGCTGCTTTAAAGCAGACTGAAGAAAGCTGTTCCTCTAATTTAGAAGAGTCTCAATTAGTCTGGAAAGATAGTTTAATAACGTATAAGAAAGCCCTTCATAAAGCTAGAACTGCTTATTATTCATTATTGATGGAAGATAATAAGAATAATCCCAGGTTTCTCTTCAGCGCTGTTGCCAGGCTGACAAAGAGTCTGAGCTCTGCTGAGCCATGTATTCCTTTAACTCTCAGCAGTGATGATTTTAATATTCATGTGTTCCCCGGATAGACCAAAGGCATTTTAACCCTTACTGCCTGTCTGGCCTCACACACGAACACACTCTTGATCTGACTGAATCCGACGGTCTGCCTGTTCTTAACAGAGATTTGTGACGCTGTGTTTTCTGATCATTTGATTTGAAGTTGCTCTAACTGGTTCCACTTTAAAACCCTGCGCTGCTGCATTTTTAACTCAGTTTTCTGCTGTTTTTAACCAGATCAGCGTCGCTCCTGAGCCAGCATGCAGCGAGTCTCAGGAGCTTAGCTCATGGTTTCATTAAGTTTCCCAACAGTCACCAATCCTCACCTGCTGAGCTCCTTGATGGTGCTGACATCAATAATTCTGTAGTGAAGGTGGTACATGAACTGGGGCATGTACTTGTCCAGGAACCTCTTGTCTGCGTGCACAGAGTTACCTGCAGAACCACAAATCATGACATGTGACTCAGGACGAAGCGACTGTCCTCGTGTTAGAGGAAAAAGCAGCACTGCAGAGATGCTACAAAGGATCCAATCCACACATGCACAGCTGCTCATATCATCTGAAAGGACCTGTGGCCGGCTTGCATTTCCTTTTTAACCCTTTCTGTCACTTTCAGAGAGCAACCTACGGCCTCCAGTACAGAAACGTGCACAGATTAGGCTGCATAAAGCTGCGGGTCGGAGCCAGTTTAATGTCTTCTTCCTTCGCCTGATGCATCATGTGTGAAAGTACGGAGGGGGTCAAAGTTCATCTGTTGCATCTAATGTTGCTCTAAAACATTTTATGAACCATCTGGTGCGACGTTAGACAAGGTTTGGTGATTTAAAGTCATTCAAAGCAAAGCACGGGGCTTTAGACCTTCTGCTGAGGCAATAAAATAACTCACCAGCAAGGGGGCACTGTCCAGGGGGGGTGTGCTGTCTGACAAAGGACAGAAACTCGTACTCAGCTTGTTCCAGGGGGATTTTACTGTCTCGCACAGCCTGGGTCAGCCCCGACTAAAACAAACAAGACAACAGTTCAGATGAAGCAGCAAAGACTTCACTTTATATTACATTATATTTCAGATTATATATAAACACAGACTCTGGTCTTTACAGCCTTGGTTTTATGCTGACATGTGGGATTATTCCTCATAACCCAGCAGTATCTGACCATTTTTCACCAGCAGGTGTGTTCAGAGAGCACCAAAGAATCAATTCTATAATTATTATTATTCATAAGTGACATGTGCTAAAATAGCAGAGCCCAGCAGCTCCTCCTGAGAGGAGCGTGAGGTGAGGCCCGTAAACCCGAGGAAAGCTGCTGGATGAGCGCTCAGGGACCAACTGGCTGGAGTTTTCAAAGGATTTTCAACCGGTCCCTCTCCCACCCTGCCTGGAGTCCTTGAAGTGCTTCAGAAAACGTCTCACATCACTCCTCCACACCGGTCTGATCCCAGTCATCACAGCGCTGTCCCACCTGGAGCATCAGCTGCTCTTTGTGGACCTCGGCTCTGCATTCAGCACCATCCTCCCCCCCATAGGTGGACAGAACTGCCCCCTCCAGGGAATCTTTCGTCCATTAGCAGCTGGTGCACTTGCTTTCCTCAGCTTGGAGGTGTGCATCAGCTGCAGCCCAACACTTCCTACTGAAGACTCCTTTGGATGTCTGCCCTTGTGAAGGTCATCGGTTCCTGTTCTGGCTCTCAGGTCCATAATGTGATGCTTCTCTCTCCCATTATCCTCCTCCGGTACCGATCGTCTCAGCCCTCGGTGGCTCTATTCTCCACAATAAAATCAGACCACGATTCAAATCCTCCTCACCTCTAACTGTCAGGGATGTGCTCAGCTGATTAGCTGGAACCACGCAGTCATTTTAAAGAGTCGATTCATCTTTTTACGGGGCAGGAAGAGACTTTTCACTAATGTTTCTGCACCAGAAGCAACAGGCCGGAGCAGATGCCAGCATAACTAACCCCCCCCCCCATGGTCATATTTGTCTTACCTGGACAACAGAGTCCACTGCACATTATGAAGCCTGCTCACCACTGCCATGCATTTCAGGTTATTTTCTGTGACCGTGGGTCTCTTTAACTGATCATTTAGCACTTATTTCAGCTAAAAAGTCATTTGTTTGCACAGGTAATTTAACATCCTGTTAAATTACTTCCTGACTCTCCTGAAAAGTAAGGCAGACATGTGATGAGCCTTCTGAATTCAATCTGTTGCCATCCATCAAGCATCATAAAGGCAACAGAAACAGTGATGTTTTGTCAAGAAATTGTAACTTGAAGCGAGATTCTGGCCCTGAAGCAGCCCTGGAACTGATTTGGTGGAAAAGGGCTGATGAGGACTTGTTGTGTGACAGCAACCAACAGGAAGAAATGACTGGTTTGGTGGATAATGTTTGTTAAATGTTGATGTCATCATAACCGGTTGACTTTAAACGGTTTGATTCGTCCAACTCAAAGATCCCGACCAGCTATGCACCCGTTATTCAGCAGCAGCCTGCCATGTTTCAGGGGGCTGAAGATGAACTGCGGGATGCTTTTGAGTCCATAGAACATGAGGATGATGTCACTGCCAGGACCGAGTGTGTTTTTCCAACAACAAACGCTGGATCACCACCAAAAAGCTGCTGAACATAAAAAGAAAGCCTTCAGGGTGGGAGGCAGAGTTCTTAAGGACTGAAGAAGAAGACACCAAGGAGCTGTACAGAGAAAAGCTAAAAACAAAGAATGAGATGTGTGGTCAGGGATGAAAAAGATCAGAGGCTGATAGCAGCCTTTATTTCAACAGGTTCAGCTCAGACCAACACGGCTCTTCCCTACAGCCCACCTCACATTTACCTGAACATCCTTTATCACACCCCATAATGTCACCCTTAGATCTTAACCAATACCTTCCCACACATCAGGACACCATGGAGCCTCCTCTGCTTACTGGAGAGACTGAACCGGACCAAGGTGCAGGTGCAGGTGGTGTCAACCCCAGGGTCCCTGTGTGGACCCGCTATGTGGGATCCTCCAGCACCGCTTCAACCTCAGCCTGAGGAGAAAGTTCCACTGCTGTGGAAGACATCCTGCCTCGTTCCACTGCCTAAAACAGTAGGATGCAAACCAGTCGCCCTCACATCCCATGGGATGAAAGGCCTGGAGAGACTGACTGGCCCACCTAAGTAAGCAGGCGACCACCTTCCAGGAAACACTGTTTATTGCCCTGGTTGGCGTGGAAGATGCCATCATCCACCTGCTTCAGTGAGCCCGCCGGGACAAAGCAGGCAGAACTGTGAGGATCGTGTTCTTTGATTCCTGTACTCTCCAGAAATACTCAGATGACTCTGCTGTTGTTGTGCATCAGTGAAGGACGAGGCTGAGGAAAAGGTACTAATCCACCATTTTGTGGTCTTTAATTATCTCCTCTTCAGTGCTAACAAACACAATAAATGGAGCAGGAATGAGCCAAACACCGTTTCCACCCTGGCAGAAGAGCTGGAGGTGGTTGATCTGGACCCCAGACTGGAAATACATCACCTAGACTGTCTTCAAAAAGGCGGCAGAACAGACTTCATAAGGAAGCTCAGGCCTTCAGTCCAATGTTGCACATCAGAGCGCCATATTCAGCCATGTGTTGGGGCAGCAGCATCAGAGCTGATAAAGAAGGCTGGCTCTGAGCTGGGGGCTGCTCTGAGGCCCCTGAACCTAACCTAATGAACCGAGGAGTGCTGCAAAGGTTAGTGAACATGAAGAAAAACGACAACCAGCCGCTTCATCTGGCAGTGAAACGCTGCAACTCAGACTGATACAGGAGGTCATTCCTGCCAGAAGCAAAAACCGTACATAATGACAGCTAATAGTGACTGTTGGGAGAATAAAAACACTGTAAAACCGTCATCTCACTTTGGAATAAATGTTCTTCACTGAATTTAATCTTAGAGCAACAATAAACTTTGTATTGTTCTTGGAGCTTGGAACAGCTGGAGAAGAACAACACAACCCCCCCCCCAGCAGCTGGTGAGCAAACTGGCCCAAACTGGTGAGGAACCCCCCCCGGGCTGCGTCCTGGGCCCACTACATCTGCACTATTCCCACTGTTATAAAACAGCTTGCTGCCACATGTCATTTTCTGTAAGATGCTACATTTCTGTAAATAAGTCTTTATACTTTATATTTATACTGTTTTACTCCTCTTCTGTTTTCTTGGAGCACATTGAATGACAATAAAGTGTCTCTTTGTTTATATTTTCACATTCGTTCTTTTATATATTAGTGTTCACTATTCCAAATGTAGTAACTTTTTCAGTTCATATTTCCTCATTAATCATCTTTTCTTTGACAGATTTAGCTTCAGTCTTTCCATACAGGACAGCTTACCTTCCCATGATGCTCTTTGCACCACTCTGACATCCCGTCCAGCAGCTCGTCCGGCTGCTTAATGATCAAATTGGGCCCCTGCCAGCCAGCAAAACAAGACATTTAATGTAGAAGAGAGACAGAAAGGAACAGCAGTGCAGCGCTGTTAATGTTCACGTTACCTCAGCCAGAATGTTCAGATCAGAGTCTGTGATGATGCACGCCATTTCTATGATCTGGTCTTTCTCAATGTCCAGACCTGTCATCTTAAAGAAAACCACACACATATATTCATGTTAAACAAGGAAAATCACACACATATTCATCTTAAACAAGGAAAATCACACACAAATTCATCTTAAACAAGGAAAATCACACACAAATTCATCTTAAACAAGGAAAATCACACACAAATTCATCTTAAACAAGGAAAATCACACACATATTCATCTTAAACTAGGAAAATCACACACAAATTCATCTTAAACAAGGAAAATCACACACATATTCATCTTAAACTAGGAAAATCACACATATTCATCTTAAACAAGGAAAATCACATATTCATCTTAAACAATGAAAATCACACACAAATTCATCTTAAACTAGGAAAATCACACACATGTTCATCTTAAACAAAGATATGTTTGGAGGCTCGGATATGTTTGGAGGCTCGGATATGTTTGGAGGCTCGGATATGTTTGGAGGCTCGGATATGTTTGAAGGAGGCTCGGATATGTTTGAAGGAGGCTCGGATATGTTTGAAGGAGGCTCGGATACGTTTGGAGGCTCGGATAAAGGCGCACCGTCCAGCAGCGTTTATCCGAGCCAGAAGGCTGCAGCGAGCCGGGGAGAAGCCGCGAGACGAAGGTCCCATGAACGGATCCATCTGAGGTGCAGGGGAGCGTCCCCCAGAGGTTTGCTTTAACCATATAAATGTCCGTGGTTTGAACCAGCAGCGGACATAACCTTCCCCGCGCGCCCCTGGGTGAGCTGGGTCCCTCAGCTCGTGTGTCCGCCCCTGCGGCTCAGCGAACACAGATGGAGTCACTTCACCTACAGCACTACCACAGAAGCACGGGCTGGTTCCGACTCACCTCCAGGTCCACCCACACCATTCTCTGGGCCATGGAGGAGGACGACATGCCGCTTCCCGGTTCAGCCTGAGAGTCAGCCGCAGAAGGCAGTCTGGGAGGAACCCCGAGGCCCGTCCGCACCGCGTCGGACTGATTTAAGACACCGTGGCGCTGCAGAGCTTTAGGGCAGAGCGAGCGGTCCAGTCTCTGTCTGAGCGGCGGAACCAGCAGCCGGAAAGCACTCACTGCCCATGTTGAACTCCGCAAGCATCCTGTCATGCTCGCCTGACTTCCGGTGTTGCGCCAAACTGTGACTGCCTGCCGGAAATGGATCGTACGGCCGTGGGAGCGCGCGCTGCTGGTTTAAGCCATATATACACAATATATCATATATATATATATGTCTGTCTGTGGTTTAAGACACCACAGAGTCGTGTAAAAAGGTCTATTAGGCCCTGGTCCACCACTGTTCCGCTCAGAGGACACAGCACGCGCACACAGGTGACATTAGGTCCAGGGAACAGCGCGTGGCGCTGTCCTCCCCGGCTCCCCGTGGCTTTGGAAAGTATTTAATTTACATTAATTTTATTTTAGTTCATTAGTTTTTTAAAAATCGACTCTTAATTGTGAGGATTGTAGAGATCTTGTAACAATAAAATAAAAGGTGTTTAATTTTTTGTCGCTAAAAATATGCGTCACAACCGCCAACAAGTACATAAAACCACAATAAGACAGCCGAGGGGACTTCCTTTAACTGAAAATACCTAATAAAGAACACAACTCAAAAGTTTTAGCTCTTCTTTTCAGCCAGATATAGAATTTATGTATTAATAACGGTAAGAATAACGTTTTACACTGTCTGCATTTGGCTTTGTGTGGAATTGTGCTGTTATAAAGATCAAATTAATCACATGCAGTTGTCCAGCTCTGTTCCTATAAATAGTTTGCATGTTCTCCCCTGCATGCCTGGGTTCTCTCCAGGTCCAAAACCATGGAGTTGGGTTAACTGCTGACTCTGAATGGTCCACAGGAGTCAGTGTGAGGCTGCTGTGAAACCTGTCCAGGGTGAACTCCGTCTCTTAGGCAGCACCCAGGGGCCTGAGCTGAGTTAAGTGGGTATAGAAAATGGATGGATAATATATAATAGTATTATATTATGAATGGCTTTTTATGAACAATTTTGTAGAAGTGTAAGCAATTAACAGAAAACATGCATTTTATTCATATTAAATATATTATTGGGATGTGGTTGCAAAAAAATAGTTTGATAAGTTTAAAGTTATTTTTGAAAATACTCTGAATTTTTGAACTTCCACACAACAACATCGCAACAATAATGTATTTTATTCAGTCTCAGATTCTATTTTAATGAAAGGCAGATAACATACTTCCACAATCAGATAATACACTAGTATTATAACTAATCCTGTTCAGTTTTAAGGAAAGCTCTATGTCTGAAGTTATATATCAAAGTTAATGCTCTGGGTATGGATGATGCATGAAAAATAATCACTAACAGGTCTTTTTTAAATTAATTTATTGTCAGCATTCAGCTCGTCACTCAAAGGAGAATCAAAAAGCTTTTTCTCTCTCACTCTGGTAATAAAAAAGGATCGAATAAGGATAAAATTGTAAAAACAAAAAAATGGCCACAGTTGGAAAACAAAGCATATGACACCATACAGCTGCCTCGCTGTAACGCTACGCTAATGCTCATTGTTCAGACATTTTATCAGGTTTCTAAGTCACTGGTCTAATCACTGGGAATCGGGCCTACTGGGCGCTGTAGTCAGGCGCTTGGTTGAAGGCCGGGTTGCGGATGCCAGAGACACTGCTGACATGAGAACTCTTGCCTCTAAAGAGGGTGAGGGAGAAGATGAAGAAGCAAACTCCCAGGATGCCCAGGATGATCATTCCAGAGATTAGGATGGTGGTCACTGTGTTCATCTGAAACGCTGGAGTTTTCATATGGCCTGAAGAAACAGAAACAATTCACGTGTTTTTCAATGTTTGCTGGTAAATTCATGGTGAATTTGTCCAGTTATTTTAACTGAATTCTGTTTTTACATAAGAAACATTACTTAAAATCTATAGTAACAATCAAATAACATCTATCCCTAACCATGAAGGGCAAGAAAGATCCCAGCAGAGGAGATTTCTTTCCATTTAACTCACAACAACCACCCCTGACCTTTTTGACCACAGAAATAACATATTTTCACCACAACTATGTGCATTATGTTGTGTGAAAGTTTTCAGAGGTGATTGAGGTAAAATAGGTGGTAAGTATTATTAGAAATGGCAAACTGAGAGAAAAGATTAATTAAATCTACATAACAACATATGTACAGAACAACCGTAAAGACAAATTCTTTTATTTTAATGTTTATATTCATTTCAGAATTGGTTTTATGATCAAAAAGTAATTTTTCCTTTTAAGATACCATTTCACATTATGGAAAGAATGCGAGGGCTTACCTAGATGGGAGTTATTGGTTGGTGTTTCATCTGTGAAAAATAAAGACAACATAATAGCATTTCAATTTCAACCACAGTATTATATATAAATATATATTATATATATATATGTGTGTGTGTGTGTAATCTTTAAGGGATTTCTGGATCAACCCATTAATCCAGAAACTACATTGCGATTTAGCCTTATAATAATAATCATAACTTTATAAGAGATTATACCTTTTTCCAAGGAATGGACAATATAAAACTACATTCTGCACACTTTATGAGGGCGTGGCTGCAGAAGAAGAGGACTTGGTTGAAAATGTGTGCAGAATTCTGTAACAAAGAATGAATGAATGAACGTGTGCTATAGCTCTGTTAGCTCATAGCTCTGTTAGCTCATAGCTCTGTTAGCTCATAGCTGCTGTTAGCTCATAGCTGCTGTTAGCTCATAGCTCTGTTAGCTCATAGCTGCTGTTAGCTCATAGCTCTGTTAGCTCATAGCTCTGTTAGCTCATAGCTGCTGTTAGCTCATACCTGCTGTTAGCTCATAGCTCTGTTAGCTCATAGCTGCTATTAGCTCAGAGCTGCTGTTATGTGGCTACTTGCAGCTATAGGAGAGCTAACAGAGGGATTTCTACACACTCGTCTGCTGGGATGATGTCATCTACGCCCGCCGCTCGTCAGAATCTGATAAATATCCTGCCATGTTGCACAAAACTATCAGCAGAAAACTCTGTGTGAAGTTAGCCGACTGTCACAGAGCACGGAGTGAATAAACTGTGCTGCAGGGGGGCGTGTGGATGAAGTGGGCCCAGTAGAGTGCCTGTGTAGAAATCCCTCCGTTAGCTCTCCTATAGCTGCAAGTAGCCACATAACAGCAGCTATGAGCTAACAGAGCTATGAGCTAACAGCAGCTATGAGCTAACAGCAGCTATGAGCTAACAGAGCTATGAGCTAACAGAGCTATGAATTAACAGCAGCTATGAGCTAACAGCAGCTATGAGCTAACAGAGCTATGAGCTAACAGAGCTATAGCACACGTTCATTCATTCATTCTTCTTAAAGTATTGGTGAAATAAAGACAGATAATGCCTTATTTAGAGGCTGCATCCTCTAAGCCCCGTTCACTCCGTTATATGGATCTCCAGTTATCTAAATATCTTCAGAAGGACGCCGACTTTCACCAAACTGTTCTCGGTGAGCAGATGAACGTATTTCATGCCAGAACTAAGGTCCAGGTTTAAAAAAAACGAACTTCTCCTTTAAAAGGGGTGATGATGCTGCTTTATGTTATCAAATGGGCGTTTCATGTTGGGAGAGAAAGCTTTCCAGTTACACTTCTGCTTGGATATTGTCATGAAGGTGAGGTTGGTGGGATACAGACTTAAAGAAGAAGAATTTAGAGTAAAGAAATAATAATCCAACCGTACCAATTCGTGTGACGATAGGCCCAGCAGTCAGAACGGCATTTCCAGATGAACCTTTTGATTCCTTTCCCTCTGAGACATCTCGCTTTTTCCTGCTTCCACAAATCTGACAGCATAGAGAGATAAAGTGTCAGAAAAGTATTATTGAGAGATCTTTCTCATTGTAAATATTCAAGGCAATATTTTGTGGTTAATATGACCCTTTACTCTTAATATATTAATGTATTCTTATATATATAATTCATTTAGACGTGTAAAAAGTACATCTTAAGACAAGGAAGAGAAATATTTAGTCACATGATTCAACATTTCAACACTTGTGTAAAACTCATGTCATGTTAACAGGAAACTAAGCAGGTAATTTCTATATATATATATTATTCAGCTGTTTTCTTCATGAAGCTATGGAGAAAACAGCTCAACATATCTGAGTTATATTCTAATCCAACAGTCAGTGGTTAATCTCACTGGCATGAGCATCAGACAGTCATCTCCCCGACACAGCTTGGTAACACAGTGCAGAAAGACCGTGGACATCTTCTGATTCTTGTGCTTTATGAAGCGAAATACTTCAAAGGCAAAGCGCCCCATTTGGCTCTTCCCATTTTCAAAGACTGTGGTCTGGGGGTCTTTTTCACAGCTGGATCAAAAAGAAAACAATTAGAGTGTAACTGGAAAGGAAAGCAAGAGAAAAATTGACCTGAATTGTTACTAAATCTGTGGAGTTACCTAAAGAAGAGGTCATAGCGCAGGTCATCGTTGGGGTTTCCAGAGGGTGTCGTGTAACAGTAATCCATGAGAACGTTCCATCTATTTAACATAAAAATATTGAGTTTTCAGCTGGTAGAAACATGTTGTTATACTACCTTTTTTTAAAATGGGGAACTGTAAATTTGTCTGAATTTTCTCTCATTGGAAGAGTTACATTTAAACCAAACACATAATCTTTCATGTGTCATAGGAAGCCATTGAGGAAGAAGAAGCTTTCAACACAAAGACCAATGATTTATTATTATACTTATGATTATACGCTGCTTTTATTTAGGTTTGTTTTAAACTCTTTGAACATTTAAAATGTTCCATTCATCAAAAATTGTGCAGATTTAACGATGTTTTAGCTCGATTGCGTAGTGTTATATGATCAGTTTAGATTTGAAGGTATGCCTTCTCATTAAACTGCTTCTTGCCTGATATCTCAGTAACTGTCAATATCCAGAGTAACGATTGTGATTTAGTGTGCAGTTTACTTTATAATGAGAATCGAGTTGTATCCATTTTTTTAATTAACTTTATGTATATTTACTCTTTATTTCCAATGACAGTGAAGTACGAGCTGCAATCTGAGAAGTTTGATCGTTCATTTCGAACCAGGCAGTGGAAGGTGTTTGTGGAAATAACACATCAGATACAGTTATTATTACAAATAAAATACATTCATATGCTGATCAACAACAACATTAGATCAATAAAAGGGCAGTTATGCGAATATAAGCTTCACAGAGCCTGAAAGCTCAGATCAGTTTGCTCTAAACCGATTAGTTGACTGTCAGTTCTGTAGAATAGTTTGTACAGATTCATTTCTCAGACAGTTTTTTTGCTGGAAGGCGTTAGATGGACTCAGTGGCTTTACGCTCTGAGGAAACAGGGAGTCATGCTCAGAGAGAATGAGACAGTGCTACGTTCTCTGGTTCCAATAACCAACGACTAAACCATCCGTCTGCTTCTCTACCAGGAACTCTACTGCCAGCCAAACCACCAGCTCTACTTCAGCCAGCCTTGGTGTCCCACCTGAGCTAGTCTTGTGTGACGCTTCCTTTCTCATCACCAAGTGTGGTGGTTTCTTGCTTCGGTACCCATTAGCTATCACCCACAGTCTTTTTCCACCAACTCCTCCAAGATTTCCGATGTCATAGGATTGCTTATTGTCTGTCCTGTTGGATCTCAGTGCTGCATTTGATACGATCGATCACAGCATTCTGTTACAGACACTTCAACATGTTATAAAGCTCTTAATGACTGAGCTCCATCACATCTTAAAGATCTCACAGTTGGATATTTCCCCAACAGAGCACTTTGCTCTCAGGCTGCAGGTTTCCTTGTGGTTCCCAGAGTTTCTAAAAGCAGAATGGGAGGCAGAGCCTTCAGTTATCAGGCCCCTAAAAGCAGAATGGGAGGCAGAGCCTTCAGTTATCAGGCCCCTAAAAGCAGAATGGGAGGCAGAGCCTTCAGTTATCAGGCCCCTCTCTGTGGAACCAGCTGCCAGTTTGGCTTCAGGAAGCAGACACCCTCTCTACCTTTAAGATCAGGCTGAAACTTTCCTTTCTGATAAAGCTTATAGTTACAGGTATCCTTTGACTGGTGTTTTGCTGCTTGTTGTCCCCTCTTTTCTCTCCACTCAAACCCCAGCTGGTCGAGGCAGATGGCCACCCTTCCTGAGTCTGGTTCTGCCAGAGGTTTTTTCCTGTTAAAAGGGTGTTGTTTCTCTCCACAGTCGCCTCAGGCACGTTCAAGACGGACCAAAAAGATGTTTTGATTCAATCTGTTGGTTTCCTTAGCTAGGAAATTGTGCTTTGAATAGGCTTTATAATTTTTTTTTTCATCATTTTGCACTAGTTTTAAATTGAATGAATTGGATTTGATTGCAATGAATTGGAATATATCACAGAAGTTTTGTGTGGTGTGATTTGATGCTATCTGAATAAACTGAATTTAATTAAATTGAATTGCTTCAGGATAAAGTACTGGACTGGGCTGTAGCCTTTTTTCGATTTTCAGTTTATTGACTCTTTTCCTTTGACCTCTTTTCGGGTGAAGTTGAGGAGAACGTTTGACCGCCCTCTTCGTGAGGTTAATGCAGCCAAGCAACTATTGAATTTAAAATAAGGAAATCAGTCAGTAGTGGAGTTCGTTATGGACTTCTGCATCTCAGCTGCAGAAATGGGGTGACCGTCCAATGCCTTCCAGGGAGTCCTGTTAAATGCATTGAACGACCAACTGAAGGACCAGCAAGCTTCCAGAGAAAAGCCAGCCTCCTTTGAGGATCTTGTTACCGTGGTAATTCCTATTGACAGCCGGCTAGTTGAACAGAGAAAGGAGAGGGTCTTCCGTCCCCTTCAACCATCAGCCCAGTGGTATTCCCACAATGTGCCCTCTTCCCTGCATCTGCCATGCTGGTGTCATCCTCCTCTGAGGAAACTGCCCATGCAGGTGGGTCGAGTGAGACTTGAACCTGAGGAGCAAGTTCATCGAAGGCTAACGAGTGCATCTTTTGCAGTTATGAGGGGAACTACATGTCCACCTGTCCAGTGCAGCCAAAAGACAAAGCCCACAAGTAGAGGCAGGATTATTGGTGGTCGGAACAGAGAACGAAACTCCTCCTCGCTTTACTCTACCCATGACCATCCAACTTGGTAACATAACTGACAACTCGCTTTAGTGGACTCTGGAGCAGAACAAAACCTTCTGGACCCCAGTGTGGCCTCTCAGCTTTGTTTGCACCTGGAGCCCCTCCCTTCACCTATCATGGTCTCAGCTTTGGATGGAGGTATATTAAACACCATAACTCATAAAACCAAACCCATCACTTTAACTGTTTCTGGAAACTACTGTGAACTAATTGAGTTCCTCCTGTTCCCTGTCTCTAGAGTCATTAATACTTGATTATTCCTGGTTAGCACTACATAATCCACACATTCTTTGGTCGGACCGCCATATTAAAGGCTGGGGTCTATTTAGTCTTTTTAACTGTCTCAGATCAGACCCCCAGTCTTCCAGTCACCCCCATCAGATACCTCAGTTCTTCTGGTAAATTTTTCTTGGGTTCCCACTGTATATCGTGACCATGGCACAGTTTTCAGTAAAAACAGGGCCTTGTCATTGCTTCCTCACCATCCCTATGACTGGACCATAGACCCCCTGCCTGGAGCATTTCTGCCTTCCAGTTGACAATAAAATTAGCCTCGCCCCCCGAGTGTGAGGCCATGGAACACTACATTCATGAGTCTGTAGCAGTAGGGATCATTAGGCCATCCTCTTTACCTGCAGGAGCAGGGTTTTTATCTTTTCAGAAGACGGTGCATTGACTATTACCATCAAAAACAAATATCCTCTGCCACTCGTATCGTCTCCCTTTCAACCTATCCAGGGGGCAAACATCTTCACCAAACTAGATCTCCACAGCGCTTACCACCTGGTCAGAATTTGTGAGGGAGATGAATGGAAGACGGCCTTCAACGCACCTTTAGTTCACTTCAAATACTTGGTCATGCCTTTCAGCCTCACAAACAACACTGCAGTTTTTCAAGCTCTCATAAATGACAATCTGAGAGATGATTTAAAGCTGTTTGTGTTTGTTTACGTCGATGATATTTAGATTTTTTCCAAGTCTCCCGCAGAGCACAGACAACATGTCCGAAAGGTCCTCCAAAGACTCCTGGAAAAGCGCCTCTTCATCAGTGCAGAGAAATGTGAATTCCACGCATCTTCAGTCACCTTCCTCAGATACATCTTCCAGGGCCGGTAGGGGAAGACGGACCCAGACTAGATAAAGGCTGTGGCTGAGGAGTCACCCGAAGCAATTACAAAGATTTCTTGGTTTCCCAAACTATAGCATCATTGGATCTCCTCTAACCGAGTTAATCCCCGTTAAGACCACTTTTCACTGGACCCCTGAAACTGACCTAGCTTTCTAATAGCTCAAGGACAGATTCACCACTGCTCCCATCTTCATTCAGCCCAACCTTGTCCAGCTGTTCCCCGTCCAGCTGGATGGATGGATGGATTCTTGTGTTGGGACAGCATTGTCCCAGATGTCTGAATCAGAGGGTAAGGCACACCCCTGTGCATTATTCTCCCGATGACTGTCCGTTGCCTGAACAAAGATATGTTGTGGGTAATCAGGAATTCTTAGTGATCAAACTAGCTTTAGAGGAATGGAGGCATTGGTTAGAGGGAGCTAAAAAGAGGGTAAAGTCCCGTTAGGCCCATTGGTCTTTGTTTTTTGGTCGTTTTACTTTCTCCATGCCATGTCTTGACAGTTTGCCAAAGAAGAGAAGTCAGTGGAACAAACCTGGATTCTCCTGGTATGGTGTGGCAGATCGAACACCACTTTTGGTGGGGATTCACCTTGGACCCGGATCCTGGCTGTGAACATTTCGGTCGTCGGTTCGTCCCCTCACCAGCCCGCTCCACCATCCTCCAGTGGGCTCACACCTTCAGGTTTGCTTGTCATCCAGGAATACACCACTCCATCACTCTTCTTCGGCGATATTTCTGAGAGTATGTCTCTGGCTGCTCCAAGGAGTAAAAGCAGCAACCGACCATCAGGACTTTTGCAGCCTCTGGACATCCTGATCGGCCCTGGTTACCTCCCTCATAAGGTAAAACCACCATTATCGACTGTTTTACTAAGGGTGCTGATGTCATTCCCTTAAATAAACTGCCATCATCCTCCGATACTGCAGATCTGCAAGTAAATCAGTAAATGTTTTCTGCCTTGATGGTATTTCTTCCGAAGCGGTGTCCGACCGGAGTCCCAATTCATCTAACAGGTATGGCGATTGTTCTGTGCTGCTCTGAGAGCTAAGGTCTCATTAAGCTATGGTTATCATCCCCAAATCCAACGAGCAGACTGAGCGGCTCAATCAGGAGCTTGAGGCTGCTCTCTGCTGTGTTACTGCTAACAACCCTTCCTCCGAGAGCCGACATTTGGATTGGATTGAATATGGATTGAACACTCTCACTTCTTTTGCCACTGGACTATCACCTTTCAAGGCCTCACAGGGTTACAAACCAACCCTGTTTCCCAAAGAGGAAAGGGACCTGAAGGTTCCCTGGGTGCAACACCACCCCCAAGAGCCCAACGTATTTGAGGCCCTGCTATGCAGTGCAACCTCTGCCTGGTGAATCGCCGGCCTGACCTGGCTCTGACCTGTTGCAGGTGTATTTTGGACCCAAAAGCAGCACTCTGAAAATCAGCAACAGTTGGTAATGACTTTTATTTTCATACCAGCAAAAAAGCAACAGATCTTCAGACAGAAGGCAGGTAAGTTTACCGGGAGGCAGGTCAGAGACAGGCAGAGTCAGCACCAAGAGATAAGGCAGGTGATGAACGCTGGAACAATCTGGCAAAGGTGAGAGTGCTGGAGAGGCTTCTATACGGGGCCGATGAGCTGCAGGGAATGAGCTGCAGCTGAGCTTGCAGGTGAGTATTATAACAAAGTGAAAGTGATTGGGAACGACAGCAACTCAGCCACGAAGTGGTCGGCCACATAAAATGACAGAGCGGGGTCAGCAGATGCTGAGGTGCGCAGAGGTCACCAACTTTCTACAGTCAATCGCGACAGACCTCCAAACTTCATGTGGCCTTCAGATCAGCTCAAGAACAGTGCGTAGAGAGCTTCATGGAATGGGTTTCCATGGTAACTGCATCCAAGCCATACATCACCAGGTGCAATGCAAAGAGTTGGATGCAGTGGTGTAAAGCACGCCGCCACTGGCCTTTAGAGCAGTGGAGACGAGTTCTCTGGAGTGACGAATCACGCTTCTCCATCTTGGAGTCTAATGGACGAGTCTGGGTTTGGGGGTTGCCAGGACAACGGTACTTGTCTGACTGCATTGTGCCAAGTGTAAAGTTTGGTGGAGGGGGGATTATGGTGTGGGGTTGTTCTTCAGGAGCTGGGCTTGGCCCCTTAGTTCCAGTGAAAGGAACTCTGAATGCTTCAGCATACCAAGAGATTTTGGACCATTTCATGCCCCCAACTCTGTGGAAACAGTTTGGGGATGGACCCGTCCTGCTCCAACATGACTGCGCACCAGAGCACAAAGCAAGGTCCATAAAGACATGGATGAGCCAGTTTGGTGTGGAAGAACTTGACTGTCCTGCATAGAGTCCTGACCTCAACCCGATAGAAAACCTTTGGGATGAATTAGAGCAGAGACTGAGAGCTCGGCCTTCTGTCCAACATCAGAGTCTGACCTCACAAATGTTTTACAATAGTTACAATAATCGTGAAAGGCTTCCCCCAATTGGTGTAGGCTATGACACAAACAGCTGCTCTGAATGCCTGAATCCAGTTGTTCTATCAACATAAATGTGTAACGCCCGCACCAGACAGAGCGTATTCAGAGGTAAAGGGTGGAGGATAGAAGGCAGACAGCTCAGTGGGACGATATGTATTGAATAGGGGAAACTGTAGCTGTACATAAATGCAAGTCCAAGCTGGAGTTGAGGATACTTTATTTTAAATCTAATCTTCCAGTATCCAGTCGCTAATCCACAAGCGTTCACATTAGCAAACCAAAGCGCCAAGATTCAAGAAGCTTTATTTATCCCAAGGGAAAGTGGGAAAGTAATAAAATAAAATAAAGTTAACATAAAATAACACAAGTAACTGAATACAATCTGTGCAGTGTGCAATTTCGCAGCCTCAATAAAAAAAAACAACATACAAAGAAGTGATTTGGAGAAAGTGAGATTGTATAAAGTGAGATAAAGGGGCATTGGGTAAAATGACATTTGGCATCTGACCTCAGGACGCAGTGTTTCCACTGACCCTTTCTCGACCTGAGGTAGATTAATTAAACAGTCTGATGGCCAGTGTCAGAAAGGACTTCCTCTGGCGTTCTGTCTTACAAATGCGTGGAATGAATCTGTTGCTGAAGGTGCTTCTTTGAGACGTAAGCACCTGGTGGAGAAGGTGAGTGTTGTTTTGCAGTTTACCCAGCATCCTCCTCTCAGAAACTACCAACAAAGAGTTAAGCTGTACCCCCAGGACGGAGCCAACCTTCCTGGTGATCTTGTCAGCATCTGCTGCCCTCAGCCTGCTGCCCCAGCACACCAAACCAAAGAAGATGGCACTGGCTCCCACCAACTGGTAGAACATCCTCAGCATGATGTTACATTCATTGAAAGACTCAGGAAATAGAGCCGACTCTGGCCCTTCTTGTACACAGCCTCCGTATTCTTGGCTCAGTTCAGTTTGTTGTCCAGCTGTACTCTAAGTTATTTGTAATCCTGGACCACTTCCACAGTTTCCCCGTTGATGGAAATGGGTGTAGGGGCAGCTTTCCTCCTGTGGAAATCCACCACCAGCTCTTTTGTCTCGGTGGTATTAAAATGGCAAGCGTTCACATCAGCAAGTAAACATTAAGAGGTCAGCAAAGTAGGCTTTCCCCCATCACCCGCTCACTACTAACTCTGCTTGCGAATGAACAGGTGATATTTCAGTCACTACCACCATGTGACTCAATCAGAGCACATCACCATACAGGTGCACCCAAAACCAAAGCCTACGCCTGTCTGCTACATTCAGGCCCCTAATTATTACAACATTATAGAGTAATAATTACACATCCAACACCATAACCCGGGCCATAAAATACATCACAACGCATTACATCACATATTCTCTACGAGGCAGTACAATGCACTCAAAGGTCCATCAAGGTCATTTTCTCTTCTTCTTGTCAGTCATAGGCCAGAGGTTACCAGCACTTAGCCTAGATATCAAGTCAGTCTGTGACATGTCTGGTAGCGTTGTCAACCTCAAGTTGTAGTAACATCAAGTTGATTCAGAGATGTTATGGGTCAGAGGCCTCCAGAAGAAGGCATATCTCTGTGACAGGTCTACAGACTAGGCTGGTTGGGATCTTAATCCAGACCTGAAGTACAAGCCCTTTCCTGTCTGGCACAGCTGCTGCGACTTTGCCAATGATCCAGGAACCGCGAGGTGCAAAGTTATCCACAATGAGGACCACAGCTCCAGGAATGAAGTTGCGTTTAATCCACATCCATTTCTGGCACAGTCGAAGTTGTGGCAAACATTCTTTAATCCATCTTTTCCAGAACAGATCAGATATGTATTGGACCTGTCTCCATCTCTTACGTGTATAGAGATAATTTTTTTGGAACAGACTTGAAACTTGGACTTGAAAAGGAGGAGGTGGTTCGTTGTTAAAGCTTCCAAATCATTTGGATCAGTGGATTCCTGTGTAATGGGTCTACTGTTGAGGATTGACTCCACTTCACAAAGGGCGGTTTGGAGTAACCCCTCATCCAACTGCTGTGTCTGTAAGATGGAGCTGAGGACCTTTTCCTGATTCCATGGCTCGTCTCAGCCCTCGCTCTGGGTGCACAAAGTTGGTACCATTGTTGGAATGCAGCTCTTGAACCTGACCCTGTCTTGCAACAAAACGGTGTAAGGCATGAATGAAAGAGTCAGTGTCAAGCGATGAGGCAACCTCAATATGTACATCTCTAATCACCAAACACGTAAAGACAACTCCATACAGCTTCACAAGACTTCTCCCATGCTTTACTTCAAATGGCCGAAAATAGTCCACTCCAACAAAGCTAAAGGAAGGTTTCTCTGGGGTCACTCTGCTGCTGGCCGACCGCTCCATGAAGCCGTCTGCAGACCACACACCTTGACATAATGTTTCTCATCAAAGTGCCTGCACAAGGAATCCAATTTGTCTGATGCAGCCTTCAGAGGATGTGGTTCCTACCACCATGACCAACCTCTTTATGGATATGCTGTAAAATTAGGTTAGAAATGTGAAGATCTTTAGCGATTATAGCAGGATCTTCTGACAAAATGGCCCTACTAAGATGTCCGCCAACTCGCAGAACAGCATCCTCCAGATGATTCAATTTATATATGTGGCTGCTTCGTTTCACACCCTCTCCCTTTGGAGGCAGGAGATTTCTTCAGCACACCTTTTCTGCTGACAGAACTTTATTATTTGCATCTCAGCATCCTTAATCTCTCCCAATGAGAGAAAGCCATTACAGGACTCAACCCTGTGATGAGCGCCCTTACAATGAGTTGCATCAGATGCCGACTGAAGATGTGCCTTGTTCTTTCTGTGATGAACCTCAGGATCTATCTCATTACCCTGACCAGGTGAAACCAGGATTAGGTCCGTTGTTCCGCAATCACACAGCTCTCACGCATTCTTATGTCTTGGTCCCTTAAAGGCAGGGCAATGCTGTAGTGCCTGTCACTCAGGGTCATGGTGTCCCTGGCCAACTTCAGGAACTTGGAATCTCCCCTTGATAGCCCCAGTTGCTCATCATGGCTGTTCTCAGGGAAGTCCATCTTGAACTGCTGCCTCTAGAACTTGTCGAGCATAACAGCAGAAATTCTATTGGTGGTGACTGTCGATTGACACCCGGCTTTCTGCAGCATTCTCTGTCATGTGGCCCATTCACTGTTCCACCGAGTCTTAATGGCAAAAGGCCCGTTACCTACACTCCGGACGACCCCCAGAGGTTCCAAGACTCTGGGCATGCTCATCCTCCCAGTGAGATTCGGCTTGTCCACGAGACCCATTGTACAAAAGGACGCTGGACTCAGGTGCAGGAAGGCATACTTTCCATAGTTATTTGGCCTTTCTTTGATTTGACTTTGACTGGTACGATGGTAAGCTTTACAGTCTTGTTCACCGTCCCCAGTAAGACCACAAGTCTGGACTGTAACAGGCCTCGGTGTCAGGTTTGACCTCAGTCTTCTCCCCATGGTGGATGTGGAGCATACTTGGATGGCTGAAACCACAGATTTTGCATGAAAGGCATTTCCTACATTATTTGCTGATGTCCCCAGTATACAAGCAGCCAAAACAGATGCTATTCTTTCCTCACAAAAGTGTGACAATCTTGAGCCTCTGCTTGATTCTTCCTCTCAATAGCACCGATAGTTGTGCCAAAATTACTTCCTTTAGCCCTTGGATGAGGAGAAGGTCTCCCTCCATCACTGTCCTTGGTTGTTAGATGTGTTGGTGGAGTTTCACATAGGTTTCCAAAGACAAGATCTGTGGCAATTTTAACTTGACGCTCAAGAAATAAGACAATGTCAACGAATGTAGCTCTCTGACGCTGCCTCTCCTGGATGTCGCATGCTCCTGTTCGCCATTTGTCTTTCAACTTATATGGCAGCCTTTTAAGCACAATGAGCATACTGGCAGGTGTGTTTAAATCAGAGAGTCAGTGAACCTCTTTCATCGTATTGCAACACCCCCGTAAGAAAAGACAGTAGAGCCTGAAGAGCCTTTCCATCTTCTGATTTAATTGATGGTCATGAGTGGATTTTGTTCAGATAAGCATATGCAATGATTTCCAAAGTGATCATACAGCAGAGTCTTTGCTTTTACACATCTGGCACCATCAGACACATGTTGACATTGGGCTGCCCCCTGGAGTACTGTGCAAGGTAATGCAAGCAGTCATCAGCATTGTGGGTCTTTGCTTCTATGACCAGTTCAAACAAGCTCATAAAAGCATGGAAGTGTAGAGGGTTGCTATCAAAGACTGGAATTTCTCGTTTAGGCACTGATGAAAGACTTTTTTGATGGACCAATATAGTTGTTAATTAATTCTGTTTCTCCACAATGGACAACAGATTTTCATTGGTTGCAAGCAGCTTGTTGCAGTGGCAAACATGGGATTGCGCCACATGATCTTAAAGGATCAGAAGGCTTATCCCGTTTTTAATTTAGCTCTGTATTTCCAGTAATTGTATTTCCCATCTGTATTTACGTTAAGTATCTGTGGAAGAAAGGTCTTCCTTTTTGGAAGAAAAGTTTTCCTTTTTGTTTTAATACGATTCCATTCCATTGGATTTCTGTAAAGCGTTACTCCGCACAGTGGATCCAGCTCTCAGCACAGTCACCTTTGCAACAGTTGCAGATATGTCAGCTTCAAGCTGAAGTTGTTCTTCCTTTTTCCTCATTTGTGTTTTTCTTTGAGCATAGAAGGGTAGCCATGTTGGCTTCAGCCCTGAGACGTGCAGAAGAAGGTGATGATACCTTTGAGCTTGACCTACTGCCTTGTTTTGATACACTGTCAGATGGAAGCACATCATCATGAACATCACGCTGAAGATTAAGAGACAATTGAGTTTGCTTTCCAATGTGGTCTTGAGATTCCACGTCTCCCTCTAATGTATTTTCTTGAGATGGCACCAAGCCAGAAGATGGCCTTCTGGGACATTTATCAGCTTCAGAAAGTCTTTTTAACATCCTCAATAAAACCTTTGTTGTACTTAATGATACTTGAGAACCATGTATTTAGCTTATCTTTCTTTCTCATCAAGTGGAATAAAAGGCAACAAAGAGCAATACACTGGAACTCTTAAACAGATGTGTTATTTCATCAAGCTGTGATTCAACCTGTGAATCATTTTTGTCATCTCTCAGTTCTCTGAGAGACGCAATTACAACTTTAATTTTCTTTACACACTTTTTGTGTTCTGCTTAGATGGTTTTGATTTTGTTTGCATGAGCTTTCTCAGGACGATTGATCTTTTATTCTGTTTGGATTTTCCAACAACAGACAGCTTGCAATCGATTCATTTTAAGAATTCAAGACAATGTAAAGGAAACTTCATTAGCAGCAGCAATTTCTTAAAAGTTTGCTGATTTCACACAGACCCACAACACACACGCCAAATTCCCAGAGAACTTCAAGCCTACACACAACTCTGAACAGCGGTAGCCACAATCAAACTGTGTTCTAACAAGCAGTAGCAGACCCAGAATAAAGCAAACCCAGGTTACATACCGCTGTGGGAGGCTGTGCTGACAAATATTTACGACTGTTTGCCAATATCCCAAGTCGCCCAGCAGCTGATTAGGAGAAACTGTAGCCTGATGTTAGCTGTACAAAAACCAATCCAATCTTTCAGTATCCAATCGTTAATCCACGCTCAAGCGCTCACATCAGTAACTGCTGATTACATCAGTAATCAGCATCAGATTCAAGTCCCTGATGTTAGCTACAAAGAGCTTAATGGAACGGCTCCCATCTACTTGAATGCTCTTGCAAAGGCTTCTGTCCCAACTGGGTCCCTCCGTTGGTCCCAGGATTGTCGTCTAGCAGCTCCTACACCACGCCTAAGACAATCCAAACTCTGTTCATGTGTCGTCCCACGATGGTGGAATGACCTACCGAGCGCTACCAGAACAGGGGCGTCCCTGTCTATCTTCAAGAAGCTCCTGAAAACCCAGCTCTTCAGAGAGCATCTCCTATCCCAGCACTTACCTTGTACTTCCCTCCCCCCTCTATCTCTGCTCTTTATCTTTCTGCACTTCCTTCTATGCCTGCACCCTATCTCTACTCTGTCCCCTCTGACAGAGTCGGACTCCTGGGTTCCTTCTATGTAGCTTATTGTTAGCTTTATATATAGCTTGTTATATCTTCATTTGTAAGTCGCTTTGGATAAAAGCGTCTGATAAATACAGAAACAGAAACATAAACGTTAAGCGGTCAGCAAAGTAGGCTTTCTCCCATCACCCGCTCACTACTAACTCTGCTCACGAGTGAACAGGTGATATTAAAATCACCGCCACTAACACCACGAGACCCAATCAGTGCACGTCACCACACAGGTGCGCCCAAAACTCGGACCCAAGCCTAGACCTGTTTGCTACAGCATCGGGTTCAAAACTTTGGCGTAAAAACAAGGTTAAGGTTAGACCGTCCCATTGAAAACTGCATCCATGACAGGTTCACTGATAATGTATAAATGTCACTCACATGCATAGTGGTTAACATCTTCTTCTGCAATTCTGCCTGGTAGGTGAGGAGCAGTGTCTACGCATTCAGAGGTCTCACCGATATAGCCACCACTTTGTTGCCTTTTCAGTTAAGGATGATTGAAAACTGACAGCTTTGGAAGGAACAGTGGGGCCTGACAAAGCCACGGTGGACCAGAAGAGATTCAACATGTGGCAGGTGTGAGGAACCTTATCCTTCCATGTCAGCCCAGTCTAACCCTCCCTGGACGATGTTTTTGATGGTGAGGGAATTACTCCAGGTGCTTCCTCCAGGCAGGAAAACCAGTAGCAGCTGTCTGGTTGCAGATTTTGCTTTAAGGAGGCTCTTTCCCTTGCTGTGAGACATGGTTGTCTCAGGCCACTCAATGCCCATTTTTGCAGCTGCCATTCTCCAGACTTCATGCAGGTCCATCGTTGTAGGGTAGGGTAGGGTAGGGTAGGGTAGGGTAGGGTAGGGTAGGGTAGGGTAGGGTAGGGTAGGGTAGGGTAGGGTAGGGTAGGGTAAGGTAGGGTTTGGGTAGGGTAGGGTAGGGTAGGGTAGGGTAGGGTAGGGTAGGGTAGGGTAGGGTAGGGTAGGGTAGGGTAGGGAAGGTTAGGGTAGGGAAGGTTAGGTTAGGTTAGGGTAGGGAAGGTTAGGGTAGGGTAGGGTAGGGTAGGGTAGGGTAGGGTAGGGTAGGGTAGGGTAGGGTAGGGTAGGGAAGGTTAGGGTAGGGAAGGTTAGGGTAGGGTAGGGTAGGGTAGGGACAACGGTGTCGAGCTGATCACCCCAGCTAGTTTCTGTCGGGATGGTGTCTCCCTGGGTTCACTTCAGCTGTTGCGTCAACCAGCTCTCGGGCCTTTGCTTCATCAGAGACTTCTTTTCAGGCCCAGCCTTCGTCAGAGACTTCACTTCAGCTTTACCCTCTGAGTTTGTGCCTGAATCTTTGCCTGACGTAGTGCCTGCTTGTCTGCCTCACCGGTTCTGCTTATCCACTTTGCCGCCAGTCCTTCTGCCAGTTCAGTCTGGCCCATGGGAGGTTCTCTGTCTCACCGGTTCCTCGTGCCCCCCCCAAAAGGTTCCTCAAAAAGGCTGAGAAAATTCAACTTTAGATCAGGCTTTCACATGGTGAAGCTCTGCCCTCTATGTATCAACAGCAGGAACTGCAGGACCTAATTGGGTAAATAGTCTTTAGGTAAATATTGATGTTTAATGCCCCTTTTGCATTTCAAATAGTTTATGTTGACTCTGGGGGAGCAACTACTGTTACAGTATTATGGAGATCAAAATGGACAAACATTAGCCAGCAACATAAATGCAGACAATAATATATACTTTGGTATTCAGATGAAACAGCTTGATGTTGATTGAATACCTCCTATCCAAGTTAGTGGCTTTAACAGCTGCAAACACCCGTGTCTTCAGGGTAAGTCCTGCCATTGGGATGGACAGCTGTTGAATGTACGATGAGTCCTATACATAAATCATAATAACATTTAAGCATGTTTGTTAAATCCCCCCCCTTTGTCTGTGATTTCTTCAGTTTCACCACACTTCATTGAACTGCACCCCAACTAAATTTATCACAAGTTTTTATATGACTTAAAGGAACACACTACGTTGCTCAGTGTCATAAAACCAAATCTCCATGTCAGCTCTGCAAACGTACAGTCATATATCTGAATTTTTGTCATGTTTAAGAGCCAACTAAGACACCATGTAAAGCCCACAAAAATGTCAAGCGTTGTGAAGGCAAAATGGTGTGGTGTGGGGCTGGAAACCAAACCAGTTCCAGTTCCAAAACAGAGCGAGCTGAATGACTTTCGGCACTAATGTCACATCTGATGAAGAAATTCGAACGGCTCTTACTCATCATCTACAGGCCCCAGGTGCAACGCGCTTAGGATGCCTTACAGTTCACCTGTCGGGCAAATGTTGGTGGGGAGAATGCTATCCTCTACACATCGAAGGGAAGCGGCATGGTCAGAGTAATTTTCTGGACCTCTCAAGTGTCTTTAACACCATCCAGCTTCAGGATAAACTGATTCAATTATGAATGGACCCCTGCCTGGTTGCTTTAATCTCCAGTTACCTCACTGACAGACCACAATATGTTAGCCTGATGGACCTCCCATCTGACACTGTGCTCAGCAGCACGGAGCACCGCAGGGGTCTGTGTTGTCCCCTCCTCTGTTCACACTGTACACATCAGACTTGTGTCATATTCAGAAGTTTGCAGATGCCACAGACATCATGTGGTTTATCAGTGATGACCAAGAAGAGGGGTACAGGAGTCTGGTGAGAAACTTTGCTGCTTGGTGCCACAAGCACAGTCTGCAGCTCAGCACCTCAAAGACTAAGGAGCTGGTCATAGACTAGTCATAGAAGTGCAAACCTAAGCCACGACAAGTTCAGATTGAGGGAGAGGAGGTGGAGGTTGTAGACACCTACAAGTACCCTGGGCTGTGGTTAGACATCAAGCTGGACTGGACAAGCAACACAAAGCAGCTGTACAGGAAGGGCCGAAGCAGACTGTACCTCCTGGGGAGGCTGCCATTGTTTAACATCTGTTTAACTCTGGTGGATGTTTCAGTCTGTGGTTGCCAGCATCCCTTTTTAAGCTGTGGTGTGCTGGGGTGGCAGCACATCACCGAAAGACTCATCCAGGCTGGACAAGCTGGTCAGGAAGGCTGGCTCTGCGGTCAGCATTAAGCTGGACTCTTTCGTGGCAGTTGCAGAGGAGAGAACACTTTGCCAAACTGTTGGCCATTTTGGACAATGCCAGTCATCCTTTGCATACCAGCAAATAAGAGAAGCCTGTTCAGTGACAGGTTGCTTCTCCCAAAGAGCAGAACCTTTAGACTTAAAAACTCCTTTGTCCCCCATGCCATCACAACTCATCACTAGGAGGAGGGGAAACAGAAGGACAGAGTATGGGGAGGAGCATTAAGTCTGAGTTATACAGAACTGGACAATAACTGTGTGATAATGTTAAATAATATGCAAAATGCCTCTTTATATATATTACAATATAGTATATCATTAAGTGTAGATATATTTATATAACATAATAATAATATATATGTCATAACATAACATATCTGTTAAAATCCCTACTGGTTTGTGGAGTATTTTGAGGTATTTCTGTGAACTAGCTGTTATTTTTCTACCTCTATCTATAAGAGGTGGGAACAAGTTACTGTTCAGTAAGTAAAGACATGTGAGTCCCAAGTTGAGTCCAAAGTCAAGATGTAGAAGTCCGTTCAGGTCCATGTCCTATACTTTGAATTGTTTAGTCCTCATCTGAACAAATATCTAATTCAAATACAGAATAATAATAAATGCTTTCCAGAAATAATAACTGCTTCTTAAAAGGTGCATTTATCTGCCAAAGTAAGCAGAGTACTTACTTTGAGAGTCTATCTATCTATCTATCTATCTATCTATCTATCTATCTATCTATCTATCTATCTATCTATCTATCTATCTATCTATCTATCTATCTATCTATCTATCTATCTATCTATCTATCTATCTATCTATCTATCTATCTATCTATCTATCTATCTATCTATCTATCTATCTATCTATCTATCTATCTATCTTAGCCCTCAGGTGTTCCAGGTACTTCAAAACAAGGTACAATCACATACTTATAAGGTTCACAAACTTCTCTAGTGCTGCTTTAAGGGTCAATAACCATCATTTTTCCCCACTGAAAGGATTAGCCTTCATTTTCTACCTTCTTTAGCCACAAAAGAATGGATCATCTTTGTTAGACGTAGGTTAAGTTGTAGATGAAATAAGTGCAGAGATTTTTTTCTAAGGAGGGTTTGCTCCTCAGTGCAATAAAGCATGCAGAAATATCATTTATTATTATATCACTGATGTGAACTTACATTGTACAGCAGCAGATTCAAAGTGCTGATGAAAGTACCGTTGCTTTCCTTCACTGATATTGCAGCTGCTGACCTTCAGTCAAGAGAAGAAAAAAGAGGGGGTGGGGGTTTGAAAGGAAATTCCAAAGATGACATTAAAGACATTGGTGACCTTTACAGTTTTCATGTAGGGTAAAATTAATTCTCTTAAAATATGTTATATTTTCTAATATATACAACTGATAATAAAGAAAAATCTCAAAACCATATCTGAAGATCCGTCTCACACAATATTAAAACTGCATCAATGTGCAGAGCTTTGAGAAGCTAAAAATCTCCTCAGTTTGCTAATTTTGTAATTTTGTAACGGTATTTTTGTCTGAATACAGCGTAAAAACATAAACCTGTTACTGTTCCCCTTTCACTGTATTACTGTCACTCTTTTGTCATCCTTTTACTGTCCCCCTGTTACTTTTGCCCCTTTACTTTCACTCTGTTACTGCCCCCTTTTATTATCACTCTTATTGTCACAACATAAAGCTGCCCATCATGCAACCCAACAACTTTTTATGCTGCTATGTGTTTTAGGCATTGCTAAGCATGACTTATATTGTTCACTCTGTCCACAGGGAGATTAAAATTTGACTACATTACAACCTGCTTCCTCAGAAAGTTCATTAAAAGGTACATTATCAGTGTTTTTTATATATATATAGCTTGATTCAGGCCTAATACTATCCTTAGCATTATATTCTCTTAACTTCAGTTCATGCACCTTTTTACCAGTTATTAGACTGTCTGTCCATTCATTTCCAGAAATACTTTTTGGACAGAAAAATCTAAAAGTTTCAAAGACCACCAACAATTATTTTTAAGGCTTGTTGGTCCTCTGCAGCACCATGCTTTCAAATCTTTTTAAAAGTGAAAGCAATTAGGTAGATGAGACTTACGAAGCCAGCTGTGTGTTGTTGACCAGGTACTCCAGCGGGTAACTGCAGCTGAACTTGTACAGCAAACCTGGCAAGTAGCTGATGATCGTTGGGGGGTCTGGTGTGTCAATGAACCCAGATATGTTTCCAATCTGCACCAGGGAAAGGTTCCCATAAGCATTGGGTCCTTGACCTGTGGACACCTGCAATGAAAAGCATGGGTGCATGTGACCATCCTCTTTGGAGCTCACTCTCAGCTCTCTGGGCCTTACAGGATCCAAACGGAGGTGTGAAATATCCATCCCATACAGGCTTATGAGCATCAAAACACTTTGAACAAAGCAGGCTGGTGGAAAGAAACTACACATCTGCTGTCTTTGTCTACAAACTGTTGCCTTTTGTTAAAGTCCAGTTTGTTTTAGTTACTATGCAAAATATTCTTAATCTTCCTGTCGTACAGTTTCATATTATTACATGTTTTTCAAGTTTTCTGTCAGACAGCGTAATGCAAGACAAGCTTTACATATCTTTAACCTTTGATTTAATAAGAATATTTTCTAAAAAGATTATTTTAAGTTCTTTATCAGTCTTAATTACCATAAAAACAATATTACCAGCTTGTCATCCTAACCCTTCACCATCAGTGTGCAGTTATGTTCTATTTCTATCATTGCTGTTCTTCTTACCACCAGGGAATTTCCACAAATCTCTAACGTCGCCAGGCTGATACTAAAGATTACGACAGTTGGAAAGGTGTTGTTATTAATGAATCCTCTACAGTGTGCATCTCCATGCCGACCATTCAGAGCCAAGTCAGTTTCAGTGTAGCCCGAGAAGAGAACTGGGCAGAAGTTGACCTTGAGTGTGATGGTCTGTACCCCACAGTATGCGCTTATGTCCCTCTCCGCTGAAAGATACACAAACAAGTACAATTACAACTCCATGAATAAGTCACAAAACTAGACTGTTATGCAGACTGAATAGTTTTTTATCTTCATGAGAAGTACTGAATCCAGAATTGTTACAAAGTCAAATTAGAATGTGTCCCTACAACTCGTTATCCTGGACTTTCAGGTAGAAATACATTTCTTTGGTTAAATCCACAACCAGATTCTGGTTAGGAAACTCCCCTCACATATATGTAGCTAATTTTAGAAGAATTAAACGTACATAAATCCATCATTTCCTTTTAGTCATTCTGAAACAGGTGGGCAGTTTTCTGAGTTCCTCACCAGGGAAGCGGCTGTGAAGGTTGGCGTCACAGTTGTATCCATTGAACTGAGCTCCAGCCCAAAGCGTCTTACTGAATATCAAAAAGATCAAAAACATAAGCTCCATCTCAGCACCTGAAACAGAACAATCAAATGTAAGCCACAGAAAATCTAACATTTAAAAAAGGAAAAACAAAAGTCCCAAAGAATGTTCTTACATATATTCTAGATTTAATTTTAATATGTCAGTAAAGTTTTGTCCCAGAGAAATATTATCAAGATTCCTGATTAGAAAATGTTGCAAACTTCTCTTCACAGATAGTTAGACTCACTCAAAAGTAGCTAAACTAAAGGACTAATACACCAAGGTTGCAGCACAGGATGTTCCCTGAATGTTGCTCTACTGGAGGCAGAACCACTCACCCTGTTTCCTGCAAGTCAACAAGTGAACACTTCTCCATAAGCTTGGGATAGGCGATGAAATGGTCTGCACAGCATTCCTAACCCACGAATGGAAACAGGAGCCTTGAGCAGGAGGAAAAGGGATCCAACACATAAGAGATTCATTATCTGAACATGTTAAAAAAAAAAAACGGCTGCCCAGAGTGAACATGGGAAAGTCCATCAAATCTGAATGTGTTATACAAATCCTTTGACATCCTCAGAAATATGAGCAGCTTTTGAAGTTTCCCACTCATATCATTTCGTCCCAATCTGGCTCTGTCACTGCTCACAAACAGCTTGATGCCACATGAGGTGAATTGGTGAAGGTGGGGGAATTATCTTTTCATCAGTCCGGTAGCCCTGACCTGCTGACTGAGCAGTTCCTTTCTGCCTAAGACAGGCATCCCAGCACATCCAAGCACACAGGCCCTTAGCCTGTGGAATCCACACTTTTCAGGCTTTGTCTGCAGCGGCTTCTCAGTCAGCATAGCAGCAGGCAATCTGCCTGGTGGGGCTGGAGGCTGCTGTCCACCTCCTCACTGATCCCTGAACTGATTCTTGGAGACACAGCTCCCTACATATGATGAAGGCAACGTAAAAGAAAGCAAAGTTCGTGGAGGGGGGTGAGTCAGTGCCGGCTGTCCTATCTTCCATATGGACAGCAGTAAATGTTGTGGCCGAGCAGAGGAAGCACAGGCAGACTGTGAATATACAGCAGAAAATGAGGTCATTTGGAGTGACAGTGTTGAGAAAACGTCTAATTTTCAGATTAGGCTACCTGGGAAACAACAGAGTCTTATGTGTTTATTCTTTGTAAAAAAAAAGCTGGAACTCTGTAAAATGGAAATGATCAGAACAACTTTCAAATAGATAAACCAACAGAGAAATGGAAAATATCAAAGATGCTCTACTATTTCATTACAAAATGTTCTAATCTTGAATTCAACGGCAGCAAAACATCTAAACACTGTTTGGTAGGTAGTTTATCAGTTTTTCTTATTTCCTGTTTTATTTTGTAGAGTTTCCTTCATGGTTTACTTCCCCACTTGGTCACTCCAGGTGCTCAGTTCCTGTTGGTTGTGGCTGTTAATGTTCTCTCAGACGATGTTCGAGCACGTCTGTTTCATCTAATCTAAGTGTCTCTGGTCTGCGTATCTCCATTTCATCATAAAACCGAAACCAAACCGAAACCATATTTAAATGAGCCCTCCACCTGCGATTCCTCTCTCTGCACGATCAGAAAATAAAGAAAAAAGAATGAGTAAGATGGGAAAAATAATAACTTAACGGAAAGCGA
This sequence comes from Leuresthes tenuis, assembly GCA_036924055.1. Classification (NCBI taxonomy): domain Eukaryota; kingdom Metazoa; phylum Chordata; class Actinopteri; order Atheriniformes; family Atherinopsidae; genus Leuresthes; species Leuresthes tenuis. The sequence continues at coordinate 273,708 of JAVGWW010000021.1, forward strand.
GATGGAGGTGCTACTTTCTGAAGTGGAGGCCTGTAAAAATGTGCTCTTTGGCTCGCTGTCCTACGATATAAGCAGCAAACGTAAGAGGAGTGGGGGGGAGCGAGGCCTTTAATGCTGTGGGGTCTGAGAAGCGCACAAGCAGAGGTGAAGAAGAAGTGATCCGATATTAAGGTGGATGTAAAGCAGAGACTGGCTGCCCACCGCCGAAGTGTGGACAAAACAGGCAGGGGGGACAGGAGAAGAGGGGCCCACCCTGTTTGAACAGGGAGTCGGCACAACTATGGGTGACACTGCTCTCTCAGGGGTGGTGGGTGTGGGTGACTCTGATTAAAGGTAAATACCTGTATTTGTGTAACTCATAACAAACGTGTTCATACAGTAACCAGAGCAGAAGTGCGCCGGGGAAAAGGTGAGACTCAGTGAGACATTTCACACTTTAGGCACAGGGTTATTAACATTTGCACACAGAGACGATCAGGGGCTTGTTAGAAAGATCTTAAGCTGCTGTTTAACCAGCAAAAAACAGGAAGTTACTAACTTTAACCACCAACTATGATGCTGTGAAGGCGGGATAGAAATTGGGAATAGAACAGTGCACGTCACGAATCTTAGGACAATTACACGAATAAAGTTACTCACCAAGAAGCCATCCATCGTGCACAGTGCCAGCTTGTAGTCTGTTCCCAACAATTCTGTTACTGAATGTATGAATCCTGTGTTGATTCCCCCCCCCCCCCCCCCCCCCCCCCCACACACACACACACAAAGCATTCGCGCATCACATACGATCTGTACATTGATGGAATGAAAATGTTTCCTGTTGATATACAAATTCATCATGTGATGGTGCTTTTATAGTAATGTGGCAGTCAATTGCTCTGATAACATCAGGAAAACCGGCTCTCGCTTCAAATTGCACTTCAATGTTGGCCCGTTCAGCTGCATTGTGGGAATTTGATATACCTGCTGAGATGCAGATAATTCTGTCCCACTCGGCTGGCACAGTCCCAATCGGTTGGCCAGCTCCCTCTGAATGCCCCGGTTGCCTAAACCCCAGTGTGCACATCACCTGTGGCACGAGCAGCGCACGGCTCCTCGCTGTGTTGCTCCAACGCCGGCAGCAGCGCTGCCACTGTTCCAGGAGGATTGGCCTCAAAAAGGCTGATGAGCCAGTTGTCATCATGTGCCAGCAAATCCTCTCAGTCTCTGAACACACGCTCTCTTCCAATTACACCATTTACAAAGTCTTCCAACACCACTAAAAGCAGCACTTTGCATGCTTTTATATCCACTGTGTAATTGCAGACACGTGGGTGTGTTAATTGTTCATCTGTGTTCATTGTTCATGTGTCTCAGATGTGCACATCCCTCAGTCTGAGGACAAATTGTGTTCACATTTATTTATTATAACAGTTTCCCAACATCACCTCTAGGTGTCGCGAAACAATCAGCAGCTGTAGAAAAGTGCGTACGACAGCACTGAAGTTGGCGTGAGGCACCACACATTTCCACGGTCATTTTGCTCTGATACATCTGATCATTGGCGTGAAAAAGTGCGAACGCCACTTTTTTGTGCGTGCGCACCCTTTGAGGTTGAGGCCCCTGGTGATAGCCAGCGGGGTCCAAGTGGGTTTCACTCGGTTCCGTGTCTCAAGGCCTTCCTTAGCTGTGGGTGACTTTCTTGGACTTCGCTGCCTGGACAGGTCGCCCTTCGACACCGGAGGGGCTTCAGGTGCGATAACGTGTGCAGCGGAGGTTAAAAAAAACCAGCGACGCAAACAGACATAGAGACGAGATGACGATAGACAACGAAAAACACAAAAAGGTATCTTTCTACTACATTCTTTCTTTGCTCGGATCTTTTTTCTTCCTCCTGATCTTTCTATCCTGTCATCTTTCTGTCTGTCTTAGTCTTTCCATCTTCTTTAATTTCTCTTTCCTCTCTGACTTGTTCTTCCGCAGGTTTCTGTTTTTTGGTTCGTGGAGATGGGGCATGACGTAGGCTCCACTTTCAGCCAATGGTGTGCCTGGAACTGTTGTGACGTCTGCCTGGGCGTGTTTTGTAGGATCTAATTCTAGCGTTAAAGATTTTGGATAAAACAATGAAACCAAAATGAAAAGCCATCATTTCAGGGTTTCATCATACTGTTGTAGTATACAGTTTACTAGAAAACTATCAGAAATACTTAAGGAAGACTTCCTGATATACTTGGGTTTATTGTGTTCCATTTAAAGTTACTAATAGAGTTGAGCGGGTACAGATAAAGCCGAGTACGAGTATTATACGAGTAATACGAGCCAATATTGATCGATTGAATGAAAATCCTCACACAGCCGTCAGCTGCCTCGAGCCAGTTTTTTTACTTCACGCACCACATGTGTTGTATTCATTGTTGCAAAACTTGTTCTGTAAATAGTTTGTTTGCTATTGTGATCAAAATCATTGATCTGAAGCTCAATGCTGATGGTGTCCTGAAAATAGTTTTCTAATCAGCAATAAATATAACAATTTCTGATCAACCCATGTCAATTGCATGCTTAAAATAACATACTAGTTAAAGCCCCGCCCGTTTCAAGACAACACGACCCACTTCCGGGTTAACCCACACCCACTTCCGGGTTAACCCACGCCCACTTCCGGGTTAACCCACGCCCATTCCGAGTATGGATACAGATACAGATAATTCATATGGTTAACAGATACAGATAATGCTGTACTCGCTCATCCCTGGTTACTAATGATCTAATAACTAATAACTAATAACTAATAACGTTTTGAGTTCCACAACAATCTTGTTTTATTGTGTTATTTATATGTGTTGGCTGTGCATTTGGCCCAAATATGTGGCTGGCAAGTAGGGTGGCCAGCAAATTTGTAGGGGGGGCCATGGCCACCCCTGGCCACCCCCAAGTGGCGCCCCTGGTGAGCACAGAGACACTCGGAGTAACTGAGGTGACAATCTGGCAAAGAATGGATAAAAGCTTGGAGAATAGTAATAATGATAATACTAAACACAGAGACAACAACAAGAAGAGGTAAATGAGCATTGATTACAGGAAGAAAGCTGCCGGACACAGAGGGGAAAACAGGAAACAGACAATTCAATTCAATTCAATTCAGCTTTATTTATAAAGCGCCAGATTACAACAATTATCATCTCAAGGCACTTAAATAATAAAGTCCAATTCAAGCCAATTGGAATTCAATTCATTTAAATCATAATCCAATTAATTCATATGGAGCCAATTCAAAAATAATATCCGAGCTAAGGAAACCAACAGATTGGACCGAAACTTGTCTTCAGTCCAATCTCCCGTCCTGAGCCTGAGGGACTGTGGAAAGGAACAACTCCCTTTAACAGGAAGAAACCTCTGGCAGAACCAGAACCAGGAAGAAACCTCTGGCAGAACCAGGAGGAAACCTCTGGCAGAACCAGACTCAGGAAGAAACCTCTGGCAGAACCAGACTCAGGTAGAAACCTCTGGCAGAACCAGAACCAGGAAGAAACCTCTGGCAGAACCAGGAAGAAACCTCTGGCAGAACCAGAACCAGGAAGAAACCTCTGGCAGAACCAGGAAGAAACCTCTGACAGAACCAGAACCAGGAAGAAACCTCTGGCAGAACCAGGAAGAAACCTCTGACAGAACCAGAACCAGGAAGAAACCTCTGGCAGAACCAGGAAGAAACCTCTGGCAGAACCAGAACCAGGAAGAAACCTCTGGCAGAACCAGGAAGAAACCTCTGGCAGAACCAGAACCAGGAAGAAACCTCTGGCAGAACCAGACTCAGGTAGAAACCTCTGGCAGAACCAGAACCAGGAAGAAACCTCTGGCAGAACCAGAACCAGGAAGAAACCACTGGCAGAACCAGACTCAGGTAGAAACCTCTGGCAGAACCAGAACCAGGAAGAAACCTCTGGCAGAACCAGGAAGAAACCTCTGGCAGAACCAGAACCAGGAAGAAACCTCTGGCAGAACCAGGAAGAAACCTCTGACAGAACCAGAACCAGGAAGAAACCTCTGGCAGAACCAGGAAGAAACCTCTGACAGAACCAGAACCAGGAAGAAACCTCTGGCAGAACCAGGAAGAAACCTCTGGCAGAACCAGAACCAGGAAGAAACCTCTGGCAGAACCAGACTCAGGAAGAAACCTCTGGCAGAACCAGAACCAGGAAGAAACCTCTGGCAGAACCAGGAAGAAACCTCTGGCAGAACCAGAACCAGGAAGAAACCTCTGGCAGAACCAGGAAGAAACCTCTGACAGAACCAGAACCAGGAAGAAACCTCTGGCAGAACCAGGAAGAAACCTCTGGCAGAACCAGAACCAGGAAGAAACCTCTGGCAGAACCAGACTCAGGAAGAAACCTCTGGCAGAACCAGGAAGAAACCTCTGACAGAACCAGAACCAGGAAGAAACCTCTGGCAGAACCAGGAAGAAACCTCTGGCAGAACCAGAACCAGGAAGAAACCTCTGGCAGAACCAGACTCAGGAAGAAACCTCTGGCAGAACCAGAACCAGGAAGAAACCTCTGGCAGAACCAGAACCAGGAAGAAACCTCTGGCAGAACCAGGAAGAAACCTCTGGCAGAACCAGAACCAGGAAGAAACCTCTGGCAGAACCAGACTCAGGAAGAAACCTCTGGCAGAACCAGAACCAGGAAGAAACCTCTGGCAGAACCAGGAAGAAACCTCTGGCAGAACCAGAACCAGGAAGAAACCTCTGGCAGAACCAGGAAGAAACCTCTGACAGAACCAGAACCAGGAAGAAACCTCTGGCAGAACCAGGAAGAAACCTCTGACAGAACCAGAACCAGGAAGAAACCTCTGGCAGAACCAGGAGGAAACCTCTGGCAGAACCAGACTCAGGAAGAAACCTCTGGCAGAACCAGACTCAGGAAGAAACCTCTGGCAGAACCAGAACCAGGAAGAAACCTCTGGCAGAACCAGACTCAGGAAGAAACCTCTGGCAGAACCAGAACCAGGAAGAAACCTCTGGCAGAACCAGAACCAGGAAGAAACCTCTGGCAGAACCAGACTCAGGAAGAAACCTCTGGCAGAACCAGAACCAGGAAGAAACCTCTGGCAGAACCAGAACCAGGAAGAAACCTCTGGCAGAACCAGGAAGAAACCTCTGGCAGAACCAGACTCAGGAAGAAACCTCTGGCAGAACCAGAACCAGGAAGAAACCTCTGACAGAACCAGAACCAGGAAGAAACCTCTGGCAGAACCAGGAAGAAACCTCTGGCAGAACCAGACTCAGGAAGAAACCTCTGGCAGAACCAGGAAGAAACCTCTGGCAGAACCAGGAAGAAACCTCTGGCAGAACCAGACTCAGGAAGAAACCTCTGGCAGAACCAGAACCAGGAAGAAACAGACGGGACATCCTTGTGTTGACTCTTGACTAATTATCCGCCACCATGACTGATCTGTTTTGACGTAGCTTTATGAATGCCACATATTTTATGTACTGGCTTCATAAAAATAAATAGAGCAAAATAATAGATGTCATTTTTTATTATAATTTGTTGCTTGACCTTCATGAAAAGTTTCCAGTTGTTCGGCGCCCGGTCATTTTTTTCCAGTCTACTGAAACATAATAAATATCAGGTTTATGAGCAGCGAAACGGGCTCTTTGTTTATCTGTGGAGGACAAAGCTCTCAGGTCCAGTATTGAGTCAAAGTATTGAAACTACAAATAAGAGCTGCCTGGTCTAAACTTTACTCAAGTTAAAGAACTAAAGTACTTACTTTTAAAAATACTTCAGTATTCAAAAGTACAAAGTACATTTTCTACTATCAGTACAGTTGCTGTATTGTTTTCTGGGTACTTTTACAGAACCGTGTAACTCTGAACCCGATGATGCATAGAACCACTGCTACAGAAAGTCAGTAACATCTGTAAAAACTGTAAAAAACCTAATAAGGACAGAGATTTATTCATTTAAAACATCCCCACCCCCTTTTTCCTTCTCCCCACAGATTCACTCTGGAGTAGAAGTTTACTGTTGAGTCCATTAAGTTGAACATGAACTCTCGTAGACTCTTTTTACGGCACTCTGTTGTGGCCAATTACATCAACAGCGGGTTACAAAGCCTGAAAGGGAGAAGTAACGACGAGCTTCCTGGAAAGTAGAGTCAAAAGTTCAATATTATAAGTCATAAGTTTCCAAAAAAACAAATACTCAAGTAAATTTACTCCATTACTGTCCACCACTGCCTGCTGGCTCAAACCTATGATCTAAAACCATAGTAATTATTCATAGCCCACTCAAAATCAAAAGATTGTTTAGTTTTCAGGTGACAAAATGGAAACAGTGGCTTTAGAATATATATATATTTAGAAATGACACATTCTATGTAATTATGACGCAGTCCTTGAACTAAAACCCCGCCTTTCCTCTCTAAACGGCATTTTTTCTTTAATTTGGTCATTCAACGTTCATCCGGAACAGCCGGATGTCCCACAGTCATTTAAGGCAACAAAACTCGCCTCCCTTTCATGCATTTCCTGTAAGCTGCACTTTCGCTTCTCCATTCGGGCTTTTGAGGACTTTCCATAACTCCCCTGAAACACACTCATTTGCCGGTCATAATTCGGCAGCTCACACAGAATTCACCCCATCATTTTCCTCAGAGGAAGCCTTCTGTCGGACATGGATTCTGCTGCTGCTCTGCTGCTGACTTTGTTGAGCGCCGGGACTCTTCTCCCAGGTAAGGCTGCTCAGCTGTTCGGTACCTGCTCCAGCAGGGATGTCCCGGTCCCGGAGGGCCGCTGTCCGGCAGCTTTTAGATGCTCCAACACACCTGATTCAGATCAATGCATCTGTAGCAGCGGGCTGAAATGGGTTTTATATTCGACAGTAACTGTAATACCTGAAGATGGTGTCATTTTGTACAGAAAACTAAGACTAAAATTTCACAGGCTTTATCACCTCAGCAGAATAAAAAGTGACCTGAATATACTTCTCAGTGCCTTACGGCAGGCAGAGCGCTGAGGAATCATCGAAAGAGTGAAACTCAAATTTAGGCAGAATATGTGGTCAGTGTGCATATTTAATTCATATTTACTTCATATTTAATTCATATTTTTAGACTTTTATTTTTTACAAATCGACACCAAACTCACTTCTGATGAACTCATTGTTCAGGTCCCATTAACCCTTTATTATCAAAGAACACCTTAAAAGTCATAAATAATCAGTGTATATGAATAAGTCATAAGTAAGGCTTTTATTTTGTAATAGATCCCTTGTTTTTATAGATATCGACACCAAACCACTTCTGATGTGTTCATGAACTCATTGTTCAGATCCCACAGCCTTTATTATCAAGGAGTACCTTTTAATGTTTTTTAAAAGTCATAAATAATCAGTGTATATGAATAAGTGATATGTAAGGCTTTTATTTTGTAATAGCTCCCTTGTTTTGATAGATATCGACACCAAACCACTTCTGATGTGTTCATGAACTCATTGTAGAGGTCCTGTAGCTGGACCTCAGTCATTCTCTGAGTGTGCAGGGCGGCTGCATTATGAGAGCAAAAAGCGTGACTTTTCCTGGAGAGAAAAGAGAATAACCAGAAGAAGACCTGCTGTGATGCAGAATAGATAAAGAAGAGAAGTAAACGTTAAAATAGTGACACTAAAACCGTCTGCCACGTCAAATATTCACAAGCAGCATCCACTGAACTGCTGTGAATATTTGAGGTTTGAGTTGAGTTAAGATGGCAGAAATGTGCTCCTCTTCTGTTAGCTGAGGGTCAGGGTCAGGGTCAGGGTCCCAGCTAACCTCTGATCAGAGCAGGGTCAGGGGTCAGGGTCCCAGCTAACCTCTGGTCAGAGCAGGGTCCCAGCTAACTTCTGATCAGAGCAGGGTCAGGGGTCAGGGTCCCAGCTAACCTCTGGTCAGAGCAGGGTCAGGGGTCAGGGTCCCAGCTAACCTCTGATCAGAGCAGGGTCAGGGTCCCAGCTAACCTCTGGTCAGAGCAGGGTCCCAGCTAACCTCTGGTCAGAGCAGGGTCCCAGCTAACCTCTGATCAGAGCAGGGTCAGGGGTCAGGGTCCCAGCTAACCTCAGATCAGAGCAGGGTCAGGGGTCAGGGTCAGGGTCAGGGTCCCAGCTAACCTCTGATCAGAGCAGGGTCCCAGCTAACCTCTGGTCAGAGCAGGGTCCCAGCTAACCTCTGGTCAGAGCAGGGTCCCAGCTAACTTCAGATCAGAGCAGGGTCAGGGTCAGGGTCCCAGCTAACCTCAGATCAGAGCAGGGTCAGGGGTCAGGGTCCCAGCTAACCTCAGATCAGAGCAGGGTCCCAGCTAACCTCAGATCAGAGCAGGGTCAGGGGTCAGGGTCCCAGCTAACCTCAGATCAGAGCAGGGTCAGGGTCAGGGTCCCAGCTAACCTCAGATCAGAGCAGGGTCAGGGGTCAGGGTCCCAGCTAACCTCAGATCAGAGCAGGGTCAGAGGTCAGATACGCTCCTAACTGCTAACGTCACACAGCCCCACTTAAAAAAACTGACCTAACACTTGAGTTTCACTTCCTCATTCCAGCTGGAGTTCAACTCGTATTGAGCTGGTAGTTTCTGTGTGGTTCCACCTACTCTGAAGATGGTGTCAGATGGAAACAACCTGCCACCAGTCACAGGACCGGTGGCAGCGAGTCAGGCTTCCTCAGCGTCAGGGTGTCAGGTTACTCACTCCCACAGCACCGCCTCTAATTTTAGCTGCTGTTGCTTCATGCGTAAAACGTCCATCGGCCGGTGAAGAAGTCCCCTGCAGAGCCATAGAGCTGCTTTATGGGGGGGGGGGCAGGCTGATGTTAATACTCATCACATGACTGAAGGGACTGTGGGGCCTCAGCAGATCGTATGGATTCAGTCTCTCTGTTAAAAACTATGATCTGTAAAAAGCTATCTTTGTATATTCATTTTTATATGTTCAGGAAACACATGACAGGGCAGAAGTGGTGTGAAACGGAACCAGAACAGCGTCCCACTAAAATCTAAACGCTCAACACTACAATGAAATGGAAATCAGAAACTTTGGGTAGTTTTTCAGCTTTTCAAAGTGTTGGACTAATGGATTTCAGACAGAAGCCACGTTCAGATAAGCCCGGAGAGTTTATGTTAGAGGGAAGTGTTGCTGCTTCTGGCACCTGCTCCCTCACCTGGGTGGGGGTTACAGAAAGTTCGGGGTCTTCCCGACACGAGAGTCTCTGTCATGAAACTGGAAGTGAAACTGAGAAATTAGTGCTGTAGCTGATGCAAATATGCCATTTATCATCAGTGGATTTGTTTTAATGCACCTGTGACAGTTTCTTTCATTTCTAAGTTCATTTAAAAGTTTTACATTTATTTCCATTCCTCCATAAACTCTCTGGAAGGTTATTGATCGTCTTTAAAGACTGAAAAAGCTTTGCTCTTGTGTTTCTTTATCAGGTGGGTCTTCATTTTCACTCAGGAGGAGCTGGATTAGTTAGCATCATAGATAACGAGATTTTCTTCAGACTCACGGCTTAAAGGCACACATTAAAGCAAAAAACTGTACCCAATAAACTAGAATAAAGCTGGAATGTACTGAAATGAGACTGTAATAAATAAGAAACATAAATTACGGGTGTAAATAATATCCCCATAAATATGGTCTGTGGGCCTCGGGCCTCTCAGGGTTGGACTCGGTGAAAGGTGACACTCTTCTCCTTATGTCCCAGGAGTTTAAGGTGTGTTTGAATGTCTTATATTTTGGGTTAGGTTAAATGTTTCTTTAATCTCTTTGTTCTCTGTGGAAATCCCTGCCATTCCCGGTCTTTAGGGACTTTACCGACTCTCTGAGGGCCGCACACTTTTGGAGCTTGAAGTTATTTTACTGGCAGACGGCTTTTGGCTGGTTTTCCCCACGATGATCCAGTCTAAACACTCGAAATGCTTCAGGCTGTTTCCTGTGAGCTCAACATAAGGCACTCTTTTCCCTTAGAATATATTAATTTAAACTACAACGTAAAGCAGGCGAAGTTGTTAACCTGCTGAATTGTTTGCTAGATTAGATGCTGCTGGAAGTGTCTCCGAATCTTTACAGCTTCTCTTTTCTTTTACTTTTTTATCCTTTATTAGTTATATTACTCATATGTAGCATCTCATGGAAGAAAACAGTTTCACACACTGCAGTTGCATCACTCACAAGTCACAGGTTTTATCAGTGTTGTAAATTGAGGGGAAATGGGAGAAAGTTTATTAGAGCTCATGATGAAGAAAGCATGCATCAAAGCACTTGAACTCTACAGCTCTACATCTAACAGAGGCTGCACAGAGCGTCCTATTTGACTCTTTTATTCATGCTTTCAGTTTCCATTTCAGAAGTTTAGATTAGATGAATGATGCTGGTGCAAATTGTGTGTATGTAGCCTTTTTGCCGTGTTAGTTTTACAGCCAAATCCCTCTTTTCAGTACTACCAACATGCCATCTTTCATAGGCTTTCATGCTTTGCTTTTTTCCCTGCATAGAAATAATGCATAGCCATCAGGATACCTGGTTTCTGCTCAGATCTTAACGTCCACAGATACTTTGGAAGGTTTTAAAGATCCTAACCCAGTCCATAACAGCCATTCAGAAGCTGACTATATTATGAAGTGTAGTTTTACTCTGAATACTTCATCATAATTCACCAATCTGCCACCTGCAGAGTTCTCTGACAGCGATGCGTCTTCACAGATGGGGAAGACCGATCATACAGGACCAAGACATCATTTAATGGACTGGTGCTGGCAGAAGCAACTCCAGATCAATGTGGGGAAACCCAAAGAGCTGGCTGTGGATTTCCACAGCGACTCACCCAAACTGAACAAACTGATAAAGAAGGCAGCATCTGCTGTGCTGACTGTACTTAGAGTTTAAATAAACAGCTTTTCTCACTGCAGAACCGCTTCCTGGCTGGTTGAATAGTAGAAGTTGCTATTTGCTTGTGACAAATCTTATCAGCAATGACATTCAGTCATTTTTCTTTGTAGAACACCTAAAATCAGAAACTATAGTTTACTGCAGTACGTTATATTTAGCGATTATTAGACATGGTGGTCCAGCATTGTGTTGGTTTGTCCTCTGGGGGGTCGTAACCACTTGTAGCCCTCAGTTCCCGGAGGATAAACACCCCCCTGCTGTTGACATGGGTAGAGAATTGAATCGACTTGAATTAGTAGTTGTACCCTCATTTAAAACCAATTGGAGCATGTTACCTCTAGTGTAGAAAGTTGATGTCCTTCCACTCTGCACCAATTCACCTTCTTTCCACCTGTTTTCTACATTCCACAGAGATGATAAAAGTTGCTGGTTAGTTAGTAGCATCTGTCACAGTGTGAATGACTCAAATAGAGCATGAGACAAGAATTTATATTTTATTTTAGGCATATAAAAGTACGACGTGAGTCTTACATTCGCTCAGTTTAAAGGTAACTTTTAGGATGAATGTAACTGACAAGGATTGACAAAGATATTGTGAAACTCTGTGGAATTCTGTCATAGTTACAGTCCTGTTGTGTAGCTTTATTCACTTCTGCGAACTCATCTGTTTCAAAGTACATACCTGAGAGGATATGGCCGGTCTGAGCAGAAACCGTGACAGTGTTGCTCTACTGGGCTGTTTGATGTTGATAAGCTGAAGCCGAGCAGGCACCAGGCTTCATGTGCCGCTCAGTCTTTGATCAAGCAGGCAATGTTGTTGCCTTCACTCACTCTTGATGCTACATCATATTTGTGTGTGTATCACTTCTTGTTTTGCAGTGTGGGGAATACAAAATGTTACAGCCTGGTATGGTGAGACCGTTGTTGTACCGTGCCAAGGTGGGGCTCCAATGCCAGAGAACCTGATCTTCATCAAGTGGCTATACGTATGTAGCAACTGACTTCTATGTATGCGTGAATGTTTAATGAATTTACGACCCCCCCGAGGCGTTCAGTGGAACCCTGTGCAGCATAAAGAGTGCTTTATTTTAGCCTCAAGGCGATCATTGCATGAAACAAGAAATTAATCGTCAGTTTCCTTTTGAGAAGGAGGTTGCATCAAATCTACAGTAGTTTCTAGTCCAGTAAATCTTAACCATGCCCCCCCCCCCTTATCCCCTGACACCCCTAAATTCATCATGGCTGACTTTAACCACTGTTCAATCGACAAATCACAAGGATTCCACCAGTATGTCAGCTGCGCCACCAGGGAAAACACTGCATAAATGCTACGCTTCAGTCCCAAATCAAAGCCACATGTCGGCCACAAGGTGGTGCTGTGCTGGAGGTCAGAGGTCAAAATCACTTTAAGTAGGCCCCAAACATTTTTAGTATACTGGATGTACGAAACTTATTTGCTCCTCTGAGGATCTAAACCTCAAGATGAGTAATCTGGAACTGAGATATTTACAGACTGTTTCTCATGTAATTTTCTGATTTGTGACCTTTTGCTTTAGGAAAAAGATGATGGAACTTCTGGTGATTTATTAATCAAACATGCCCGCAACAAGCAGGAAACGGTTCAGGCCACGGATGATTATGCAGAGCGGGTCAGCGTCGATGACCAGCTCAGTCTTCTCATCACTCGGGCCTCGATTAAAGACCAGAAAATCTTCATCTGCATAGTTGTGTCGGCCGTCGACTACAAGGAGTTTCCTGTTAATGTTTTAGTGAACAGTAAGCTTAAAAACAACATTTATTCTTACATTCATCATCTTCTTCTTTTTCTTTATGCCGGGATCATTTGTTCTTTCCATTTTGAAACTACAGTGAAATATTTAAAGGAAAAATGATAATTCAAAAACAATAAAGAGCTCAGTCAGTTTTAAAAGCCAATGAGTAAAAGTGAGATTCCAAACTTGTTTGAAAAACATCAATTGTTGGGGAGATTCTGATGTGATTGTTCCATAATCTATGGGCGGCTGTTGCAAAGGCCCGGTCTCTGCTCATTTTTAGCCGAGTCCTAGGAACAGTTAAAAGCATCTGGTCTGTGGACCTCAGTGATCTGGGTGGAGTGTGAATGACCAACGGGTCGTGGCAGTACCAGCCGGGTTCGTGCTGGGAGGGTTGCCAGCTCCTTTGGGGATAGCACCAGTTCGGAGATTGTGTTGATCTGAAGGAGAGAAAGAAGAGGATGTAACTCACCCAGCGGGGGAAACTCCCAGTCGTCCAAGTTTGTGAGGCTTAATGGATTTGAGGTTTTCTTTCGACTTCGGACCGCAACCTCAGTCCAGGGAATTTGGTTGTTCGGTGTGGAGCAAGACGGCAGCCGGTAGAGGGGTCCCAGGGAAAAGTGTCATGGACAGTCTGCCGGAAACACTCGTGGGCTGCTTCCATACAAACAAAGATGCCTTCCAGAAGAAATTTATTCCATCCTTTCTAATAATGATACCTGATGGAGGCATATATAGAATGAAAAGAATCGGTCCGAGCACAGAACCCTGAGGAACTCCATGACTTACTCCAATGTGTGAGGAAGATTCTTCATTTACAAGAACAAACTGGAATCTATCAGATAAATATGACTTAAACCAGCCTAATGCAGTTCCCTTAATCCCAATAACATCTAACTCTAACCCAAATGCAGCTCTGAGATCCAACAGGACAGAAACAAGTCTGTTATCAGAGGCTAACAGGAGATCATTGGTAACTTTCACATGCCACATTCACCCACTCACACAACATGTCTTAAGTCTATAACCACGTGCTTTCTAACATTCATACCCCGATGGATACATCGGGAGGCAACGTGGGGTTCAGTGTCTTGCCCAAGGACGCTTCGACATGTCACCCGGGGAGCCGGAATCGAACCAGCGACCTTCTGATTGCTGCTCTTCTTTCCGAGCTACAGCCGCCCCATCTTACCTGTAACAAAAGAGAACTAAAATTATATGAAATAAGGGGGTCTCTCCTTGTTCTCTGACCATAAAAAGGAGAAAAGGATTTAAAAAGAAAGCTGCCTGCTCTCTTTGATAAAGTGTTCATATAACAAACAGCTCTACAGATTGACCTAACCCATAATCCTCAGTATGAACCAGGCATGGTCTGGTTTCATCTGAGCACAAAATTAAAAATAAAATATTGGTTATTTATTTGATTTTTTCATTTTGTTTTAGGAAATTAAAATTGGACAAAAATGTTTTTTGCTTTTTTAAAATGTTATTTTGAAAATGGATTGAACGAATGATACACGGATTATTAACCTTTCTTTGAACCCTTTCCCTTAAAATAAGTGTAATGAAAAGCTCTCACATCTAAGCAACAGTGTCAGTCTGATGCTGCTGTAAACCTGTGAGTATCATTAATCTTTCTCTTATGTATTTGCAGAGAAACCATCTGCAATAAAGGTTATGGACAGGTCTGAAGCCTTGGAGATGGACAAACTAACAACAGTAAGAGCCTTTATGTTGGAAAGGTCTATAAAGTAGAAAAGTGAAGCTATCCCATAATAATGCACCAATGGGACTTTGGATCATTGGGTCATGACTCAATCAAGACCCATGAAAAGCTGTTTTTTCATGAATATGTTGGATATTTTCCCAGCAGCTTGAAGCTACAGAGGCAGTCAAAGACAAAGTAAAGAATCACACTTTTACCACTTCATCTGTTGTCATCTTTTAAGTTAGATTGGATGACTGGTGAAGCTTTTGGAAGTTAAAACTTTCCAAAGTGCTGGAAAACGATCTGACAAATCAATACGATGTACTTTCAGTGCTTAGCCGTGTGGCACTCATGCTAATGCTAATACCCTGTGTTGTTACCACAGTCCTTGGAGATGTTCAGCCTTTTAAAAAATGGGCTAAAGACAGTCCAGTTAAGGTCCAGGACTAAGCTTAAGCCAACTCTACCCGCTTAATTATTGAAAAGATTATTAATTTATATGGAAGTATTCATCTGTAAACAACTCTTCTCTTGCTTCTGGCTTTGTTTTGATGTTCTAATTGCTTTCTTTGTACAGGTAGGAACATGTGTTGCTGCAGATTCAAACCCTGCAGCCACCATTACCTGGAAAAAGAGTGGACAGCCCCTGGTTGCTGATGGAAAAGGTAAAGCAGACTAGTCTTTTATACAATCTGAGAGTGTTCGTCACCTCCCAAGCTGCTGTCATACAGAGATTCTCTTGGTGGTTTTTGCCCTGTGAAATTAAATTTAGTCTATTTACTCAAAAACGATTAAAGATGGAAATATATCTTTAATTCATATTGACCAAAATTAAACTTTATCATTTTATATTTTCCACCCAAAACGTAATGCAAAATAAGTTATTTGGGTCTATTTAGAAGTATTCAGACTGCTGGGATCGGCTCCAACTCCGCCTTAGTTTCTCCGAAGCTGGAGTGTTGCGTTCAAGGCACAATCAGAAAGTACAGAATCTAGCGAATACTGTTCATAAACACTTGGAAATTACAGAACAGCAGACAATTATTACACAATGCTCCTTTAAGTTAGACAGTAGAAGTATGGAAACAATGATTACTGAAGCAGCAACTCTATTGGAACAGCTTTGGTAGCAACAAATAACACCAACTATCTTAACACTTTTATAAATCACTGAATCACATCATCTGCACTTTGTGGAAAATGTCTTGATTTTTTATTTTATTTTTATTTTATTAAGGTAAGAACTCAACAATCAGGTCTTTTCTCTCTAATTCTGCCCATGATCCAATACTTTCTCCTATAAGCCCATATTTTTGGGAGAATTTAAATAGATTTTAGTTCAGCACATGAGACAGAATCCTATCTCATCTTTTTAGGGTTGTTTTTAATACCCTGGGGCCATGTTTTGTGGATTTAATCATTTTCTACCTGCTTCACATGCTGTGGTGCAACCCCTCCTATTTCTGAGATCTCTTTTTTTATAAATGCATACATACCTTGACTTGAATAGTATTTCGGAGAAGTTCTACTCTGGTTTGAAGTCACGCCATGGCACAGAAACAGTTTTGGTTAACTGCAGATTCTGGTTCCTCTTTTGTCCTGGTGTTGTTGGACCAGACTTCAGTCTTCGATGCAGGAGATCACAACATTCTTGCATCACATCTTGATACTTCTGTGTCAACATCAAAAAGACGCAGCCCTGAAACTGTTCCAGTCTTATTTCGCAGATTTATCTGTTAGATTGGGTCAGTATTCCTCAGCGGTCCACTTACTTGTGGGGTCTAACAGCCTGATATGATAACTCTGTGCCAGCAGAAGGGACATTTTCCCAAGTAAAAGCTCTCCTACAGTGTAATGTAACAGATTATTCAGTGAGTAAAACAAAGAAAGATGGTGTTTGGCCTGCTGCTGAATGCTAATCCCATAACCGTTGTGCTTGTGTGTGTCGTGTTGTCTCCACTTGTTGGTCCAGCTGTTGTGATTACCCACAGTTTAAAGCTGGATCCAGCCACAGGACTCTCCACCGCCTCATCCGTCCTCCAGTACTCAGCGTCGAAGGAGGACGCTGCTGCAGTCTTCACCTGTGTTTCCACCTACGAGACGTCCCACCAGGAGTCTCCCCTGGGACCCTTTCCAGTTCACTGTGAGTGGATATAGAATAGCTCCAGTGTGCAGGTTATTGCTCTGAATAATTTCCTGGGGGGGGGGGGGGGGGGGGGGTATCTGTTAATCCGTCCTAATAAGCCTAATAGTCCTAATAATGACCTGAGGGCCGCCCCTAATAAGCACGCTCATGTATTCATGAACTCGACATGCAGTTCATGTGAATGAATGGCAATGACTTATGTTGGGGATTGTGTTGCAGGGCTGGTGCACGGGGGTGTGGTGGTCAGCACCGCCTCACAGGTTCGATTCCCAGCTGTGTGGAGTTTGCATGTTCTCCCTATCAGTGCGTGGGTTCTCTCCAGCTTCTCCGTCTAAAAACATGCATGTTAGGTTCATTGGTGTCTTTAAAATTGTCCCCAGTAGTGAGTGTGAGCGTCTGGGTTAGGGTTAGTTAGGGTTAGGGTTAGTTAGGGTTAGTTTGTCTCTGTGGGTTAGGGTTAGTCAGGGTTAGGGTTAGGGTTCGTTAGGGTTAGGGTTAGTTTAGTTTGTCTCTGTGGGTTAGGGTTGGTTAGGGTTAGTTTGTCTCTGTGGGTTAGGGTTAGTCAGGGTTAGGGTTAGGGTTAGTCAGGGTTAGGGTTAGGGTTCGTTAGGGTTAGTTTAGTTTGTCTCTGTGGGTTAGGGTTAGTTAGGGTTAGTCAGGGTTAGGGTTTGTTAGGGTTAGGGTTAGTTTGTCTCTGTGGGTTAGGGTTAGTTAGGGTTAGGGTTAGTTAGGGATAGGGTTAGGGTTAGTTAGTCTCTGTGTGTCCCTGTAATGCAGCCTGAGGGTTATGGTTAGGGTTAGTTAGGGTTATGGTTAGGGTTAGGGTTAGTTAGTCTCTGTGGGTTAGGGTTAGTTAGGGTTAGTTAGGGTTAGGGTTAGTTAGGGTTAGGGTTAGGGTTACTTAGTCTCTGTGTGTCCCTGTAATGCAGCCTGAGGGTTATGGTTAGGGTTAGGGTTAGTCAGGGTTAGGGTTAGTTAGGGTTAGGGTTAGGTAGGGATAGGGTTAGTTTGTCTCTGTGTCCCTGTAATGCAGCCTGAGATGGACCGGCGCCCCCTCCAGTCCAGCACAGCCCCCCTGGGGCCCTACAGTTGTGGGTATAGGACTGGAAGGATTGCGTTGCAGGCTTTTAAATGACTTTATAGAACGGGGGGGGGGTGTGTTGGTGATGATTCTCTCTCACCTTACAGCATTCTGCTCCGGGTCACTTGACTTGCTTGGAAACTTGAGTAATGTCATGGCAACGCTTTTCTGATCAAGCACTCTGGCCTGTGATGAAAACCCAGACATATGTTTGCTGTTTCCAGCTGAGGACGGCACAGTTTCGTGGGTTGAGACCTTTCTTAGGTTCAAAGTTTAGGCTGAATGTACAACTTGGACCGACTCCTTTGTGCTGACGGTCGGTGGGTCAGTGAACGCGGCGTCTACCTGCTGGACTGGTGAAAGACTGATATGCTGTCTTTGAGGAGGGGGTGGGACACTGTATCATTCCTACATGTATCTTTGTGTGAATCAATCCAATTTGATAGTGTTTTAGTTTTTTTCTGGAATGTGAATGTGTTATATATAAATATATATATTTATATATATATGCTAATGCAGGAACTTTTGACCATAATTGAACCTCTCAGATCCTTCAAAGACGGTCAGCCTGAATATTCTGCCCCAGGGACCCATCGCAGAGGGAGACAACGTGACACTGAATTGTCTTGCTGATGGCAAACCTCCACCCAGCTCCTTCTTCTTCCACATCAAGGTGAGTTAGAGAGCAGCGCTGAGCCATGAGTAGCACGTCTGGAACGTATTAAATTTCTTATCAATGTGACTTTTGGTGAGAATGTTTTTCCTATAATTAGCATCTTTTCTCTCTTTACTAGAACGAGAAAGTTCTGGTCAATTCGGACGCCTACAATTTGACCTCTATCAGCCGAGAGGCTACGGGGGAATACAAATGTTCCCTGGCTGACGATGAGGACATTGAGGCCTCCCAAAACATCAGTGTTCACTGTGAGTTCTCATACTTTACAAACCTTACACCTGGAGAGAGAAAAATGCATCACAGTAACTAAAGCTGTGTTATTATGTGTTGTTTAGTCAGTGTTCGACTTATTATAATTCAGTGATATGATAATAAGATGCAAAGTGTTCCAGATAAGTTAAAAGAAGAAGAGGCATCTGTGTGCTATCTGCGCTTCTTTCATTCATCCTTTGGGGGTTTTCTCAGATATCAGCTTGACTCTGACTCCGACTGGGAGGATTGTGAAGAGAGTTGGTGAGTCCTTGGCTGTGAAGCTGGAGAAGAACGCTTCGGGTGATGCTGTCGTGTCATGGAGGAAGGTAATTATACCGGCCTGAGATCAAAGATTTGCAGGAAGAAGCAAAGTCTTGTGCCTTTTTATTCCTTCCAGCAGGAGTCGCAGTCGGCTGCTGGTCACTGCTCTTTGTTCTTATATAATGTGAACAGTTTAGGACACCAAATGTGAGCCTCCATCTGTGCCGTGGGACATAAAATCAATCAGTCCAAAGGGTTAAAATGTGTACGATCTGAAAGTAAAGCCAACCTTTCCTTAAAGGACTCAGGAGTGCGGCTTGTCTGTGTTTGAGTATAGCATCAGTTTTTATAGCCATGCACATACATGTCAGGTTTGTCTGCTCTGAGCTGCTGGAGCTGCTTCTTTTCGCCGGCTGCTCCATAAAAATGCACTCATGCAACTCGGTCCTTCTACAGTTTGCCACCGTCACTAAAAAGAGTATCACTGTATTTCAGTGTCAGCCTCCCTGGTTTCTATAGAAAGATCTTTACCGGCCAACTTAACTGTAATTAAAGAATCCGTGGGGGCTGGGGAGGTTACTGCCTGGATGGATAGTGCCTCTTTGCTTTTGCTGAGGTCTTCAATAAGAAAGTTTTTTATTGGCTCGGCTGATAAATGGAGGTTTCTGAAAGTTGGTGATGGACACGTGGCTGTTTGGGCCACTGCCTGAACAGATTAGGGCAGTTTGGTGATGGACACATGGCTGTTTGGGCCACTGCCTGAACAGATTAGGGCAGTTTGGTGATGGACACGTGGCTGTTTGGGCCACTGCCTGAACAGATTAGGGCAGTTTGGTGATGGACACGTGGCTGTTTGGGCCACTGCTTGAACAGATTAGGGCAGTTTGGTGATGGACACGTGGCTGTTTGGGCCACTGCTTGAACAGATTAGGGCAGTTTGGTGATGGACACGTGGCTGTTTGGGCCACTGCTTGAACAGATTAGGGCAGTTTGGTGATGGACACGTGGCTGTTTGGGCCACTGCCTGAACAGATTAGGGCAGTTTGGTGATGGACACGTGGCTGTTTGGGCCACTGCTTGAACAGATTAGGGCAGTTTGGTGATGGACACGTGGCTGTTTGGGCCACTGCTTGAACAGATTAGGGCAGTTTGGTGATGGACACGTGGCTGTTTGGGCCACTGCTTGAACAGATTAGGGCAGTTTGGTGATGGACACGTGGCTGTTTGGGCCACTGCTTGAACAGATTAGGGCAGTTTGGTGATGGACACGTGGCTGTTTGGGCCACTGCTTGAACATATTAGGGCAGTTTGGTGATGGACACGTGGCTGGTGATTCACTGAGGGAGGGGCAGCATTGTCCCCCCTGTGGAGAATCTATCTGTGAGATCACAGGATTTATGTGCTGATGTTGCCTTATGACCAGAGTTACAGGTTGTGTTTACTCCAGAAAACACTGTCTTACTCTGATTCTTCTTCTTTTTTAGAATGGAAAGAGGGTAACGGAGCCAGAGTTGACCCAGTTGACCCAGCTGACCTACGCTGACGCAGGTGTCTACAGATGTGACGTATCGATGGCTGGACTTGGGCGCCATCAGAGCTTTGAACTGGTTGTAGAAGGTCAGTCGTCATTGTTCACTGTTGTCTTTCGCAATATTGTTCTTTACAAATAGAAAAAGCTCAATTTTACAGCTTTTAAGGTCAGTACTGGTGTCCATTTCTACTTTATTTATTCGTATCGTACACGTCTGACACAAGTGAGCAGTGGCTACACCCTGCCTTTAATGCAGTGAGATAACCAAGAAATCTGTAGAAAATTACCCCAGCTCAGAGTTTTACCATTAACTTTCCATTCTACAAATGCTTTAATGTGATCATATGCTTCTCTGTACTATAAGCCCCCACAGGACTGTTGGATGGAGAAAGGAAGATATTTGAAAGAGATGCAGAAATGTTGAACCAGTCTTTATCATTAAGATCCTATTTTTCTTACTTCAGGAAAGCCTGTGATCACCAACCTGACCCAGCACAGGGCACAGGATGCCAAACACATGGTCCTGAACTGTGAAGCCGAGGGAGTCCCAGAACCGGAGTTCCAGTGGAGCATCAAAAACGCACCTGTGAGTTGGTGTCTGAATGACAGAGGAGCGTCGAGTTGGACCATCAGCAGCAAAATGCAAAGGAACATGTGCTTAACCAAACCGTTTTAGGTCCTGTCAGGAGCAGATAATGTTCCAACGGCAAGGTTTCTGCATTTAATCAGGTTGAATTCTGCATTTAATCAGGTTGAATTCTGCATTTAATCAGGTTGAATCCTGCATTTAATCAGGTTGAATTCTGCCTTTAATCAGGTTGAATTCTGTATTTAATCAGGTTGAATCCTGCATTTAATCAGGTTCAATTCTGCATTTAATCAGGTTGAATTCTGCATTTAATCAGGTTGAATTCTGTATTTAATCAGGTTGAATTCTGCATTTAATCAGGTTGAATTCTGCATTTAATCAGGTTGAATTCTGCATTTAATCAGGTTCAATTCTGCGTTTAATCAGGTTGAATTCTGCTTTTAATCAGGTTGAATTCTGCATTTAATCAGGTTGAATTCTGCATTTAATCAGGTTGAATTCTGCGTTTAATCAGGTTGAATTCTGCGTTTAATCAGGTTGAATTCTGCATTCAATCAGGTTGAATTCTGCATTTAATCAGGTTGAATTCTGAATTTAATCAGGTTGAATTCTGCATCTAATCAGGTTGAATTCTGCATTTAATCAGGTTGAATTCTGAATTTAATCAGGTTGAATTCTGCATTTAATCAGGTTGAATTCTGCATTCAATCAGGTTGAATTCTGTATTTAATCAGGTTGAATTCTGCATTTAATCAGGTTGAATTCTGCATTTAATCAGGTTGAATTCTGCATTTAAGCAGGTTGAATTCTGCTTTTAATCAGGTTGAATTCTGCGTTTAATCAGGTTGAATTCTGCATTCAATCAGGTCGAATTCTGCATTTAATCAGGTTGAATTCTGCATTTAATCAGGTTGAATTCTGCATTTAATCAGGTTGAATTCTGCATTTAATCAGGTTGAATTCTGCATTTAATCACGCTGAATTCTGCATTTAATCAGGTTGAATTCTGCATTTAATCAGGTTGAATTCTGCCTTTAATCAGGTTGAATTCTGCATTTAATCAGGTTGAATTCTGCATTTAATCAGGCTGAAGTCTGCGTTTAATCAGGTCGAATTCTGCATTTAATCAGGTTGAATTCTGCATCTAATCAGGTTGAATTCTGCATTTAATCAGGTTGAATTCTGAATTTAATCAGGTTGAATTCTGCATTTAATCAGGTTGAATTCTGCATTCAATCAGGTTGAATTCTGTATTTAATCAGGTTGAATTCTGCATTTAATCAGGTTGAATTCTGCATTTAATCAGGTTGAATTCTGCATTTAAGCAGGTTGAATTCTGCTTTTAATCAGGTTGAATTCTGCGTTTAATCAGGTTGAATTCTGCATTCAATCAGGTCGAATTCTGCATTTAATCAGGTTGAATTCTGCATTTAATCAGGTTGAATTCTGCATTTAATCAGGTTGAATTCTGCATTTAATCAGGTTGAATTCTGCATTTAATCACGCTGAATTCTGCATTTAATCAGGTTGAATTCTGCCTTTAATCAGGTTGAATTCTGCATTTAATCAGGTTGAATTCTGCATTTAATCAGGCTGAATTCTGCATTTAATCAGGTTGAATTCTGCATTTTAATCAGGTTGAATTCTGCATTTAATCAGGTTGAATTCTGCATTTAATCAGGTTGAATTCTGCATTTAATCAGGTTGAATTCTGCATTTAATCAGGTTGAATTCTGCCTTTAATCAGGTTGAATTCTGCCTTTAATCAGGTTGAATTCTGCATTTAATCAGGTTGAATTCTGCCTTTAATCAGGTTGAATTCTGCATTTAATCAGGTTGAATTCTGCATTTAATCAGGTTGAATTCTGCATTTAATCAGGTTGAATTCTGCATTTAATCAGGTTGAATTCTGCATTTAATCAGGTTGAATTCTGCATTTAATCAGGTTGAATTCTGCATTTAATCAGGTTGAATTCTGCATTTAATCAGGTTGAATTCTGCATTTAATCAGGTTGAATTCTGCATTTAATCAGGTTGAATTCTGCTTTTAATCAGGTTGAATTCTGCATTTAATCAGGTTGAATTCTGCCTTTAATCAGGTTGAATTCTGCCTTTAATCAAGTTGAATTCTGCATTTAATCAGGTTGAATTCTGCATTTAATCAGGTTGAATTCTGCCTTTAATCAGGTTGAATTCTGCATTTAATCAGGTTGAATTCTGCATTTAATCAGGTTGAATTCTGCATTTAATCAGGTTGAATTCTGCCTTTAATCAGGTTGAATTCTGCATTTAATCAGGTTGAATTCTGCCTTTAATCAGGTTGAATTCTGCATTTAATCAGGTTGAATTCTGCATTTAATCAGGTTGAATTCTGCATTTAATCAGGTTGAATTCTGCATTTAATCAGGTTGAATTCTGCATTTAATCAGGTTGAATTCTGCATTTAATCAGGTTGAATTCTGCTTTTAATCAGGTTGAATTCTGCATTTAATCAGGTTGAATTCTGCTTTTAATCAGGTTGAATTCTGCATTTAATCAGGTTGAATTCTGCATTTAATCAGGTTGAATTCTGCATTTAATCAGGTTGAATTCTGCATTTAATCAGGTTGAATTCTGCATTTAATCAGGTTGAATTCTGCATTTAATCAGGTTGAATTCTGCATTTAATCAGGTTGAATTCTGCATTTAATCAGGTTGAATTCTGCATTTAATCAGGTTGAATTCTGCTTTTAATCAGGTTGAATTCTGCATTTAATCAGGTTGAATTCTGCCTTTAATCAGGTTGAATTCTGCCTTTAATCAAGTTGAATTCTGCATTTAATCAGGTTGAATTCTGCATTTAATCAGGTTGAATTCTGCCTTTAATCAGGTTGAATTCTGCATTTAATCAGGTTGAATTCTGCATTTAATCAGGTTGAATTCTGCATTTAATCAGGTTGAATTCTGCATTTAATCAGGTTGAATTCTGCCTTTAATCAGGTTGAATTCTGCATTTAATCAGGTTGAATTCTGCATTTAATCAGGTTGAATTCTGCATTTAATCAGGTTGAATTCTGCATTTAATCAGGTTGAATTCTGCATTTAATCAGGTTGAATTCTGCATTTAATCAGGTTGAATTCTGCATTTAATCAGGTTGAATTCTGCATTTAATCAGGTTGAATTCTGCATTTAATCAGGTTGAATTCTGCATTTAATCAGGTTGAATTCTGCATTTAATCAGGTTGAATTCTGCTTTTAATCAGGTTGAATTCTGCATTTAATCAGGTTGAGTTCTGCTTTTAATCAGGTTGAATTCTGCATTTAATCAGGTTGAATTCTGCATTTAATCAGGTTGAATTCTGCATTTAATCAGGTTGAATTCTGCATTTAATCAGGTTGAATTCTGCCTTTAATCAGGTTGAATTCTGCATTTTAATCAGGTTGAATTCTGCATTTAATCAGGTTGAATTCTGCATTTAATCAGGCTGAATTCTGCATTTTAATCAGGTTGAATTCTGCATTTAATCAGGTTGAATGGGTAGAGAGAAGATATTTAATCAAACATGCTGAACTTTCTTGCTGTTGTTAAATTCAGCTGTTCGGTCCTATGTCAGCATGCTGTTTTTCTACCATCCCACCATACAAGCCTTGGAGATAACGCTGTATATTGGCAGTAATGAATGTGAAGCTGAATGCTGCTTGTCTGTTTTCATCCCTCTCAGGAGGACATCTCATACATCAATGGCAGGGTCATACATAAAATCACTGTTATGCCTGAGCCAAACCTCGCTGTCAGCTGCCGTGTCAGCAACAGATTGGGAGAAGACGTCAGACTGATCGATATTTCTGGTAAGTTTAGTTAGATTGACAGAAGTATTCCCTTTGGATAATACATCAGAAGGCAACTAAACATCTTATTGACAGAGCTACATCCTCAGAACGTACAGTAATGTCAGCGTTCTGAGATACGAGGCTGGCTCCTTCACAGTGGAATTAAACCATATCGTATAATAATAATAGTTATATATATATTGTATATAATAGTTAATGGTCCCTGAACACATCACACAGACAAGACCTCGTCCAGACTTACTTATTCACTCAGACGCCACCGAGCAGGTGATCCTGTGGGAGCTAACTGTGCCGTGGGAGGAGCTCATGGCGGAGAGCAGGAGCTCATGGCGGAGAGCAGGAGCCGGGCTGGCGGGCTCACAGTGAACCAAATGAAGTGGGCCGCCGGGGGTTTGCTGGCCGTTCAATCTGCTCTGGCCGGGCTTGGAGCTGTGAAGAGGGGAGCCATACGTGATTGGTCCCTCCAGAGAACGCGTCTCCACTGCTCTACAGTCCAGCGGCGGCGTGCTTTACACCAATGTATGCCTCGGATGCAGTTACCATGGAAACCCTTTCCATGAAGCTCTCGACACTCTGTTCTTGAGCTGATCTGAAGCCACATGAAGGTTGGAGGTCTGTAGCGATCGACTCTGCAGAAACTCTGCACACTATGAGCCACTGACCCGCTCTGTCATTTTACGAGGCCGACCACTTCCTGGCTGAGCTGCTGTCGTTCCCAACCGCTTCCACTCTGTTATAACACCACTGACAGCTGACTGTGGGACAGTTAGCAGCGAGGAAATGTCCCGACTGGACTTGTTGCACAGGTGGCCTCCTGTCAGGGTATTCACTGAGCTCCTGAGAGCGACCCATTCTTCCAGATGTTTGGAGAAGCAGTCTGAAGCAGAGGTGCTGGAATTTATGCACCTGTGTCCGTGGAAGTGACCTGAGTTTAACTATCTGGCTGAGTGAGTGAATACTTTTGGCAGCATAGTGTACCGGAGAGAAGCTGTGCATACATGGGGAGGATAAGCAAAGCTCCCACAGAAAGGCCGGGACTCGAACCGGCAACCCTCTGCTGCGAGGCCACGGTGCTAACCTCCACACCTCTGTGCAACCCTGTTATTATTATTATTATTATTGTTATTATTATTATTATTATTATTATTATTATTATTGTTATTATTATTATTATTATTATTATCATCATCATCATTATTATTATTGTTATGACTGTTTTTGTTGTTTATTATGATTCATGAACTATTTCTCTACACAACGTTTGCCGCAGTGTGTATTATTTCTGCTGTCTGTTCACAGAGGATCCAGAGGTCTCCAAGGTGCTCATTCTGGGTTTGGTATTTGGGATCATCTTCATCGTAGCTGTTGCTGTGGGAGTCGTCATCTGGCTCCACCGGAAGAAGTCCAGGTAGAGAAACAAACACTTAGTGCACATAAAGAGCCTAAATTAAGAATTAATGATGTTTTTCTTTTACCAAGAGTCTGAAAATACAGGAAACAAGTGGGCATAGCTGTCCTAAGAGGAAAATAGTATACCCTAACCCCACCCTACCCTAACCCCACCCTAACCCCACCCTAACCCCACCCTAACCCTGTCCTATATGGTACAATAATGTCCAAAAACATTTTACTGACTTTATAAAGTAGATGAAATATTCCATAATGGAAAAGAGCACTTATTTAAAATTCATTTGTTCATTAATTCATGGAAACAGTGAGAAACCTGGAAGGAACAATGGTTCAGCATAAACAGGGAAACCCCTACAGATGGTGTTTGAAACAGGTTGTGTGACTCTTCCTCTCTTTGGGGCTCACTGGCTTCCTGTCGCTGCCTGAGTTACGTTCAAGTGGCTAATGCTGCCTCCAGTGTGAGCTGTGGGTCTCCAGCCAGCTCCTTAAACTCAGTCATACAGGCTTCTGCTCGTCTGATGCTGCAGTCCCTACTGTCCAGACTGTTCTTATTTCAGTCTGTTATCAGAGCAGGGCGACCATGAGGAATCTGACAGACTGACAGAGGGATGGGAGAAAGGATCTGATTCATTAGGTCCACAGAGAGTTCAGTTCGGCTCCATCTCCAGGAAGGGAGGAGGAACGGCTAAATGGCTCCATGGAGGAATCGAATGATGATGGTAGTTTCCACAGTAAGAGCTTAATGTCTCCAGGAAGGTTTCCAACACAGGGGGGGGGGGTAAAGATGACTCTCGCCAAGGTGGCGGCGGGGCGAGCAGGCGGGTATAAAGCGAGGAAGCAGAGGAGAACGCAGGTTGTAATCTGGACTTAGTGAAGGATCTCAGCAGAGGCACTAATGATGTTTATCTTTATGCATTTAGCAGACGCTTTTATCCAAAGCGACTTACAGGTAGGCATGTAGGGTAAGGGGGTCTTGCCTAGGGACCCTACTGGAGTCATGCAGGGGATTTGAACTCAGGTCTCCCACATGGAAGGTCACCTCGTCCCTTATCGTAATGAACGATGAATTCCAGGAAGGTTTGGTAACACTGAGAAGCGCTGCTGAGCTCCTGCAGGTCCTGGATACCTGCTCACCTTACCTGGAACTCAGAACCCAACCGAGCGAATCACTTATCCAGAAAAGTTTCTTAAAACACAACAAGTCAGACTTCTTCGACCCGTTTCAAAGCGTTTCCTTGTTCTCACAAGGAAGGGGTTTTGGATGAGAGTTTCTACCAGATACAAGTAAATATATTCTGTATTCCCCACAGAGGAAGCTGGGAAAGTGGCGAGAGAGAAAGGGGAACAGCAGAGGAGAAAGAGACACTGGAAAAGACAAATGGCACGGTTTAAAGGGTCCTCAGGTAGATCTACACAACACAGCTGTCTAAGAATACCAACAAAACATTGTACCATATGTAAATCTATAAAAGCTAGTCTGACATCACGCTTCTGTCAGTTTTCACACCAGCATCAGGTTTTTTTAATTCATCTGTTTCATCAGAAATATGAAATAAAAGATCCTTACATGTTCCCACAGTCCCTTTATTAGAAAATAGTCACATTTTAGACAAAAGTCATCCTTAAAAATGCATCTATTGTGGGAAATGATCCAATATTATTACACTATAAGTGTGTGAAACTCTAACTGTGCTGCAGGCTGGCACCTTAGCTCACAGCATGGAAACAAGAGCATTAAAAAGATAAAACTGTGCAGTTACCATAATAATAAGCAGGTTTAAGAACAATGGGTCCATCATGGGAACAACAGACTGGAACTGAAGTTAGACGAAGATAAGACGCCTGGAACCAGGAGCAGGAAAAGGGGCTTAACCCTTTAGGCCCAGAGGTTTTTTTTTAAAAATCCTTGATTTTGACAAATAGATTTCAAATATCTTCAAACTGATAGGAGATGGAGACTTTCTGTAAATTAGAGAAATGTTAAGGATGACCCAAAGTTTATGTAGGAAGCAAATTGACACACCTAATTTAGCTTCTTCCACTTTTGACTTTAGTAACATCTGCATATAAATTGAGTTAAAGCTTAAAAACATATAATCTCAGTTGGAATCAACTTAAATCATTTTTCTATTGTGTTTTTTTCAAGGTGGATTTGTTCTGGTGATTTTTAGTGATTATTTCCTTCTCTGTCTTAGTGGTGAAGAAGAGGTTCAACCATGGCAGCATCAAGACAAAGACTCCGAGCTGGCAGCAGTTTTGAACTGAACCATTCAGGCTGCCTGGTGTTAATGTGCCATCTGCTGTGTGTGCGCTCAGTGCATGATGTGAGGATGTGAGGATGTGAGATAGTCTGAGCAACTGTTTTAGGGCTATTTTCTTGTTTTCAAACTCTTCCAAAGAACTTAAATTATTTGTACTCTTTTGTTACACTACTGTTCATTTTTTGAATGCCTCGTCTGGAGAAGCTGTCATTGGCTAGTCGGATTATTACTTGATGTCATTTGGTTTTAAACACTGACAGAAAGATTGATTGCACTAATAGTACATAATTAATTTAATGTGTGTTAAATACATGTGGGGGGAGGAGCTCCTCCCCCTGGATGATGGAGCTCCTCCCTTCGGATGATGGAGCTCCTCCCCCCGGACGATGGAGCTCCTCCCCCCTGAATGATGGAGCTCCTCCCCCTGAATGATGGAGCTCCTCCCCCTGAATGATGGAGCTCCTCCCCACTGGACGATGGAGCTCCTCCCCCTAGACGATGGAGCTCCTCCCCCTGGACGATGGAGCTCCTCCCCCGGATTGTGAAGCTCCTCCCCCAGATGATGGAGCCCCTCCCCCTGGAGGGTGAAGCTCCTCCCCTCTGATGGTGGAGCTCCTCCCCCGGATGGTGGAGCTCCTCCCCTGGATGGTGAAGCTCCTCCCCTCGGATGGTTAAGCTCCTCCCCATCATGGTGGAGCTCCTCCCCCTGATGGTGGAGCCCCCCCCCTCCGGATGGTGGAGCTCCTCCCCCTGATGGTGGAGCTCCTCCCCATCATGGTGGAGCTCCTCCCCCTGATGGTTAAGCTCCTCCCCATCATGGTGGAGCTCCTCCCCCTGATGGTGGAGCCCCCCCCTCCGGATGGTGGAGCTCCTCCCCATCATGGTGAAGCCCCTCCCCTCGGATGGTTAAGCTCCTCCCCATCATGGTGGAGCTCCTCCCCCTGGATGATGGAGCTCCTCCCCCTATCTCTAAGGCTGAGCCCCGCCCCCCTCTGAAGACGCTTGTATCCAGGACCTCCTTCTTTGGGTCAGAACCCAGATCTGTGAGCTCAGTTGAGGGTTGGAACAAAGATGGAGCAGGAACCTGAAAGCTTCTCCTTCCGGCTCAGCTTCACCAAACGGACCGGAGCAGCGCCCTCATTATTGCTGACGAAGCCCCGATCCGTCTGTCCATCTCTGAGTCACCATCACTGAGAACCAGGTCCAGAGATGCTGGAGAACCTTTCACTGTACTTCTCTCTCTCTGTTTGTAAATGTATTTTATTGTATTTTTATGTTCTATGTAAAGCACTTTAATCACTTTGCTGTTGAATTGTCCTATTTAAAGTCTGTCCTAACGGAAAGCTTGTTCTGTTTCCCACACTCTGATACATCATGTTTGTGCAGACATTGAAGGAATAACGGTTTCTCCCTTTAGACGTACAGCTTATCATGTCCTGAAGAGCCTTAGTGTTGCATTTCTAGTCCGGTCTGCTGTCCCAGGTCAACCAAACCCAACCCTTCCTATGATTCCTCCAGCTCTGAATAAACTGATGCTTTGCTTTAAGACGTATTGCTTCACTTCCTGTTACCTTGATTGAGTTCTGTGGAATTTCTTTATCCTCAGTTCCTACTAACAGTCACTCCTACAGGTTTTTGGTGTTTATTTAATGTTTTTAGCAGTGTTCTCTAGCTTAGCATAGCTACCAGTTCTCTCTCTCCAGCTCCTGCTTTCAGCTGCTTCTCCAAAGGCAGGTTAGTATCAACAAAGAAAAACTCAGTTAGTAACAACATAAAGTAGGATATAAGTATAAAATAAATGTAAAAATGTGCAAACACTTCTGATATGTATGGGAGTTTAATCACGATGCTCCCTGGCCACCCAGTGAAGGGTTATACAGCCTTATGGGGACCTGGTACAGAGTTACTCCCCTGATTAGATTAGATTTATACGTTATTCATCCCACAAGGGGAAATTTACTTGTTACAGCAGCAGAAAATAAAATAAAGTGTAGTAAACACTACAGAATTAAAGCAAAAAGGGCAGAAACACAAAAAACTGAAA
Organism: Leuresthes tenuis; assembly: GCA_036924055.1. NCBI lineage: Eukaryota > Metazoa > Chordata > Actinopteri > Atheriniformes > Atherinopsidae > Leuresthes > Leuresthes tenuis. The sequence continues at coordinate 304,160 of JAVGWW010000021.1, forward strand.
TAACTATCTATAACCTGCACAATAAACCAGAAAACAAATCAACCTGCAAACAGACAATGTGCAAAAACAAGTGCTGACGATAAAAAAGTGACTGATATAAAAAGCATTGTGATGTAAAGTCACCATAATATCAGTAATACTGAAAAAGTAAGTGAACATGACATAAATAATACTGCAAGACATAAATTAAATTAAAATATTATAATGTTATAAGTGGAAACATAAATATTAAAAATACTGGAAATATGAGAAATATAAATACAGAATAAATAGCTAACATCCTCCTCTGTGGAGTCTAGACAGATTTGTAGCTCTCCACCACCTCTATGTCCAATCCCTGGATGTTCACAGGTGTGAAGTGAGATGTTTTCCTCCTGAAGTTTACGATCCTCTCCTTCGTCTTTCTGGTGTTTAGCTGAAGCAGGTTTAGCTCACTCCAGCTGACAAAGTCCCTGATGACCGTCCTGTATTCCAGGTCATTCCCCTCAGAGACACATCCAACAATGGCTGTGTCGTCAGAGAGCTTCTGGGTGGTGTTGTGGGTGAAGAGGAAGGGGGAGAGCACCGCACCCTGAGGGGCGCCTGTGCTGCAGAGCGCCACGTCAGTGAGGTGGAGCCTCACAAACTGTGGTCTGTTGGTGAGGTAGTCAGTTGTCCATGTGGCCAGATGTTGGTCCACTCCCACTTTCTCCACCTTCACTCTGAGCAGTGAAGGCTGGATGCTGTTAAAACCACTGGATAAGTCAAAAAACATGATCCTCACAGTGCTGTCCTCCAGGTGCTCTGTGCAGCATGTAGATCCTCACTCCGATCCCAGGCTGGTAAGCAAACTGCAGGGGGTCCAGCTGTGTGCTCACTAGCTGTCGCAGGTGTCCCAGGAGGATCCTTCCCATGGTCTCCATCAGGTGCGAAGTCAAGGCTGAATCAAAATCTCTGGTGTTGTTCTGCTCCAGACACTTCTGAGTTTCCCCCTGTGGCTGTCCTTTCCCTTCCTGTTCATCAGCCGGAGTTCCTTCTGGACTCTGCCTCCCTGGGTGATAATGGTACATGTAACAAATGTAGTCTTTGTGTAGTTTTGGAGGCGAGGTTATCTGCATTAGAAACCCCCCCAACAGCGAGCCAGTTCCCTTTAGCCAGTGCAGAGCCACCTGGTGTAGATAACCCCGTTAGCTGCCCTTTAGCAGATCCCGAGCAGCCAGGACCCCACCCTTCCTGGGTGACTGTCAGGAAGAAAAGGCCTAAAGTAAAGGTTCACCATCAACCTGTCCACGTTTTCCCCACTCAGCGACACACCCGCTGAGGACAAAACCTGGTAATGGGCAGCTCTATAGTCAGAAACGTGGCATTAGAGATGGATTAGGCCAGAACAGGGGCCATAGAATCCTATTTAAAACTGCTAGCTAAGGATAAGTGTAAATACAGTAAAATAGTGGGCTACAGAGATAATTGGACATCTTTCTGGAGAAAACCTTGTCTGATGAGGAGAGATGGCGCCTGTATTTTATTGTATTTTCTGCAGCTTCCTGTGTAACAGTACAGGCTGAACTGTATTAAAAGCATCGGGGGAATTAAAGTTCATGATGCTCACTAAGCTGCAAAGGAAGTTGTGGAAGTTTTGGCTAAATAGCAACAGCAGAACCATAAAAAATGTACATAAAATACTAAAAGGTGAGAAAATGTGTATAAAAATGAATAATTACTAATATCTACTTCTAAGTTACATAAAGTTGCTTTGAAATCATCATTAAGTCTCGAGCATATTATGTGAAAACCCTGAATGCGAGTATGAGAGCCTTCATATATTCAGGAGAAACAAACATGAACCCCACCCTTATCAGCGGAGACCAGACTCCGTGGGCTTGACATCCAGGCAGCCAAAACCCACCACCATCCAATCACTGGTGCCACAACTATCTGACAACCAAATCTGTTGGTCAACAAACATTTGCAAGGGGAAGATATCCCAAGGTTAGGGTTAACCCAACCCAACATGCGACAGCGAGCCTCATCGTCACAGAAGAACCAACGAAGCACAGCAGCATTCTCAGGTGACTTCTCAGGTATTTCATTCACAAATTATGACAAAATAAAGCGCAGTTAATACCATTTATACATGATACAGGGCTCCAGGATTTAATAAACATAGACTCTTTTATATTAATGGATATCATATGTTTGGGTGTGTGAGGTTCTTCAGCTCTTTTGTGGTTCTGATGTTTTTCAATTTGAATTTTGAAGAATTTCTGTTCAGGTCTGTGATCTCGTGGGAAAGTTTAATAATTAATTTGTAACCTGGAAACATGGCCCAATCAAGAGACCACGGTGAGTTAATATCTAAGCTTTATTCACAACAACAAACTGTTTCTCTTATTCATAAATGCATTTACATTTATTTCTGCAAATATTTTCAATACTTAATGAGGAAGAAAAACATTTAACTGCAGTTTCATTTAACATTTAAAATTCTGTGGGACTGAAAATTTTAATTTAATACATTTTACACTGAAGTACAACAAATGTCAAATAGCTATGGAAGCGAATCTTGACCATAATTCAAATTAAAATGCATTTGCAGAAATGCTTTTTCAGAATGTGGCTGCATTATTGGACTCATAAATTAAATTAGTAATCAATTATTCTATTTGCATTTTCTTCTTCAAGACGGCACATTATTGCTTTTTCCTTTTCAAAGTCCTGCCCATGATTGAAAAGGAAAAATCATTCTGAGCGGCGCAGCAGAGTGACGTCAGCTCTTCCTCAGCTCCCTGCTGACCGAGCTACCCATCCTGTTCAGTAGGGGGCGCTGTGCACATATTATTAGACCCATCCTGTTCAGTAGGGGGCGCTGTGCACATATTATTAGACCCATCCTGTTCAGTAGGGGGCGCTGTGCACATATTATTAGACCCATCCTGTTCAGTAGGGGGCGCTGTGCACATATTATTAGACCCATCCTGTTCAGTAGGGGGCGCTGTGTACATCTACATTGCAAATGTGCCGGGAAACTGACTGAATTGCCGGGTCTTTAGAGGACGCATCACGGATCATGGCGCTCCCTCAAACTGTGCAAACACTGTTAGAATTAGCTGAGCAGGTAGAATCTGATAATATATCTGGGTCTGATGCCTGTGGCCGAGCAGAACCAGTCAGAGAGCCTGGCTGCAGACTCTGCCGTCACAGATTTACACTTTAATGAGGTTCCACAGTAAACCTGTTCAGTCCTGGAACAGCTGGATGCTGTGGAGCCTCAAATGGGACGACCAACCATCAGCATCCGTTCAGTTCACTGAAAGCTATTGAATGATTACTAATTTTATTTATGAGTCCAATAATTCAGCCACATTCTTAAAATGAAAAAGCTTTTCTGCAAATGCATTTTAATGTGAATTATGGTGAAGATTCGCTTCCATAAATAGCGACCACTGTTGGATCTTAGCAGAGCAGTAACCACCCAGTTCATGTGTAGTGGGAAGCTCTCCGGAGGAGCTCAGAATGCAAGACATCCCTGGGCTGAGGTCAGCTGGAGCCGCCACCCGGACATTACTGACCCCACTGGAGCAAATGAGGGAACTGTTTCATGCTTTGGAAAGAGAAATAAATGCATGTGGGGCTGAGGAGACGTTCTTCCAGATGGGTTCAGACCAGGCAAAGCTTCAAAATGAATCAGGTAAGCTGAAACCTGCTGACACGGTCCGGTACAATGGAATATATCTTAAACTCAGTTTACTGTTTGTATTAGGGCCACATTAAAAAATTTATTAATTACGATATTAAAGTTGTTATTAATATGGTGAGAATAAATAAGGGGAATAAAGTCTTAAATATTCTATCAGTGAGCCGTTTAATTAATGTTTAACGTGTAGCCTGTAGCATTACATGCTAACACCTTTTCTGTTTTAAGTAGAACAATTTACCAACTACGACTTTATTCTCACCATATTTAACAACCACTTTAATCTCGTAATTAATTCCACTTTTTTTTTTTTAAACGTGGCCCAAATACTCCGTCGTAGGTTTTTAAACCTAGTTTTATTTGAAAGTTGAACAGGTGCAGCGCACCATAGTTCTGCATGTGTCTGCAAGCTCTGCAGAAAAACATGTTAAACAAATTCTATGTCCTGGAAGGCGTGTCAAGAGATGCTGAACTTCAGATCTGTCCATTAATGTCAAAACAAAAGAACCCAAAGTTCAGATTTGTGAAAAGTATATAAGTATATAAGTCTTATTAGGCAATAAGACGACAACGATAGCTATCGAGGAGTAACTTTTCCTCGATAGAGATATGAAACATGGTCAATATACTTTTGGATAGATTACATTCGTCCACCTTTTGACAGACAGTACGAATAGCCAATGACAAAGAGAGTTGCGCCGTGCTGAACCAATCAGGTGGCTGGAATAGAGCCATGCCAGCAGCTAGTCGTGTTTGTTTGAGCTGCTGCAGCCGTATAGAAAAAGAAAATGAGTGCACAGCCCAAGGTGTAAAGGATTGTTGATAAGAAGGGCCTAAAAGGTTCGGTGGTGTGGAGATATATTATAGGTACTGCATATTATATTGAGCACATGTTCCGACAAAGACAGGGAATACCACTAATCTTTTTCATCAGCTGAAGCAAAGAGAATCCAAACTTACAAACGGCCTGGAACAAGTGCTAATCTTCTCCCAATAACAGCACCTGTGCAGCAGCAACAGAAGACCGTAGAGTCTGCTTTATACAGCGTCAGGCCACAGGCCAAAAGATCTAAGAGACACCGTGATATTACAAAGGCAGAAGCTTACTGCAAAAGACCTGCTGCCAATAAGCACAGAGGAAGATAAGGGCTTCAAGTGGATGCTAAAAGTTATGGACCCCAGATATATCGATATCGACTTATATAGAAAAAATATCGCGATATATATCGACTGATTATATATCGATATCGACATATATAGAAAATATCGCGATATATATCGACTGATTATATATCGATATCGACTTATACAGAAAAAATATCGCGATATATATCGATATTTCGACTGAAAATATCGTGATATGACTTTTTCCCATATCTATATATAGATATATGTGTGTATAGGTACACAGATATATATGTATATATGTATTTATACTACCGTTTCAGGTCATTAGTCCTAAAAAAGTTCGATTTGCTGATCCTTTTGGCAAATTTTAGTATTTTGCATTTGGATTTTTATTTTATTTTGAGTACCGTGTTTGAAAATTGGATTTGATGATCTCAAAAAACATTTAAGAAAAAACAAAGAGATAACATGAGCCACAAAGATTCAGTATGTGTGGAAGCACTTCCATGGTTTCCGTGGATTCGAGTAAAAAACTGTTTCTGAGTCTAAACGGCTTTATGGGACTTTTGAAGTGGAATTTGCTCACATGTTAGCTTGCAGATGTAGTGACTGTGAGGAAGAGGTGCAGAATATGTGGAGAAGGCACCAGATCATTACACATTTTAAACTACAGATCAGCTGCTTGTCTGGAGGGAAGATGGAGACAGATCCAAGTGACAAAGGGCAACGTAGAGCGTCTGTGGGATATGAAACAGCCTGAATCTTACTTAAACTCTGTGTGCACCTGTCAGATGATACTTCCAGCGTATCGGTTGCATTACTTTGTATTGACTGAATTATTTTGTTTGCAGTCTTTAGCCTTTTAGAGAAAGATATAAAATGGTTGTGACATGGTCCCGCTGCTTAAAAGGCCCTTCAGGTCTTTACTGTGTATTTGGATGGATGCTGAATGTTTTATACAGCTGGGTGTTACTCCTGGTTTGTTTCCTAAAGGAACGTTTCCATTTTTTCTCCAACAGAACAAAGACAGCAGAGTGGCAAGATGATGGAAAACAGAAATGAATTAGAAGCCAAACAAATAGAAAGTGATACGAAAACCAAAAGGGAAACCATGGAAAAACAAAGACAAGTGCTGAGTCAAGCAATTAAAGACGCTGAACAATTATGGGAAGATGCCCAAAGAGAGAGAAGTCAGATTGACTTTCTGAAGACAAATACAAAGCAGCTGCAGGAAGACACCGACAGACTGACGTCTGAAGAACTGGATCCTGTGAAGATTAAACTCAAGAGTATCCAGGAAAACATGGGGAAGCTTTTGGATGAGCTTGAAGATAAATCCATACATGTCCAGTCTGAAAGAGCTAAGATAGAAAGAATCAAACTGGAAATAGAGACTGAGAAAGAAAACATACAAAGAGATAGGAAACTGCTTAAAACAGAGATGGATTCTCTAAAGAATATGAGCCAGAGTAATGAGAGGAAAATGAATGACCTGGACAGCAAGTTACAGAGGATCAGGACAGAGATAAGAGAGATGGAAGTGATTAGTGCTGAGGTTGAGATAAAGAAAAGAGATCTGGTGAAAATGATAAGAAGTAGCAGGATAAAGAAGGAAGAAAGCAGCAGGTGGAGGGAGGAAAGTGAGAAACAAAGTAAGAGTGAAGGTCAGAGGTCAGAGCAGGGGTCAGAGCAGGGGTCTGAGCAGGGGTCAGAGCAGAGGTCAGAGCAGGGGTCAGAGCAGAGGTCAGAGCAGGGGTCAGAGCAGGGGTCAGAGCAGGGGTCAGAGCAGAGGTCAGAGCAGGGGTCTGAGCAGGGGTCAGAGCAGAGGTCAGAGCAGGGGTCAGAGCAGAGGTCAGAGCAGGGGTCAGAGCAGGGGTCAGAGCAGGGGTCAGAGCAGAGGTCAGAGCAGAGGTCAGAGCAGGGGTCAGAGCAGAGGTCAGAGCAGGGGTCAGAGCAGGGGTCAGAGCAGAGGTCGGAGCAGAGGTCAGAGCAGAGGTCAGAGCAGGGGTCAGAGCAGGGGTCAGAGCAGAGGTCAGAGCAGGGGTCAGAGCAGAGGTCAGAGCAGGGGTCAGGGCAGGGGTCAGAGCAGAGGTCAGGGCAGGGGTCAGAGCAGGGGTCGGAGCAGAGGTCAGAGCAGAGGTCGGAGCAGAGGTCAGAGCAGAGGTCAGAGCAGGGGTCAGAGCAGGGGTCAGAGCAGGGGTCAGAGCAGGGGTCAGAGCAGGGGTCAGAGCAGGGGTCAGAGCAGAGGTCAGAGCAGGGGTCAGAGCAGAGGTCAGAGCAGAGGTCAGAGCAGGGGTCGGAGCAGGGGTCAGAGCAGGGGTCAGAGCAGGGGTCAGAGCAGAGGTCAGAGCAGGGGTCAGAGCAGAGGTCAGAGCAGGGGTCAGAGCAGAGGTCAGAGCAGGGGTCAGAGCAGGTCCTGGGGTCCAGGGATGATAGATCTGATGAACGTAAGATCGATCTTCATCAGGCGGACAAAGCCAGAGAAACGATTAACACCAAAGAGGTGAGCGTTCAGTTCATACAGTTAGAGAGTCTGGAGGCAGGGGACACTGGAGAGGACTTACATACGATGGCAGATGCTGCAGAGCAGTGCAGACTGGACTGTACAGAAGGAAAGAGGCAAGTAAAATGGATGAATTATCAGATGAAGAAAAAGAGACAGGAGCTCGACCAGCGGCTGGAGAAGACCATGAAAGAGAGGGATGAGTTAGACATACTGAAGATGAAAATTCAACAACAAAGACAGGAGGTTGAGAAGAAAACGAAAGACATGACGACTACAGTTATTACTGTGGCTGAGATGAAAGCTCAGATGGAAAGATGTGCAGCAGAGATGAAGAGCAGCAGGGAGGAAATACTCCAAACCCAAAGAAAGCAGCGAATAAACCAAGAAGAAGTGAAAGAATACGCGGTAAGTCTGTTTTCTGTCTTTTTAGCAGTGGACAGTTATTCATGAGGAGGAATTAGGTTTCATTAGGTTTATGCTGGGATGTTGAAAAGAAGGAAGTCTTCACAGGTGGCTTTGCAGCCTTTTCCCTTCAACCCTTTCCTAAGCCATGACATTCCTGCCACAGAGAGGGGCCTGATAACTGAAGGCTCCGCCTCCCATTCTGCTTTTAGGGGCCTGATAACTGAAGGCTCCGCCTCCCATTCTGCTTTTAGGGGCCTGATAACTGAAGGCTCTGCCTCCCATTCTGCTTTTAGGGGCCTGATAACTGAAGGCTCTGCCTCCCATTCTGCTTTTAGGGGCCTGATAACTGAAGGCTCTGCCTCCCATTCTGCTTTTAGGGGCCTGATAACTGAAGGCTCTGCCTCCCATTCTGCTTTTAGGGGCCTGATAACTGAAGGCTCTGCCTCCCATTCTGCTTTTAGGGGCCTGATAACTGAAGGCTCTGCCTCCCATTCTGCTTTTAGGGGCCTGATAACTGAAGGCTCTGCCTCCCATTCTGCTTTTAGGGGCCTGATAACTGAAGGCTCTGCCTCCCATTCTGCTTTTAGGGGCCTGATAACTGAAGGCTCTGCCTCCCATTCTGCTGTTAGGGGCCTGGTAACTGAAGGCTCTGCCTCCCATTCTGCTTTTAGGGGCCTGATAACTGAAGGCTCTGCCTCCCATTCTGCTTTTAGGGGCCTGATAACTGAAGGCTCTGCCTCCCATTCTGCTTTTAGGGGCCTGATAACTGAAGGCTCTGCCTCCCATTCTGCTTTTAGGGGCCTGATAACTGAAGGCTCTGCCTCCCATTCTGCTTTTAGGGGCCTGATAACTGAAGGCTCTGCCTCCCATTCTGCTTTTAGGGGCCTGATAACTGAAGGCTCTGCCTCCCATTCTGCTTTTAGGGGCATGATAACTGAAGGCTCTGCCTCCCATTCTGCTTTTAGGGGCCTGATATCTGAAGGCTCTGCCTCCCATTCTGCTTTTAGGGGCCTGATAACTGAAGGCTCTGCCTCCCATTCTGCTTTTAGGGGCCTGATAACTGAAGGCTCTGCCTCCCATTCTGCTTTTAGGGGCCTGATAACTGAAGGCTCTGCCTCCCGTTCTGCTTTTAGGGGCCTGATAACTGAAGGCTCTGCCTCCCATTCTGCTTTTAGGGGCCTGATAACTGAAGGCTCTGCCTCCCATTCTGCTTTTAGGGGCCTGATAACTGAAGGCTCTGCCTCCCATTCTGCTTTTAGGGGCCTGATAACTGAAGGCTCTGCCTCCCATTCTGCTTTTAGGGGCCTGATAACTGAAGGCTCTGCCTCCCATTCTGCTTTTAGGGGCCTGATAACTGAAGGCTCTGCCTCCCATTCTGCTTTTAGGGGCCTGATAACTGAAGGCTCTGCCTCCCATTCTGCTTTTAGGGGCCTGATAACTGAAGGCTCTGCCTCCCATTCTGCTTTTAGGGGCCTGATAACTGAAGGCTCTGCCTCCCATTCTGCTTTTAGGGGCCTGATAACTGAAGGCTCCGCCTCCCATTCTGCTTTTAGGGGCCTGATAACTGAAGGCTCCGCCTCCCATTCTGCTTTTAGGGGCCTGATAACTGAAGGCTCCGCCTCCCATTCTGCTTTTAGGGGCCTGATAACTGAAGGCTCTGCCTCCCATTCTGCTTTTAGGGGCCTGATAACTGAAGGCTCTGCCTCCCATTCTGCTTTTAGGGGCCTGATAACTGAAGGCTCTGCCTCCCATTCTGCTTTTAGGGGCCTGATAACTGAAGGCTCTGCCTCCCATTCTGCTTTTAGGGGCCTGATAACTGAAGGCTCTGCCTCCCATTCTGCTTTTAGGGGCCTGATAACTGAAGGCTCTGCCTCCCGTTCTGCTTTTAGGGGCCTGATAACTGAAGGCTCTGCCTCCCATTCTGCTTTTAGGGGCCTGATAACTGAAGGCTCTGCCTCCCATTCTGCTTTTAGAAACTCTGGGAACAACAAGGAAACCTGCAGCCTGAGAGCAAAGTGCTCTGTTGGGGAAATATCCAACTGTGAGATCTTTAAGATATGATGGAGCTCGGTCATTAAGAGCTTTATATGTGAGGAGAAGAAGCTTAAATTCTATTCTGAATCTAACAGGGAGCCAATGAAGAGAAGCTAAAACTGGAGAAACATGATCTCTGCTGTTAGATCTCAGCAGAACTCTGGCTGCAGGGTTTTGGATCAGCTGGAGGCTTTCAGAGAATCTGTGGGACAGAACAATAATAAGGAATTACAGTAGTTCAGTCCTGAAGGAACAGATGCATGGAGCAGTTTTTGATTGTAAATTTGTTCAATTTTGTAAGAATCCAATCTAGCAAGTGAATAAGAGGTGAGATCACATTAATTCAGCTGCTCAGCGGCACCAAAACAAAACTGGAAAGTCACTCACTATGCAGAACACTCAAGAATTCATCAGCTAATGGGAATAAATCTCTCGAAAAACGTCCAACCTGTGATAATTGTTGAAGGAGTGCAAAGAAAAAGGAGAGAGCTGGAAAGTTCTGATCAGTGAGCATGAAGCAGAGCGAAGACAAAAGAATATATTTAAAAATATATAAAAGACCATTGTGTGATTAAATCGTTGTAAATCACAAGTTCTACTTTTTTTAAAAACTTTTTCGTAATTTTGACATTTTTTTGCTTCATTTTGACTTATTTCTCTTCACATTTTCTGATATTGGCACAAATCTGATTCTATAGTTTCCCAGAGTAATATAATGGTATGATAATTCTTTTTCTGTGAAGGACAAACTGGCATCAATGAAAAACTGTGTGAGCAGATGGAAACTGACACAGTCTACAATCAATCGGACCCACATGTACACATGTGATACATGTAAACTTCAGAAAGAAACTCACAAAGACGACCAGAAAGATCAAACATCCGGGACTTCGTCTGACAAATACAAACCAGAAGAACAAGTGACAGAAGAGGCTGTGCAGCATCCTACGACTTCAGAAGGTCTGAATCAAACTGAGGAGATAGAACAACATGAGCAGAAATACTCTGAGATCTACTTACAGAAGCAGGTGGATGTGAAGGACCAGTCTCCGGTCGGGGAAGCCTGTGAGGGATCAAATCTGCTGTTAAATGTAGAGAAGGTTGAGGTGGAGAATCAGATAGCTAAACTCAAGGAGCAGGAAGATGAAATAAAGGGACAAATAACGCATCATTCAGAACATATGAAGGCAAAAAGTCAAACGATGAAAAGGCTCATCACAGAAATATATGACCTGCAGAGACCAGACTCTGAAGCGACAGAAAGGGGAAACGTGCACGAAAGAAGGCCGAAACAGGTGAAAGAACCACAACTCAGAGATAAATTTATCAGTAAAATAATGCAGGATGAGAGAAGTTCTCTGGCTGAACAACAGTCTGACCGTTTAAGATCAGATGTTGAGAAACAAAAGCTGAGTCATGAGAAAGTTTCTGATGCTGTGAAACTGGAAAACACTGAGAGTAGCAGAACTAAAGAAATCAGGGGAATGGTAGGATTTGGATACCAGGCTGAGAATGAAATGCTGACAGAGCGGTTTAAAGCAGAGAGAGAAGATGCCAGAATAACAACACAGCAAGCAGAAGCTAAAGTACATCCACAGCGTGAAGGAGAAAATACCGAAGGACAGAAGTTTGATGAAAGCAGAACACTATCGAAAAGGGAAATTGGAGAAATGGAGATTCTGATGTCTGAGCTACAAATACAGAGAAAAGAAAGTGAACATATATTCAGAAAGATCAGGAGAGAAAAGAAGGAAAATGAAATGTTTTTAAATGAAATAAAGGAGAAAAGGGCATCTCTGAGGAGAGAAACCAAAAAGACAAGAAGAGAATTGGCCCAAAGACTGGAGAAAACCTTGAGAGAGAGGCATGCTTTAGAAGTGTTGCAGATGAAAATGAAACAACAGAAAGAAGAGCTTGTTGGAATAAACATTCAAAAAGGGCAAGAAATTGAAAAGGAGCAGGCTGAGATAAAAGGAGAAATGGATGCCCTCAAGAGACAAACACTGAGAAAAAAGAAGGAACTTGACCAGCGACTGGAGAGAATAATCAGAGAAAGAGATGAACTAGAGATCATGAAGCTCAAGCTGAAAAAAGAAAGTGAAGACATCAGAAAGCTCAAGTCCAACATGTCAGCCATCACACAAAATCCTGACCAGATTCAGAAGCACTGGGGACTGATTCAGATGTGGACTGAAAAATGTAAGAGTTTGAATATACAAAGTGAAAGTATCAGAGCAGTGATGGAGGGCTTAAAACACGACGTTAAGGTCCAGGCAGAAACCATCCAACAGTCAAGGAAAGAGACGACTGATATCAAGTGGGACATAAAAAGAAAACGGGAATTTATTACAGGTGCATTAAAGAGGATCAAAGAGAGGAAAATCTCCTGGAAACATGAGGAGAAGAATGAAAAAGAAGAGCATGTTGTCAAGATGGAGAAAGACGAAGTGATGATGATCCCCAAAGATGAAGAACAAACACTAAAGTACACAGAACAGCGTCAGGTTGGTATGAACACAAATACAGAGGAAAAAATGGAATTAAAGGGTAAAAGGAAACTGGAACCTGAGTTTAAAGACCATACAAAAAATATTAAACAGAAGAAGTACATGGAAAATGAATCTGAAACACTGAAAAACACAGAAAAAACTGTTGATATGACTGAGGAAAGTCATCAGATAAAAGAAAAGGAAGGAAACACTGAGCAAAGTCAAAGGTTTAATGTGAACAGTGGAGATATAAATGATAAGGAGCTGTTATTAATGGAAGAGAATCTAGAGGGTAACATTCCTGCACAGAGTAAGAAATGGGAAAGTAAAGTTGTTAAAAAAGAAGAGAAAAAAGGAAGAAAAGCATTACAGAAAGAAAAGAATTTAGATCAATTTAAAAACAGAGATAAAACATGGTCTGACTTTGAAAAACGTGATCCAGAAACACTGAAAGAAGGGGTGAAAAGCAAAAAATTGAAATCGGAAACAGTCACTGAGGAGAAACAGTACAGACAGCGTATGGACAGAATGACTGAGGTGATGAACACTGAGAAACTGGACTTGGAGCGGATGAGGTCGGACATCCAGAAACAATCTGACATATTACGACAAGCAAAGGAAGGTATGAAAGAGCAAAAGGAGCAGTTGGAAATAACCAAGTCTGAGTTACAAAAGAAGAGAGAAGACGCTAGCAGTCTGTTTGATGGGATAATCAGAGAGAAAAGTAAACTCAAAGATGTCATCCTTCAGTTCCAGACTCAAAGAGGCAGACTGGAAGGTGTTGTTGATGTGATTGTCTCTCAGCAAAAAGAAAGAGAAAGCAAAGACAAAGAATTGAAAAGAATGACAGAAGATCTCGACCAAAAATTGAAAAAAGTTCAGGAAGAGCGAGAAGAGTTGGACGGTCAAATAAAGATGACCAACATGACCAAAGAAAAGGTTGAAGCCGCAATGAACAACATCCGTGGAGAAAAAGAGCAGCTTAATCAGATGAAGATGGAAAATGACAAAGAAAGACATCTGATTTTAAGCGAGAAGCAAAGACTGGAAGAGGAACGATCTGAGCTGAATACAAGAGAACAGCGACTCTTGAATGAAATCGAGTCAACACAGACTCTAAGAATGAAACTCCAACAACTCAAAGAAAGAATGAGTCAAGATATCAAAGAGAAAATGGTCCGACTGCAACAAAACAGCGACAATGCTGGAAAGATGTGCGCTCTGTTGGAGCAAAAGCTTGCAGCCTTTAACCAAGAGAAGGAAAACATGGCCTCTTACACTGAGATGTTAGAGAGAGAAAAGGAAGCCCTAAAAACTATTGTGTCAGACACCATCACCCAGAGAGAAGCCATGGAAAATAAAAGGAAGCAATGGGTTGACTTGGGAAAACAAGATCTGGGTGAACTTAAAGCAGAGGAGAAACGGTACAGACAGCGTATGGACAGAATGACTGAGGTGATGAACACAGAGAAACTGGACTTGGAGCGGATGAGGTCGGACATCCAGAAACAATCTGACATATTACGACAAGCAAAGGAAGGTATGAAAGAGCAAAAGGAGCAGTTGGAAATAACCAAGTCTGAGTTACAAAAGAAGAGAGAAGACGCTAGCAGTCTGTTTGATGGGATAATCAGAGAGAAAAGTAAACTCAAAGATGTCATCCTTCAGTTCCAGACTCAAAGAGGCAGACTTGAAGGTGTTGTTGATGTGATTGTCTCTCAGCAAAAAGAAAGAGAAAGCAAAGACAAAGAATTGAAAAGAATGACAGAAGATCTCGACCAAAAATTGAAAAAAGTTCAGGAAGAGCGAGAAGAGTTGGACGGTCAAATAAAGATGAGCAAAGAAAAGGTTGAAGCCGCAATGAACAACATCCGTGGAGAAAAAGAGCAGCTTAATCAGATGAAGATGGAAAATGACAAAGAAAGACATCTGATTTTAAGCGAGAAGCAAAGACTGGAAGAGGAACGATCTGAGCTGAATGCAGAGAAACTGGACTTGGAGCGGATGAGGTCGGACATCCAGAAACAATCTGACATATTACGACAAGCAAAGGAAGGTATGAAAGAGCAAAAGGAGCAGTTGGAAATAACCAAGTCTGAATTACAAAAGAAGAGAGAAGACGCTAGCAGTCTGTTTGATGGGATAATCGGAGAGAAAAGTAAACTCAAAGATGTCATCCTTCAGTTCCAGACTCAAAGAGGCAGACTTGAAGGTGTTGTTGATGTGATTGTCTCTCAGCAAAAAGAAAGAGAAAGCAAAGACAAAGAATTGAAAAGAATGACAGAAGATCTAGACCAAAAATTGAAAAAAGTTCAGGAAGAGCGAGAAGAGCTGGACGGTCAAATAAAGATGAGCAAAGAAAAGGTTGAAGCCGCAATGAACAACATCCGTGGAGAAAAAGAGCAGCTTAATCAGATGAAGATGGAAAATGACAAAGAAAGACATCTGATTTTAAGCGAGAAGCAAAGACTGGAAGAGGAACGATCTGAGCTGAATACAAGAGAACAGCGACTCTTGAATGAAATTGAGTCAACACAGACTCTAAGAATGAAACTCCAACAACTTAAAGAAAGAATGAGTCAAGATATCAAAGAGAAAATGGTCCGACTGCAACAAAACAGCGACAATGCTGGAAAGATGTGCGCTCTGTTGGAGCAAAAGCTTGCAGCCTTTAACGAAGAGAAGGAAAACATGGCCTCTTACACTGAGATGTTAGAGAGAGAAAAGGAAGCCCTAAAAACTATTGTGTCAGACACCATCACCCACAGAGAAGCCATGGAAAATAAAAGGAAGCAATGGGTTGACTTGGGAAAACAAGATCTGGGTGAACTTAAAGCAGAGGAGAAACAGTACAGACAGCGTATGGACAGAATGACTGAGGTGATGAACACAGAGAAACTGGACTTGGAGCGGATGAGGTCGGACATCCAGAAACAATCTGACATATTACGACAAGCAAAGGAAGGTATGAAAGAGCAAAAGGAGCAGTTGGAAATAACCAAGTCTGAATTACAAAAGAAGAGAGAAGACGCTAGCAGTCTGTTTGATGGGATAATCAGAGAGAAAAGTAAACTCAAAGATGTCATCCTTCAGTTCCAGACTCAAAGAGGCAGACTTGAAGGTGTTGTTGATGTGATTGTCTCTCAGCAAAAAGAAAGAGAAAGCAAAGACAAAGAATTGAAAAGAATGACAGAAGATCTCGACCAAAAATTGAAAAAAGTTCAGGAAGAGCGAGAAGAGCTGGACGGTCAAATAAAGATGAGCAAAGAAAAGGTTGAAGCCGCAATGAACAACATCCGTGGAGAAAAAGAGCAGCTTAATCAGATGAAGATGGAAAATGACAAAGAAAGACATCTGATTTTAAGCGAGAAGCAAAGACTGGAAGAGGAACGATCTGAGCTGAATACAAGAGAACAGCGACTCTTGAATGAAATCGAGTCAACACAGACTCTAAGAATGAAACTCCAACAACTCAAAGAAAGAATGAGTCAAGATATCAAAGAGAAAATGGTCCGACTGCAACAAAACAGCGACAATGCTGGAAAGATGTGCGCTCTGTTGGAGCAAAAGCTTGCAGCCTTTAACCAAGAGAAGGAAAACATGGCCTCTTACACTGAGATGTTAGAGAGAGAAAAGGAAGCCCTAAAAACTATTGTGTCAGACACCATCACCCGGAGAGACGCCATGGAAAATAAAAGGAAGCAATGGGTTGACTTGGGAAAACAAGATCTGGGTGAACTTAAAGCAGAGGAGAAACAGTACAGACAGCGTATGGACAGAATGACTGAGGTGATGAACACAGAGAAACTGGACTTGGAGCGGATGAGGTCGGACATCCAGAAACAATCTGACATATTACGACAAGCAAAGAAAGGTATGAAAGAGCAAAAGGAGCAGTTGGAAATAACCAAGTCTGAATTACAAAAGAAGAGAGAAGACGCTAGCAGTCTGTTTGATGGGATAATCAGAGAGAAAAGTAAACTCAAAGATCTCATCCTTCAGTTCCAGACTCAAAGAGGCAGACTTGAAAGTGTTGTTGATGTGATTGTCTCTCAGCAAAAAGAAAGAGAAAGCAAAGACAAAGAAGTGAAAAGAATGACAGAAGATCTAGAACAAAAATTGAAAAAAGTTCAGGAAGAGCGAGAAGAGTTGGACGGTCAAATAAAGATGACCAACATGACAAAAGAAAAGGTTGAAGCCGCAATGAACAACATCCGTGGAGAAAAAGAGCAGCTTAATCAGATGAAGATGGAAAATGACAAAGAAAGACATCTGATTTTAAGCGAGAAGCAAAGACTGGAAGAGGAACGATCTGAGCTGAATACAGAGAAACTGGACTTGGAGCGGATGAGGTCGGACATCCAGAAACAATCTGACATATTACGACAAGCAAAGGAAGGTATGAAAGAGCTAAAGGAGCAGTTGGAAATAACCAAGTCTGAATTACAAAAGAAGAGAGAAGACGCTAGCAGTCTGTTTGATGGGATAATCAGAGAGAAAAGTAAACTCAAAGATCTCATCCTTCAGTTCCAGACTCAAAGAGGCAGACTTGAAGGTGTTGTTGATGTGATTGTCTCTCAGCAAAAAGAAAGAGAAAGCAAAGACAAAGAATTGAAAAGAATGACAGAAGATCTCGACCAAAAATTGAAAAAAGTTCAGGAAGAGCGAGAAGAGTTGGACGGTCAAATAAATATGAGCAAAGAAAAGGTTGAAGCCGCAATGAACAACATCCGTGGAGAAAAAGAGCAGCTTAATCAGATGAAGATGGAAAATGACAAAGAAAGACATCTGATTTTAAGCGAGAAGCAAAGACTGGAAGAGGAACGATCTGAGCTGAAAACAGAGAAACTGGACTTGGAGCAGATGAGGTCGGACATCCAGAAACAATCTGACATATTACGACAAGCAAAGGAAGGTATGAAAGAGCAAAAGGAGCAGTTGGAAATAACCAAGTCTGAGTTACAAAAGAAGAGAGAAGACGCTAGCAGTCTGTTTGATGGGATAATCAGAGAGAAAAGTAAACTCAAAGATCTCATCCTTCAGTTCCAGACTCAAAGAGGCAGACTTGAAGGTGTTGTTGATGTGATTGTCTCTCAGCAAAAAGAAAGAGAAAGCAAAGACAAAGAAGTGAAAAGAATGACAGAAGATCTCGACCAAAAATTGAAAAAAGTTCAGGAAGAGCGGGAAGAGTTGGACGGTCAAATAAAGATGAGCAAAGAAAAGGTTGAAGCCGCAATGAACAACATCCGTGGAGAAAAAGAGCAGCTTAATCAGATGAAGATGGAAAATGACAAAGAAAGACATCTGATTTTAAGCGAGAAGCAAAGACTGGAAGAGGAACGATCTGAGCTGAATACAAGAGAACAGCGACTCTTCAATGAAATCGAGTCAACACAGACTCTAAGAATGAAACTCCAACAACTCAAAGAAAGAATGAGTCAAGATATCAAAGAGAAAATGGTCCGACTGCAACAAAACAGCGACAATGCTGGAAAGATGTGCACTCTGTTGGAGCAAAAGCTTGCAGCCTTTAACGAAGAGAAGGAAAACATGGCCTCTTACACTGAGATGTTAGAGAGAGAAAAGGAAGCCCTAAAAACTATTGTGTCAGACACCATCACCCACAGAGAAGCCATGGAAAATAAAAGGAAGCAATGGGTTGACTTGGGAAAACAAGATCTGGGTGAACTTAAAGCAGAGGAGAAACAGTACAGACAGCGTATGGACAGAATGACTGAGGTGATGAACACAGAGAAACTGGACTTGGAGCGGATGAGGTCGGACATCCAGAAACAATCTGACATATTACGACAAGCAAAGGAAGGTATGAAAGAGCAAAAGGAGCAGTTGGAAATAACCAAGTCTGAATTACAAAAGAAGAGAGAAGACGCTAGCAGTCTGTTTGATGGGATAATCAGAGAGAAAAGTAAACTCAAAGATGTCATCCTTCAGTTCCAGACTCAAAGAGGCAGACTTGAAGGTGTTGTTGATGTGATTGTCTCTCAGCAAAAAGAAAGAGAAAGCAAAGACAAAGAATTGAAAAGAATGACAGAAGATCTCGACCAAAAATTGAAAAAAGTTCAGGAAGAGCGAGAAGAGCTGGACGGTCAAATAAAGATGAGCAAAGAAAAGGTTGAAGCCGCAATGAACAACATCCGTGGAGAAAAAGAGCAGCTTAATCAGATGAAGATGGAAAATGACAAAGAAAGACATCTGATTTTAAGCGAGAAGCAAAGACTGGAAGAGGAACGATCTGAGCTGAATACAAGAGAACAGCGACTCTTGAATGAAATCGAGTCAACACAGACTCTAAGAATGAAACTCCAACAACTCAAAGAAAGAATGAGTCAAGATATCAAAGAGAAAATGGTCCGACTGCAACAAAACAGCGACAATGCTGGAAAGATGTGCACTCTGTTGGAGCAAAAGCTTGCAGCCTTTAACCAAGAGAAGGAAAACATGGCCTCTTACACTGAGATGTTAGAGAGAGAAAAGGAAGCCCTAAAAACTATTGTGTCAGACACCATCACCCAGAGAGAAGCCATGGAAAATAAAAGGAAGCAATGGGTTGACTTGGGAAAACAAGATCTGGGTGAACTTAAAGCAGAGGAGAAACAGTACAGACAGCGTATGGACAGAATGACTGAGGTGATGAACACAGAGAAACTGGACTTGGAGCGGATGAGGTCGGACATCCAGAAACAATCTGACATATTACGACAAGCAAAGGAAGGTATGAAAGAGCAAAAGGAGCAGTTGGAAATAACCAAGTCTGAGTTACAAAAGAAGAGAGAAGACGCTAGCAGTCTGTTTGATGGGATAATCAGAGAGAAAAGTAAACTCAAAGATCTCATCCTTCAGTTCCAGACTCAAAGAGGCAGACTTGAAAGTGTTGTTGATGTGATTGTCTCTCAGCAAAAAGAAAGAGAAAGCAAAGACAAAGAAGTGAAAAGAATGACAGAAGATCTAGAACAAAAATTGAAAAAAGTTCAGGAAGAGCGAGAAGAGTTGGACGGTCAAATAAAGATGACCAACATGACAAAAGAAAAGGTTGAAGCCGCAATGAACAACATCCGTGGAGAAAAAGAGCAGCTTAATCAGATGAAGATGGAAAATGACAAAGAAAGACATCTGATTTTAAGCGAGAAGCAAAGACTGGAAGAGGAACGATCTGAGCTGAATACAGAGAAACTGGTCTTGGAGCGGATGAGGTCGGACATCCAGAAACAATCTGACATATTACGACAAGCAAAGAAAGGTATGAAAGAGCTAAAGGAGCAGTTGGAAATAACCAAGTCTGAATTACAAAAGAAGAGAGAAGACGCTAGCAGTCTGTTTGATGGGATAATCAGAGAGAAAAGTAAACTCAAAGATCTCATCCTTCAGTTCCAGACTCAAAGAGGCAGACTTGAAGGTGTTGTTGATGTGATTGTCTCTCAGCAAAAAGAAAGAGAAAGCAAAGACAAAGAATTGAAAAGAATGACAGAAGATCTAGACCAAAAATTGAAAAAAGTTCAAGAAGAGCGAGAAGAGTTGGACGGTCAAATAAATATGAGCAAAGAAAAGGTTGAAGCCGCAATGAACAACATCCGTGGAGAAAAAGAGCAGCTTAATCAGATGAAGATGGAAAATGACAAAGAAAGACATCTGATTTTAAGCGAGAAGCAAAGACTGGAAGAGGAACGATCTGAGCTGAATACAGAGAAACTGGACTTGGAGCAGATGAGGTCGGACATCCAGAAACAATCTGACATATTACGACAAGCAAAGGAAGGTATGAAAGAGCAAAAGGAGCAGTTGGAAATAACCAAGTCTGAGTTACAAAAGAAGAGAGAAGACGCTAGCAGTCTGTTTGATGGGATAATCAGAGAGAAAAGTAAACTCAAAGATCTCATCCTTCAGTTCCAGACTCAAAGAGGCAGACTTGAAGGTGTTGTTGATGTGATTGTCTCTCAGCAAAAAGAAAGAGAAAGCAAAGACAAAGAAGTGAAAAGAATGACAGAAGATCTCGACCAAAAATTGAAAAAAGTTCAGGAAGAGCGAGAAGAGTTGGACGGTCAAATAAAGATGAGCAAAGAAAAGGTTGAAGCCGCAATGAACAACATCCGTGGAGAAAAAGAGCAGCTTAATCAGATGAAGATGGAAAATGACAAAGAAAGACATCTGATTTTAAGCGAGAAGCAAAGACTGGAAGAGGAACGATCTGAGCTGAATACAAGAGAACAGCGACTCTTCAATGAAATCGAGTCAACACAGACTCTAAGAATGAAACTCCAACAACTCAAAGAAAGAATGAGTCAAGATATCAAAGAGAAAATGGTCCGACTGCAACAAAACAGCGACAATGCTGGAAAGATGTGCACTCTGTTGGAGCAAAAGCTTGCAGCCTTTAACCAAGAGAAGGAAAACATGGCCTCTTACACTGAGATGTTAGAGAGAGAAAAGGAAGCCCTAAAAACTATTGTGTCAGACACCATCACCTGGAGAGAAGCCATGGAAAATAAAAGGAAGCAATGGGTTGACCTGGGAAAACAAGATCTGGGTGAACTTAAAGCAGAGGAGAAACGGTACAGACAGCGTATGGACAGAATGACTGAGGTGATGAACACAGAGAAACTGGACTTGGAGCGGATGAGGTCGGACATCCAGAAACAATCTGACATATTACGACAAGCAAAGGAAGGTATGAAAGAGCAAAAGGAGCAGTTGGAAATAACCAAGTCTGAATTGCAAAAGAAGAGAGAAGACGCTAGCAGTCTGTTTGATGGGATAATCAGAGAGAAAAGTAAACTCAAAGATGTCATCCTTCAGTTCCAGACTCAAAGAGGCAGACTTGAAGGTGTTGTTGATGTGATTGTCTCTCAGCAAAAAGAAAGAGAAAGCAAAGACAAAGAATTGAAAAGAATGACAGAAGATCTCGACCAAAAATTGAAAAAAGTTCAGGAAGAGCGAGAAGAGTTGGACGGTCAAATAAATATGAGCAAAGAAAAGGTTGAAGCCGCAATGAACAACATCCGTGGAGAAAAAGAGCAGCTTAATCAGATGAAGATGGAAAATGACAAAGAAAGACATCTGATTTTAAGCGAGAAGCAAAGACTGGAAGAGGAACGATCTGAGCTGAATACAGAGAAACTGGTCTTGGAGCGGATGAGGTCGGACATCCAGAAACAATCTGACATATTACGACAAGCAAAGAAAGGTATGAAAGAGCTAAAGGAGCAGTTGGAAATAACCAAGTCTGAATTACAAAAGAAGAGAGAAGACGCTAGCAGTCTGTTTGATGGGATAATCAGAGAGAAAAGTAAACTCAAAGATCTCATCCTTCAGTTCCAGACTCAAAGAGGCAGACTTGAAGGTGTTGTTGATGTGATTGTCTCTCAGCAAAAAGAAAGAGAAAGCAAAGACAAAGAATTGAAAAGAATGACAGAAGATCTAGACCAAAAATTGAAAAAAGTTCAAGAAGAGCGAGAAGAGTTGGACGGTCAAATAAATATGAGCAAAGAAAAGGTTGAAGCCGCAATGAACAACATCCGTGGAGAAAAAGAGCAGCTTAATCAGATGAAGATGGAAAATGACAAAGAAAGACATCTGATTTTAAGCGAGAAGCAAAGACTGGAAGAGGAACGATCTGAGCTGAAAACAGAGAAACTGGACTTGGAGCAGATGAGGTCGGACATCCAGAAACAATCTGACATATTACGACAAGCAAAGGAAGGTATGAAAGAGCAAAAGGAGCAGTTGGAAATAACCAAGTCTGAGTTACAAAAGAAGAGAGAAGACGCTAGCAGTCTGTTTGATGGGATAATCAGAGAGAAAAGTAAACTCAAAGATCTCATCCTTCAGTTCCAGACTCAAAGAGGCAGACTTGAAGGTGTTGTTGATGTGATTGTCTCTCAGCAAAAAGAAAGAGAAAGCAAAGACAAAGAAGTGAAAAGAATGACAGAAGATCTCGACCAAAAATTGAAAAAAGTTCAGGAAGAGCGGGAAGAGTTGGACGGTCAAATAAAGATGAGCAAAGAAAAGGTTGAAGCCGCAATGAACAACATCCGTGGAGAAAAAGAGCAGCTTAATCAGATGAAGATGGAAAATGACAAAGAAAGACATCTGATTTTAAGCGAGAAGCAAAGACTGGAAGAGGAACGATCTGAGCTGAATACAAGAGAACAGCGACTCTTCAATGAAATCGAGTCAACACAGACTCTAAGAATGAAACTCCAACAACTCAAAGAAAGAATGAGTCAAGATATCAAAGAGAAAATGGTCCGACTGCAACAAAACAGCGACAATGCTGGAAAGATGTGCACTCTGTTGGAGCAAAAGCTTGCAGCCTTTAACCAAGAGAAGGAAAACATGGCCTCTTACACTGAGATGTTAGAGAGAGAAAAGGAAGCCCTAAAAACTATTGTGTCAGACACCATCACCTGGAGAGAAGCCATGGAAAATAAAAGGAAGCAATGGGTTGACCTGGGAAAACAAGATCTGGGTGAACTTAAAGCAGAGGAGAAACGGTACAGACAGCGTATGGACAGAATGACTGAGGTGATGAACACAGAGAAACTGGACTTGGAGCGGATGAGGTCGGACATCCAGAAACAATCTGACATATTACGACAAGCAAAGGAAGGTATGAAAGAGCAAAAGGAGCAGTTGGAAATAACCAAGTCTGAATTGCAAAAGAAGAGAGAAGACGCTAGCAGTCTGTTTGATGGGATAATCAGAGAGAAAAGTAAACTCAAAGATGTCATCCTTCAGTTCCAGACTCAAAGAGGCAGACTTGAAGGTGTTGTTGATGTGATTGTCTCTCAGCAAAAAGAAAGAGAAAGCAAAGACAAAGAATTGAAAAGAATGACAGAAGATCTAGAACAAAAATTGAAAAAAGTTCAGGAAGAGCGAGAAGAGTTGGACGGTCAAATAAAGATGAGCAAAGAAAAGGTTGAAGCCGCAATGAACAACATCCGTGGAGAAAAAGAGCAGCTTAATCAGATGAAGAAGGAAAATGACAAAGAAAGACATCTGATTTTAAGCGAGAAGCAAAGACTGGAAGAGGAACGATCTGAGCTGAATACAAGAGAACAGCGACTCTTCAATGAAATCGAGTCAACACAGACTCTAAGAATGAAACTCCAACAACTCAAAGAAAGAATGAGTCAAGATATCAAAGAGAAAATGGTCCGACTGCAACAAAACAACGACAATGCTGGAAAGATGTGCGCTCTGTTGGAGCAAAAGCTTGCAGCCTTTAACCAAGAGAAGGAAAACATGGCCTCTTACACTGAGATGTTAGAGAGAGAAAAGGAAGCCCTAAAAACTATTGTGTCAGACACCATCACCCAGAGAGAAGCCATGGAAAATAAAAGGAAGCAATGGGTTGACTTGGGAAAACAAGATCTGGGTGAACTTAAAGCAGAGGAGAAACAGTACAGACAGCGTATGGACAGAATGACTGAGGTGATGAACACAGAGAAACTGGACTTGGAGCGGATGAAGTCGGACATCCAGAAACAATCTGACATATTACGACAAGCAAAGAAAGGTATGAAAGAGCAAAAGGAGCAGTTGGAAATAACCAAGTCTGAGTTACAAAAGAAGAGAGAAGACGCTAGCAGTCTGTTTGATGGGATAATCAGAGAGAAAAGTAAACTCAAAGATCTCATCCTTCAGTTCCAGACTCAAAGAGGCAGACTTGAAGGTGTTGTTGATGTGATTGTCTCTCAGCAAAAAGAAAGAGAAAGCAAAGACAAAGAATTGAAAAGAATGACAGAAGATCTCGACCAAAAATTGAAAAAAGTTCAGGAAGAGCGAGAAGAGTTGGACGGTCAAATAAAGATGAGCAAAGAAAAGGTTGAAGCCGCAATGAACAACATCCGTGGAGAAAAAGAGCAGCTTAATCAGATGAAGATGGAAAATGACAAAGAAAGACATCTGATTTTAAGCGAGAAGCAAAGACTGGAAGAGGAACGATCTGAGCTGAATACAAGAGAACAGCGACTCTTCAATGAAATCGAGTCAACACAGACTCTAAGAATGAAAATCCAACAACTCAAAGAAAGAATGAGTCAAGATATCAAAGAGAAAATGGTCCGACTGCAACAAAACAGCGACAATGCTGGAAAGATGTGCGCTCTGTTGGAGCAAAAGCTTGCAGCCTTTAACCAAGAGAAGGAAAACATGGCCTCTTACACTGAGATGTTAGAGAGAGAAAAGGAAGCCCTAAAAACTATTGTGTCAGACACCATCACCCAGAGAGAAGCCATGGAAAATAAAAGGAAGCAATGGGTTGACTTGGGAAAACAAGATCTGGGTGAACTTAAAGCAGAGGAGAAACAGTACAGACAGCGTATGGACAGAATGACTGAGGTGATGAACACAGAGAAACTGGACTTGGAGCGGATGAAGTCGGACATCCAGAAACAATCTGGCATATTACGACAAGCAAAGGAAGGTATGAAAGAGCAAAAGGAGCAGTTGGAAATAACCAAGTCTGAATTACAAAAGAAGAGAGAAGACGCCAGCAGTCTGTTTGATGGGATAATCAGAGAGAAAAGTAAACTCAAAGATGTCATCCTTCAGTTCCAGACTCAAAGAGGCAGACTTGAAGGTGTTGTTGATGTGATTGTCTCTCAGCAAAAAGAAAGAGAAAGCAAAGACAAAGAACTGAAAAGAATGACAGAAGATCTAGACCAGAAATTGAAAAAAGTTCAGGAAGAGCGAGAAGAGTTGGACGGTCAAATAAAGATGAGCAAAGAAAAGGTTGAAGCCGCAATGAACAACATCCGTGGAGAAAAAGAGCAGCTTAATCAGATGAAGATGGAAAATGACAAAGAAAGACATCTGATTTTAAGCGAGAAGCAAAGACTGGAAGAGGAACGATCTGAGCTGAATACAAGAGAACAGCGACTCTTCAATGAAATCGAGTCAACACAGACTCTAAGAATGAAAATCCAACAACTCAAAGAAAGAATGAGTCAAGATATCAAAGAGAAAATGGTCCGACTGCAACAAAACAGCGACAATGCTGGAAAGATGTGCGCTCTGTTGGAGCAAAAGCTTGCAGCCTTTAACCAAGAGAAGGAAAACATGGCCTCTTACACTGAGATGTTAGAGAGAGAAAAGGAAGCCCTAAAAACTATTGTGTCAGACACCATCACCCAGAGAGAAGCCATGGAAAATAAAAGGAAGCAATGGGTTGACTTGGGAAAACAAGATCTGGGTGAACTTAAAGCAGAGGAGAAACAGTACAGACAGCGTATGGACAGAATGACTGAGGTGATGAACACAGAGAAACTGGACTTGGAGCGGATGAAGTCGGACATCCAGAAACAATCTGGCATATTACGACAAGCAAAGGAAGGTATGAAAGAGCAAAAGGAGCAGTTGGAAATAACCAAGTCTGAATTACAAAAGAAGAGAGAAGACGCTAGCAGTCTGTTTGATGGGATAATCAGAGAGAAAAGTAAACTCGAAGATGTCATCCTTCAGTTCCAGACTCAAAGAGGCAGACTTGAAGGTGTTGTTGATGTGATTGTCTCTCAGCAAAAAGAAAGAGAAAGCAAAGACAAAGAATTGAAAAGAATGACAGAAGATCTAGACCAAAAATTGAAAAAAGTTCAGGAAGAGCGAGAAGAGCTGGACGGTCAAATAAAGATGACCAACATGACAAAAGAAAAGGTTGAAGCCGCAATGAACAACATCCGTGGAGAAAAAGAGCAGCTTAATCAGATGAAGATGGAAAATGACAAAGAAAGACATCTGATTTTAAGCGAGAAGCAAAGACTGGAAGAGGAACGATCTGAGCTGAATACAAGAGAACAGCGACTCTTGAATGAAATCGAGTCAACACAGACTCTAAGAATGAAACTCCAACAACTCAAAGAAAGAATGAGTCAAGATATCAAAGAGAAAATGGTCCGACTGCAACAAAACAGCGACAATGCTGGAAAGATGTGCACTCTGTTGGAGCAAAAGCTTGCAGCCTTTAACGAAGAGACGGAAAACATGGCCTCTTACACTGAGATGTTAGAGAGAGAAAAGGAAGCCCTAAAAACTATTGTGTCAGACACCATCACCCAGAGAGAAGCCATGGAAAATAAAAGGAAGCAATGGGTTGACTTGGGAAAACAAGATCTGGGTGAACTTAAAGCAGAGGAGAAACAGTACAGACAGCGTATGGACAGAATGACTGAGGTGATGAACACAGAGAAACTGGACTTGGAGCGGATGAGGTCGGACATCCAGAAACAATCTGACATATTACGACAAGCAAAGGAAGGTATGAAAGAGCAAAAGGAGCAGTTGGAAATAACCAAGTCTGAATTACAAAAGAAGAGAGAAGACGCTAGCAGTCTGTTTGATGGGATAATCAGAGAGAAAAGTAAACTCAAAGATGTCATCCTTCAGTTCCAGACTCAAAGAGGCAGACTGGAAGGTGTTGTTGATGTGATTGTCTCTCAGCAAAAAGAAAGAGAAAGCAAAGACAAAGAATTGAAAAGAATGACAGAAGATCTAGACCAAAAATTGAAAAAAGTTCAGGAAGAGCGAGAAGAGCTGGACGGTCAAATAAAGATGAGCAAAGAAAAGGTTGAAGCCGCAATGAACAACATCCGTGGAGAAAAAGAGCAGCTTAATCAGATGAAGATGGAAAATGACAAAGAAAGACATCTGATTTTAAGCGAGAAGCAAAGACTGGAAGAGGAACGATCTGAGCTGAATACGGAGAAACTGGACTTGGAGCGGATGAGGTCGGACATCCAGAAACAATCTGACATATTACGACAAGCAAAGGAAGGTATGAAAGACCAAAAGGAGCAGTTGGAAATAACCAAGTCTGAATTGCAAAAGAAGAGAGAAGACGCTAGCAGTCTGTTTGATGGGATAATCAGAGAGAAAAGTAAACTCAAAGATCTCATCCTTCAGTTCCAGACTCAAAGAGGCAGACTTGAAGGTGTTGTTGATGTGATTGTCTCTCAGCAAAAAGAAAGAGAAAGCAAAGACAAAGAATTGAAAAGAATGACAGAAGATCTAGACCAAAAATTGAAAAAAGTTCAGGAAGAGCGAGAAGAGTTGGACGGTCGAATAAAGATGAGCAAAGAAAAGGTTGAAGCCGCAATGAACAACATCCGTGGAGAAAAAGAGCAGCTTAATCAGATGAAGACGGAAAATGACAAAGAAAGACATCTGATTTTAAGCGAGAAGCAAAGACTGGAAGAGGAACGATCTGAGCTGAATACAAGAGAACAGCGACTCTTGAATGAAATCGAGTCAACACAGACTCTAAGAATGAAACTCCAACAACTCAAAGAAAGAATGAGCGAAGATATCAAAGAGAAAATGGTCCGACTGCAACAAAACAGCGACAATGCTGGAAAGATGTGCACTCTGTTGGAGCAAAAGCTTGCAGCCTTTAACCAAGAGAAGGAAAACATGGCCTCTTACACTGAGATGTTAGAGAGAGAAAAGGAAGCCCTAAAAACTATTGTGTCAGACACCAT
This sequence comes from Leuresthes tenuis, assembly GCA_036924055.1. Taxonomy (NCBI): domain Eukaryota; kingdom Metazoa; phylum Chordata; class Actinopteri; order Atheriniformes; family Atherinopsidae; genus Leuresthes; species Leuresthes tenuis. Next base: position 331,883 of record JAVGWW010000021.1, read on the forward strand.
CACCCAGAGAGAAGCCATGGAAAATAAAAGGAAGCAATGGGTTGACTTGGGAAAACAAGATCTGGGTGAACTTAAAGCAGAGGAGAAACAGTACAGACAGCGTATGGACAGAATGACTGAGGTGATGAACACAGAGAAACTGGACTTGGAGCGGATGAGGTCGGACATCCAGAAACAATCTGACATATTACGACAAGCAAAGGAAGGTATGAAAGAGCAAAAGGAGCAGTTGGAAATAACCAAGTCTGAGTTACAAAAGAAGAGAGAAGACGCTAGCAGTCTGTTTGATGGGATAATCAGAGAGAAAAGTAAACTCAAAGATCTCATCCTTCAGTTCCAGACTCAAAGAGGCAGACTTGAAGGTGTTGTTGATGTGATTGTCTCTCAGCAAAAAGAAAGAGAAAGCAAAGACAAAGAATTGAAGAGAATGACAGAAGATCTAGACCAAAAATTGAAAAAAGTTCAGGAAGAGCGAGAAGAGTTGGATGGTCAAATAAAGATGAGAAAAGAAAAGGTTGAAGCCGCAATGAACAACATCCGTGGAGAAAAAGAGCAGCTTAATCAGATGAAGATGGAAAATGACAAAGAAAGACATCTGATTTTAAGCGAGAAGCAAAGACTGGAAGAGGAACGATCTGAGCTGAATACAGAGAAACTGGACTTGGAGCGGATGAGGTCGGACATCCAGAAACAATCTGACATATTACGACAAGCAAAGGAAGGTATGAAAGAGCTAAAGGAGCAGTTGGAAATAACCAAGTCTGAATTGCAAAAGAAGAGAGAAGACGCTAGCAGTCTGTTTGATGGGATAATCAGAGAGAAAAGTAAACTCAAAGATGTCATCCTTCAGTTCCAGACTCAAAGAGGCAGACTTGAAGGTGTTGTTGATGTGATTGTCTCTCAGCAAAAAGAAAGAGAAAGCAAAGACAAACAATTGAAAAGAATGACAGAAGATCTCGACCAAAAATTGAAAAAAGTTCAGGAAGAGCGAGAAGAGTTGGACGGTCGAATAAAGATGAGCAAAGAAAAGGTTGAAGCCGCAATGAACAACATCCGTGGAGAAAAAGAGCAGCTTAATCAGATGAAGATGGAAAATGACAAAGAAAGACATCTGATTTTAAGCGAGAAGCAAAGACTGGAAGAGGAACGATCTGAGCTGAATACAAGAGAACAGCGACTCTTGAATGAAATCGAGTCAACACAGACTCTAAGAATGAAACTCCAACAACTCAAAGAAAGAATGAGCGAAGATATCAAAGAGAAAATGGTCCGACTGCAACAAAACAGCGACAATGCTGGAAAGATGTGCGCTCTGTTGGAGCAAAAGCTTGCAGCCTTTAACCAAGAGAAGGAAAACATGGCCTCTTACACTGAGATGTTAGAGAGAGAAAAGGAAGCCCTAAAAACTATTGTGTCAGACACCATCACCCAAAGAGAAGCCATGGAAAATAAACGGAAGCAATGGGTTGACTTGGGAAAACAAGATCTGGGTGAACTTAAAGCAGAGGAGAAACAGTACAGACAGCGTATGGACAGAATGACTGAGGTGATGAACACAGAGAAACTGGACTTGGAGCGGATGAGGTCGGACATCCAGAAACAATCTGACATATTACGACAAGCAAAGGAAGGTATGAAAGAGCAAAAGGAGCAGTTGGAAATAACCAAGTCTGAATTACAAAAGAAGAGAGAAGATGCTAGCAGTCTGTTTGATGGGATAATCAGAGAGAAAAGTAAACTCAAAGATCTCATCCTTCAGTTCAAGACTCAAAGAGGCAGACTTGAAGGTGTTGTTGATGTGATTGTCTCTCAGCAAAAAGAAAGAGAAAGCAAAGACAAAGAATTGAAAAGAATGACAGAAGATCTCGACCAAAAATTGAAAAAAGTTCAGGAAGAGCGAGAAGAGCTGGACGGTCAAATAAAGATGAGCAAAGAAAAGGTTGAAGCCGCAATGAACAACATCCGTGGAGAAAAAGAGCAGCTTAATCAGATGAAGATGGAAAATGACAAAGAAAGACATCTGATTTTAAGCGAGAAGCAAAGACTGGAAGAGGAACGATCTGAGCTGAATACAGAGAAACTGGACTTGGAGCGGATGAGGTCGGACATCCAGAAACAATCTGACATATTACGACAAGCAAAGGAAGGTATGAAAGAGCTAAAGGAGCAGTTGGAAATAACCAAGTCTGAATTACAAAAGAAGAGAGAAGACGCTAGCAGTCTGTTTGATGGGATAATCAGAGAGAAAAGTAAACTCAAAGATGTCATCCTTCAGTTCCAGACTCAAAGAGGCAGACTTGAAGGTGTTGTTGATGTGATTGTCTCTCAGCAAAAAGAAAGAGAAAGCAAAGACAAAGAATTGAAAAGAATGACAGAAGATCTCGACCAGAAATTGAAAAAAGTTCAGGAAGAGCGAGAAGAGTTGGACGGTCAAATAAAGATGAGCAAAGAAAAGGTTGAAGCCGCAATGAACAACATCTGCGGAGAAAAAGAGCAGCTTAATCAGATGAAGATGGAAAATGACAAAGAAAGACATCTGATTTTAAGCGAGAAGCAAAGACTGGAAGAGGAACGATCTGAGCTGAATACAAGAGAACAGCGACTCTTCAATGAAATCGAGTCAACACAGACTCTAAGAATGAAAATCCAACAACTCAAAGAAAGAATGAGTGAAAATATCAAAGAGAAAATGGTCCGACTGCAACAAAACAGCGACAATGCTGGAAAGATGTGCACTCTGTTGGAGCAAAAGCTTGCAGCCTTTAACCAAGAGAAGGAAAACATGGCCTCTTACACTGAGATGTTAGAGAGAGAAAAGGAAGCCCTAAAAACTATTGTGTCAGACACCATCACCCGGAGAGAAGCCATGGAAAATAAAAGGAAGCAATGGGTTGACTTGGGAAAACAAGATCTGGGTGAACTTAAAGCAGAGGAGAAACAGTACAGACAGCGTATGGACAGAATGACTGAGGTGATGAACACAGAGAAACTGGACTTGGAGCGGATGAGGTCGGACATCCAGAAACAATCTGACATATTACGACAAGCAAAGAAAGGTATGAAAGAGCAAAAGGAGCAGTTGGAAATAACCAAGTCTGAATTACAAAAGAAGAGAGAAGACGCTAGCAGTCTGTTTGATGGGATAATCAGAGAGAAAAGTAAACTCAAAGATCTCATCCTTCAGTTCCAGACTCAAAGAGGCAGACTTGAAGGTGTTGTTGATGTGATTGTCTCTCAGCAAAAAGAAAGAGAAAGCAAAGACAAAGAACTGAAAAGAATGACAGAAGATCTAGACCAAAAATTGAAAAAAGTTCAGGAAGAGCGAGAAGAGTTGGACGGTCAAATAAAGATGAGCAAAGAAAAGGTTGAAGCCGCAATGAACAACATCCATGGAGAAAAAGAGCAGCTTAATCAGATGAAGATGGAAAATGACAAAGAAAGACATCTGATTTTAAGCGAGAAGCAAAGACTGGAAGAGGAACGATCTGAGCTGAATACAAGAGAACAGCGACTCTTCAATGAAATCGAGTCAACACAGACTCTAAGAATGAAAATCCAACAACTCAAAGAAAGAATGAATGAAAATATCAAAGAGAAAATGGTCCGACTGCAACAAAACAGCGACAATGCTGGAAAGATGTGCACTCTGTTGGAGCAAAAGCTTGCAGCCTTTAACCAAGAGAAGGAAAACATGGCCTCTTACACTGAGATGTTAGAGAGAGAAAAGGAAGCCCTAAAAACTATTGTGTCAGACACCATCACCTGGAGAGAAGCCATGGAAAATAAAAGGAAGCAATGGGTTGACTTGGGAAAACAAGATCTGGGTGAACTTAAAGCAGAGGAGAAACAGTACAGACAGCGTATGGACAGAATGACTGAGGTGATGAACACAGAGAAACTGGACTTGGAGCAGATGAGGTCGGACATCCAGAAACAATCTGACATATTACGACAAGCAAAGAAAGGTATGAAAGAGCAAAAGGAGCAGTTGGAAATAACCAAGTCTGAATTACAAAAGAAGAGAGAAGACGCTAGCAGTCTGTTTGATGGGATAATCAGAGAGAAAAGTAAACTCAAAGATCTCATCCTTCAGTTCCAGACTCAAAGAGGCAGACTTGAAGGTGTTGTTGATGTGATTGTCTCTCAGCAAAAAGAAAGAGAAAGCAAAGACAAAGAATTGAAAAGAATGACAGAAGATCTCGACCAAAAATTGAAAAAAGTTCAGGAAGAGCGAGAAGAGCTGGACGGTCAAATAAAGATGAGCAAAGAAAAGGTTGAAGCCGCAATGAACAACATCCGTGGAGAAAAAGAGCAGCTTAATCAGATGAAGATGGAAAATGACAAAGAAAGACATCTGATTTTAAGCGAGAAGCAAAGACTGGAAGAGGAACGATCTGAGCTGAATACAGAGAAACTGGACTTGGAGCGGATGAGGTCGGACATCCAGAAACAATCTGACATATTACGACAAGCAAAGGAAGGTATGAAAGAGCTAAAGGAGCAGTTGGAAATAACCAAGTCTGAATTACAAAAGAAGAGAGAAGACGCTAGCAGTCTGTTTGATGGGATAATCAGAGAGAAAAGTAAACTCAAAGATGTCATCCTTCAGTTCCAGACTCAAAGAGGCAGACTTGAAGGTGTTGTTGATGTGATTGTCTCTCAGCAAAAAGAAAGAGAAAGCAAAGACAAAGAATTGAAAAGAATGACAGAAGATCTCAACCAAAAATTGAAAAAAGTTCAGGAAGAGCGAGAAGAGTTGGACGGTCAAATAAAGATGAGCAAAGAAAAGGTTGAAGCCGCAATGAACAACATCCGTGGAGAAAAAGAGCAGCTTAATCAGATGAAGATGGAAAATGACAAAGAAAGACATCTGATTTTAAGCGAGAAGCAAAGACTGGAAGAGGAACGATCTGAGCTGAATACAAGAGAACAGCGACTCTTCAATGAAATCGAGTCAACACAGACTCTAAGAATGAAACTCCAACAACTCAAAGAAAGAATGAGTCAAGATATCAAAGAGAAAATGGTCCGACTGCAACAAAACAGCGACAATGCTGGAAAGATGTGCACTCTGTTGGAGCAAAAGCTTGCAGCCTTTAACCAAGAGAAGGAAAACATGGCCTCTTACACTGAGATGTTAGAGAGAGAAAAGGAAGCCCTAAAAACTATTGTGTCAGACACCATCACCCACAGAGAAGCCATGGAAAATAAAAGGAAGCAATGGGTTGACTTGGGAAAACAAGATCTGGGTGAACTTAAAGCAGAGGAGAAACAGTACAGACAGCGTATGGACAGAATGACTGAGGTGATGAACACAGAGAAACTGGACTTGGAGCGGATGAGGTCGGACATCCAGAAACAATCTGACATATTACGACAAGCAAAGGAAGGTATGAAAGAGCTAAAGGAGCAGTTGGAAATAACCAAGTCTGAATTGCAAAAGAAGAGAGAAGACGCTAGCAGTCTGTTTGATGGGATAATCAGAGAGAAAAGTAAACTCAAAGATCTCATCCTTCAGTTCCAGACTCAAAGAGGCAGACTTGAAGGTGTTGTTGATGTGATTGTCTCTCAGCAAAAAGAAAGAGAAAGCAAAGACAAAGAACTGAAAAGAATGACAGAAGATCTAGACCAGAAATTGAAAAAAGTTCAGGAAGAGCGAGAAGAGTTGGACGGTCAAATAAAGATGAGCAAAGAAAAGGTTGAAGCCGCAATGAACAACATCCGTGGAGAAAAAGAGCAGCTTAATCAGATGAAGATGGAAAATGACAAAGAAAGACATCTGATTTTAAGCGAGAAGCAAAGACTGGAAGAGGAACGATCTGAGCTGAATACAAGAGAACAGCGACTCTTCAATGAAATCGAGTCAACACAGACTCTAAGAATGAAAATCCAACAACTCAAAGAAAGAATGAGTGAAAATATCAAAGAGAAAATGGTCCGACTGCAACAAAACAGCGACAATGCTGGAAAGATGTGCGCTCTGTTGGAGCAAAAGCTTGCAGCCTTTAACCAAGAGAAGGAAAACATGGCCTCTTACACTGAGATGTTAGAGAGAGAAAAGGAAGCCCTAAAAACTATTGTGTCAGACACCATCACCCACAGAGAAGCCATGGAAAATAAAAGGAAGCAATGGGTTGACTTGGGAAAACAAGATCTGGGTGAACTTAAAGCAGAGGAGAAACAGTACAGACAGCGTATGGACAGAATGACTGAGGTGATGAACACAGAGAAACTGGACTTGGAGCGGATGAGGTCGGACATCCAGAAACAATCTGACATATTACGACAAGCAAAGGAAGGTATGAAAGAGCTAAAGGAGCAGTTGGAAATAACCAAGTCTGAATTACAAAAGAAGAGAGAAGACGCCAGCAGTCTGTTTGATGGGATAATCAGAGAGAAAAGTAAACTCAAAGATCTCATCCTTCAGTTCCAGACTCAAAGAGGCAGACTTGAAGGTGTTGTTGATGTGATTGTCTCTCAGCAAAAAGAAAGAGAAAGCAATGACAAAGAATTGAAAAGAATGACAGAAGATCTAGACCAAAAATTGAAAAAAGTTCAGGAAGAGCGAGAAGAGCTGGACGGTCAAATAAAGATGAGCAAAGAAAAGGTTGAAGCCGCAATGAACAACATCCGTGGAGAAAAAGAGCAGCTTAATCAGATGAAGATGGAAAATGACAAAGAAAGACATCTGATTTTAAGCGAGAAGCAAAGACTGGAAGAGGAACGATCTGAGCTGAATACAGAGAAACTGGACTTGGAGCGGATGAGGTCGGACATCCAGAAACAATCTGACATATTACGACAAGCAAAGGAAGGTATGAAAGAGCAAAAGGAGCAGTTGGAAATAACCAAGTCTGAATTACAAAAGAAGAGAGAAGACGCTAGCAGTCTGTTTGATGGGATAATCAGAGAGAAAAGTAAACTCAAAGATCTCATCCTTCAGTTCCAGACTCAAAGAGGCAGACTTGAAGGTGTTGTTGATGTGATTGTCTCTCAGCAAAAAGAAAGAGAAAGCAAAGACAAAGAACTGAAAAGAATGACAGAAGATCTAGACCAGAAATTGAAAAAAGTTCAGGAAGAGCGAGAAGAGTTGGACGGTCAAATAAAGATGAGCAAAGAAAAGGTTGAAGCCGCAATGAACAACATCCGTGGAGAAAAAGAGCAGCTTAATCAGATGAAGATGGAAAATGACAAAGAAAGACATCTGATTTTAAGCGAGAAGCAAAGACTGGAAGAGGAACGATCTGAGCTGAATACAAGAGAACAGCGACTCTTCAATGAAATCGAGTCAACACAGACTCTAAGAATGAAAATCCAACAACTCAAAGAAAGAATGAGTGAAAATATCAAAGAGAAAATGGTCCGACTGCAACAAAACAGCGACAATGCTGGAAAGATGTGCGCTCTGTTGGAGCAAAAGCTTGCAGCCTTTAACCAAGAGAAGGAAAACATGGCCTCTTACACTGAGATGTTAGAGAGAGAAAAGGAAGCCCTAAAAACTATTGTGTCAGACACCATCACCCAGAGAGAAGCCATGGAAAATAAAAGGAAGCAATGGGTTGACTTGGGAAAACAAGATCTGGGTGAACTTAAAGCAGAGGAGAAACAGTACAGACAGCGTATGGACAGAATGACTGAGGTGATGAACACAGAGAAACTGGACTTGGAGCGGATGAGGTCGGACATCCAGAAACAATCTGACATATTACGACAAGCAAAGGAAGGTATGAAAGAGCTAAAGGAGCAGTTGGAAATAACCAAGTCTGAATTACAAAAGAAGAGAGAAGACGCCAGCAGTCTGTTTGATGGGATAATCAGAGAGAAAAGTAAACTCAAAGATCTCATCCTTCAGTTCCAGACTCAAAGAGGCAGACTTGAAGGTGTTGTTGATGTGACTGTCTCTCAGCAAAAAGAAAGAGAAAGCAAAGACAAAGAATTGAAAAGAATGACAGAAGATCTAGACCAAAAATTGAAAAAAGTTCAGGAAGAGCGAGAAGAGCTGGACGGTCAAATAAAGATGAGCAAAGAAAAGGTTGAAGCCGCAATGAACAACATCCGTGGAGAAAAAGAGCAGCTTAATCAGATGAAGATGGAAAATGACAAAGAAAGACATCTGATTTTAAGCGAGAAGCAAAGACTGGAAGAGGAACGATCTGAGCTGAATACAGAGAAACTGGACTTGGAGCGGATGAGGTCGGACATCCAGAAACAATCTGACATATTACGACAAGCAAAGGAAGGTATGAAAGAGCAAAAGGAGCAGTTGGAAATAACCAAGTCTGAATTACAAAAGAAGAGAGAAGACGCTAGCAGTCTGTTTGATGGGATAATCAGAGAGAAAAGTAAACTCAAAGATGTCATCCTTCAGTTCCACACTCAAAGAGGCAGACTGGAAGGTGTTGTTGATGTGATTGTCTCTCAGCAAAAAGAAAGAGAAAGCAAAGACAAAGAACTGAAAAGAATGACAGAAGATCTAGACCAAAAATTGAAAAAAGTTCAGGAAGAGCGAGAAGAGTTGGACGGTCAAATAAAGATGACCAACATGACCAAAGAAAAGGTTGAAGCCGCAATGAACAACATCCGTGGAGAAAAAGAGCAGCTTAATCAGATGAAGATGGAAAATGACAAAGAAAGACATCTGATTTTAAGCGAGAAGCAAAGACTGGAAGAGGAACGATCTGAGCTGAATACAGAGAAACTGGACTTGGAGCGGAGGAGGTCGGACATCCAGAAACAATCTGACATATTACGACAAGCAAAGGAAGGTATGAAAGAGCAAAAGGAGCACTTGGAAATAACCAAGTCTGAATTGCAAAAGAAGAGAGAAGACGCTAGCAGTCTGTTTGATGGGATAATCAGAGAGAAAAGTAAACTCAAAGATGTCATCCTTCAGTTCCAGACTCAAAGAGGCAGACTTGAAGGTGTTGTTGATGTGATTGTCTCTCAGCAAAAAGAAAGAGAAAGCAAAGACAAAGAACTGAAAAGAATGACAGAAGATCTAGACCAGAAATTGAAAAAAGTTCAGGAAGAGCGAGAAGAGTTGGACGGTCAAATAAAGATGAGCAAAGAAAAGGTTGAAGCCGCAATGAACAACATCTGCGGAGAAAAAGAGCAGCTTAATCAGATGAAGATGGAAAATGACAAAGAAAGACATCTGATTTTAAGCGAGAAGCAAAGACTGGAAGAGGAACGATCTGAGCTGAATACAAGAGAACAGCGACTCTTCAATGAAATCGAGTCAACACAGACTCTAAGAATGAAAATCCAACAACTCAAAGAAAGAATGAGTGAAAATATCAAAGAGAAAATGGTCCGACTGCAACAAAACAGCGACAATGCTGGAAAGATGTGCGCTCTGTTGGAGCAAAAGCTTGCAGCCTTTAACCAAGAGAAGGAAAACATGGCCTCTTACACTGAGATGTTAGAGAGAGAAAAGGAAGCCCTAAAAACTATTGTGTCAGACACCATCACCCAAAGAGAAGCCATGGAAAATAAACGGAAGCAATGGGTTTACTTGGGAAAACAAGATCTGGGTGAACTTAAAGCAGAGGAGAAACAGTACAGACAGCGTATGGACAGAATGACTGAGGTGATGAACACAGAGAAACTGGACTTGGAGCGGATGAGGTCGGACATCCAGAAACAATCTGACATATTACGACAAGCAAAGGAAGGTATGAAAGAGCAAAAGGAGCAGTTGGAAATAACCAAGTCTGAGTTACAAAAGAAGAGAGAAGACGCTAGCAGTCTGTTTGATGGGATAATCAGAGAGAAAAGTAAACTCAAAGATCTCATCCTTCAGTTCCAGACTCAAAGAGGCAGACTTGAAGGTGTTGTTGATGTGATTGTCTCTCAGCAAAAAGAAAGAGAAAGCAAAGACAAAGAATTGAAAAGAATGACAGAAGATCTAGACCAAAAATTGAAAAAAGTTCAGGAAGAGCGAGAAGAGTTGGACGGTCAAATAAAGATGAGCAAAGAAAAGGTTGAAGCCGCAATGAACAACATCCGTGGAGAAAAAGAGCAGCTTAATCAGATGAAGATGGAAAATGACAAAGAAAGACATCTGATTTTAAGCGAGAAGCAAAGACTGGAAGAGGAACGATCTGAGCTGAATACAAGAGAACAGCGACTCTTGAATGAAATCGAGTCAACACAGACTCTAAGAATGAAACTCCAACAACTCAAAGAAAGAATGAGCGAAGATATCAAAGAGAAAATGGTCCGACTGCAACAAAACAGCGACAATGCTGGAAAGATGTGCACTCTGTTGGAGCAAAAGCTTGCAGCCTTTAACCAAGAGAAGGAAAACATGGCCTCTTACACTGAGATGTTAGAGAGAGAAAAGGAAGCCCTAAAAACTATTGTGTCAGACACCATCACCCAGAGAGAAGCCATGGAAAATAAAAGGAAGCAATGGGTTGACCTGGGAAAACAAGATCTGGGTGAACTTAAAGCAGAGGAGAAACAGTACAGACAGCGTATGGACAGAATGACTGAGGTGATGAACACAGAGAAACTGGACTTGGAGCGGATGAGGTCGGACATCCAGAAACAATCTGACATATTACGACAAGCAAAGGAAGGTATGAAAGAGCAAAAGGAGCAGTTGGAAATAACCGAGTCTGAATTACAAAAGAAGAGAGAAGACGCTAGCAGTCTGTTTGATGGGATAATCAGAGAGAAAAGTAAACTCAAAGATGTCATCCTTCAGTTCCAGACCCAAAGAGGCAGACTTGAAGGTGTTGTTGATGTGATTGTCTCTCAGCAAAAAGAAAGAGAAAGCAAAGACAAAGAACTGAAAAGAATGACAGAAGATCTAGACCAGAAATTGAAAAAAGTTCAGGAAGAGCGAGAAGAGTTGGACGGTCAAATAAAAATGAGCAAAGAAAAGGTTGAAGCCGCAATGAACAACATCTGCGGAGAAAAAGAGCAGCTTAATCAGATGAAGATGGAAAATGACAAAGAAAGACATCTGATTTTAAGCGAGAAGCAAAGACTGGAAGAGGAACGATCTGAGCTGAATACAAGAGAACAGCGACTCTTCAATGAAATCGAGTCAACACAGACTCTAAGAATGAAAATCCAACAACTCAAAGAAAGAATGAGTGAAAATATCAAAGAGAAAATGGTCCGACTGCAACAAAACAGCGACAATGCTGGAAAGATGTGCGCTCTGTTGGAGCAAAAGCTTGCAGCCTTTAACCAAGAGAAGGAAAACATGGCCTCTTACACTGAGATGTTAGAGAGAGAAAAGGAAGCCCTAAAAACTATTGTGTCAGACACCATCACCCAAAGAGAAGCCATGGAAAATAAACGGAAGCAATGGGTTTACTTGGGAAAACAAGATCTGGGTGAACTTAAAGCAGAGGAGAAACAGTACAGACAGCGTATGGACAGAATGACTGAGGTGATGAACACAGAGAAACTGGACTTGGAGCGGATGAGGTCGGACATCCAGAAACAATCTGACATATTACGACAAGCAAAGGAAGGTATGAAAGAGCAAAAGGAGCAGTTGGAAATAACCAAGTCTGAGTTACAAAAGAAGAGAGAAGACGCTAGCAGTCTGTTTGATGGGATAATCAGAGAGAAAAGTAAACTCAAAGATCTCATCCTTCAGTTCCAGACTCAAAGAGGCAGACTTGAAGGTGTTGTTGATGTGATTGTCTCTCAGCAAAAAGAAAGAGAAAGCAAAGACAAAGAATTGAAAAGAATGACAGAAGATCTAGACCAAAAATTGAAAAAAGTTCAGGAAGAGCGAGAAGAGTTGGACGGTCAAATAAAGATGAGCAAAGAAAAGGTTGAAGCCGCAATGAACAACATCCGTGGAGAAAAAGAGCAGCTTAATCAGATGAAGATGGAAAATGACAAAGAAAGACATCTGATTTTAAGCGAGAAGCAAAGACTGGAAGAGGAACGATCTGAGCTGAATACAAGAGAACAGCGACTCTTGAATGAAATCGAGTCAACACAGACTCTAAGAATGAAACTCCAACAACTCAAAGAAAGAATGAGCGAAGATATCAAAGAGAAAATGGTCCGACTGCAACAAAACAGCGACAATGCTGGAAAGATGTGCGCTCTGTTGGAGCAAAAGCTTGCAGCCTTTAACCAAGAGAAGGAAAACATGGCCTCTTACACTGAGATGTTAGAGAGAAAAAAGGAAGCCCTAAAAACTATTGTGTCAGACACCATCACCCAGAGAGAAGCCATGGAAAATAAAAGGAAGCAATGGGTTGACCTGGGAAAACAAGATCTGGGTGAACTTAAAGCAGAGGAGAAACAGTACAGACAGCGTATGGACAGAATGACTGAGGTGATGAACACAGAGAAACTGGACTTGGAGCGGATGAGGTCGGACATCCAGAAACAATCTGACATATTACGACAAGCAAAGGAAGGTATGAAAGAGCAAAAGGAGCAGTTGGAAATAACCGAGTCTGAATTACAAAAGAAGAGAGAAGACGCTAGCAGTCTGTTTGATGGGATAATCAGAGAGAAAAGTAAACTCAAAGATCTCATCCTTCAGTTCCAGACTCAAAGAGGCAGACTTGAAGGTGTTGTTGATGTGATTGTCTCTCAGCAAAAAGAAAGAGAAAGCAAAGACAAAGAATTGAAAAGAATGACAGAAGATCTAGACCAAAAATTGAAAAAAGTTCAGGAAGAGCGAGAAGAGCTGTACGGTCAAATAAAGATGAGCAAAGAAAAGGTTGAAGCCGCAATGAACAACATCCGTGGAGAAAAAGAGCAGCTTAATCAGATGAAGATGGAAAATGACAAAGAAAGACATCTGATTTTAAGCGAGAAGCAAAGACTGGAAGAGGAACGATCTGAGCTGAACACAGAGAAACTGGACTTGGAGCGGATGAGGTCGGACATCCAGAAACAATCTGACATATTACGACAAGCAAAGAAAGGTATGAAAGAGCAAAAGGAGCAGTTGGAAATAACCAAGTCTGAATTGCAAAAGAAGAGAGAAGACGCTAGCAGTCTGTTTGATGGGATAATCAGAGAGAAAAGTAAACTCAAAGATGTCATCCTTCAGTTCCAGACTCAAAGAGGCAGACTTGAAGCTGTTGTTGATGTGATTGTCTCTCAGCAAAAAGAAAGAGAAAGCAAAGACAAAGAACTGAAAAGAATGACAGAAGATCTAGACCAGAAATTGAAAAAAGTTCAGGAAGAGCGAGAAGAGTTGGACAGTCAAATAAAGATGACCAACATGACCAAAGAAAAGGTTGAAGCCGCAATGAACAACATCCGTGGAGAAAAAGAGCAGCTTAATCAGATGAAGATGGAAAATGACAAAGAAAGACATCTGATTTTAAGCGAGAAGCAAAGACTGGAAGAGGAACGATCTGAGCTGAATACAAGAGAACAGCGACTCTTCAATGAAATCGAGTCAACACAGACTCTAAGAATGAAACTCCAACAACTCAAAGAAAGAATGAGTCAAGATATCAAAGAGAAAATGGTCCGACTGCAACAAAACAGCGACAATGCTGGAAAGATGTGCGCTCTGTTGGAGCAAAAGCTTGCAGCCTTTAACCAAGAGAAGGAAAACATGGCCTCTTACACTGAGATGTTAGAGAGAGAAAAGGAAGCCCTAAAAACTATTGTGTCAGACACCATCACCTGGAGAGAAGCCATGGAAAATAAAAGGAAGCAATGGGTTGACTTGGGAAAACAAGATCTGGGTGAACTTAAAGCAGAGGAGAAACAGTACAGACAGCGTATGGACAGAATGACTGAGGTGATGAACACAGAGAAACTGGACTTGGAGCGGATGCGGTCGGACATCCAGAAACAATCTGACATATTACGACAAGCAAAGGAAGGTATGAAAGAGCAAAAGGAGCAGTTGGAAATAACCAAGTCTGAATTACAAAAGAAGAGAGAAGACGCTAGCAGTCTGTTTGATGGGATAATCAGAGAGAAAAGTAAACTCAAAGATCTCACCCTTCAGTTCCAGACTCAAAGAGGCAGACTTGAAGGTGTTGTTGATGTGATTGTCTCTCAGCAAAAAGAAAGAGAAAGCAAAGACAAAGAATTGAAAAGAATGACAGAAGATCTCGACCAAAAATTGAAAAAAGTTCAGGAAGAGCGAGAAGAGTTGGACGGTCAAATAAAGATGACCAACATGACCAAAGAAAAGGTTGAAGCCACAATGAACAACATCCGTGGAGAAAAAGAGCAGCTTAATCAGATGAAGATGGAAAATGACAAAGAAAGACATCTGATTTTAAGCGAGAAGCAAAGACTGGAAGAGGAACGATCTGAGCTAAATACAGAGAAACTGGACTTGGAGCGGAGGAGGTCGGACATCCAGAAACAATCTGACATATTACGACAAGCAAAGGAAGGTATGAAAGAGCAAAAGGAGCAGTTGGAAATAACCAAGTCTGAATTGCAAAAGAAGAGAGAAGACGCTAGCAGTCTGTTTGATGGGATAATCAGAGAGAAAAGTAAACTCAAAGATCTCATCCTTCAGTTCCAGACTCAAAGAGGCAGACTTGAAGGTGTTGTTGATGTGATTGTCTCTCAGCAAAAAGAAAGAGAAAGCAAAGACAAAGAACTGAAAAGAATGACAGAAGATCTAGACCAAAAATTGAAAAAAGTTCAGGAAGAGCGAGAAGAGTTGGACGGTCAAATAAAGATGAGCAAAGAAAAGGTTGAAGCCGCAATGAACAACATCCGTGGAGATAAAGAGCAGCTTAATCAGATGAAGATGGAAAATGACAAAGAAAGACATCTGATTTTAAGCGAGAAGCAAAGACTGGAAGAGGAACGATCTGAGCTGAATACAAGAGAACAGCGACTCTTGAATGAAATCGAGTCAACACAGACTCTAAGAATGAAACTCCAACAACTCAAAGAAAGAATGAGTCAAGATATCAAAGAGAAAATGGTCCGACTGCAACAAAACAGCGACAATGCTGGAAAGATGTGCACTCTGTTGGAGCAAAAGCTTGCAGCCTTTAACGAAGAGAAGGAAAACATGGCCTCTTACACTGAGATGTTAGAGAGAGAAAAGGAAGCCCTAAAAACTATTGTGTCAGACACCATCACCCAGAGAGAAGCCATGGAAAATAAAAGGAAGCAATGGGTTGACTTGGGAAAACAAGATCTGGGTGAACTTAAAGCAGAGGAGAAACAGTACAGACAGCGTATGGACAGAATGACTGAGGTGATGAACACAGAGAAACTGGACTTGGAGCGGATGAGGTCGGACATCCAGAAACAATCTGACATATTACGACAAGCAAAGGAAGGTATGAAAGAGCAAAAGGAGCAGTTGGAAATAACCAAGTCTGAATTACAAAAGAAGAGAGAAGACGCTAGCAGTCTGTTTGATGGGATAATCAGAGAGAAAAGTAAACTCGAAGATGTCATCCTTCAGTTCCAGACTCAAAGAGGCAGACTTGAAGGTGTTGTTGATGTGATTGTCTCTCAGCAAAAAGAAAGAGAAAGCAAAGACAAAGAATTGAAAAGAATGACAGAAGATCTAGACCAAAAATTGAAAAAAGTTCAGGAAGAGCGAGAAGAGTTGGACGGTCAAATAAAGGTGAGCAAAGAAAAGGTTGAAGCCGCAATGAACAACATCCGTGGAGAAAAAGAGCAGCTTAATCAGATGAAGATGGAAAATGACAAAGAAAGACATCTGATTTTAAGCGAGAAGCAAAGACTGGAAGAGGAACGATCTGAGCTGAATACAAGAGAACAGCGACTCTTGAATGAAATCGAGTCAACACAGACTCTAAGAATGAAACTCCAACAACTCAAAGAAAGAATGAGCGACGATATCAAAGAGAAAATGGTCCGACTGCAACAAAACAAGGACAATGCTGGAAAGATGTGCACTCTGTTGGAGCAAAAGCTTGCAGCCTTTAACCAAGAGAAGGAAAACATGGCCTCTTACACTGAGATGTTAGAGAGAGAAAAGGAAGCCCTAAAAACTATTGTGTCAGACACCATCACCTGGAGAGAAGCCATGGAAAATAAAAGGAAGCAATGGGTTGACCTGGGAAAACCAGATCTGGGTGAACTTAAAGCAAAGGAGAAACAGTACAGACAGCGTATGGACAGAATGACTGAGGTGATGAACACAGAGAAACTGGACTTGGAGCGGATGAGGTCGGACATCCAGAAACAATCTGACATATTACGACAAGCAAAGGAAGGTATGAAAGAGCAAAAGGAGCAGTTGGAAATAACCAAGTCTGAGTTACAAAAGAAGAGAGAAGACGCTAGCAGTCTGTTTGATGGGATAATCAGAGAGAATAGTAAACTCAAAGATCTCATCCTTCAGTTCCAGACTCAAAGAGGCAGACTTGAAGGTGTTGTTGATGTGATTGTCTCTCAGCAAAAAGAAAGAGAAAGCAAAGACAAAGAATTGAAAAGGATGACAGAAGATCTCGACCAAAAATTGAAAAAAGTTCAGGAAGAGCGAGAAGAGTTGGACGGTCAAATAAAGATGAGCAAAGAAAAGGTTGAAGCCGCAATGAACAACATCCGTGGAGAAAAAGAGCAGCTTAATCAGATGAAGATGGAAAATGACAAAGAAAGACATCTGATTTTAAGCGAGAAGCAAAGACTGGAAGAGGAACGATCTGAGCTGAACACAGAGAAACTGGACTTGGAGCGGATGAGGTCGGACATCCAGAAACAATCTGACATATTACGACAAGCAAAGGAAGGTATGAAAGAGCAAAAGGAGCAGTTGGAAATAACCAAGTCTGAATTGCAAAAGAAGAGAGAAGACGCTAGCAGTCTGTTTGATGGGATAATCAGAGAGAAAAGTAAACTCAAAGATGTCATCCTTCAGTTCCAGACTCAAAGAGGCAGACTTGAAGGTGTTGTTGATGTGATTGTCTCTCAGCAAAAAGAAAGAGAAAGCAAAGACAAAGAAGTGAAAAGAATGACAGAAGATCTAGACCAAAAATTGAAAAAAGTTCAAGAAGAGCGAGAAGAGTTGGACGGTCAAATAAAGATGAGCAAAGAAAAGGTTGAAGCCGCAATGAACAACATCCGTGGAGAAAAAGAGCAGCTTAATCAGATGAAGATGGAAAATGACAAAGAAAGACATCTGATTTTAAGCGAGAAGCAAAGACTGGAAGAGGAACGATCTGAGCTGAATACAAGAGAACAGCGACTCTTGAATGAAATCGAGTCAACACAGACTCTAAGAATGAAACTCCAACAACTCAAAGAAATAATGAGTCAAGATATCAAAGAGAAAATGGTCCGACTGCAACAAAACAGCGACAATGCTGGAAAGATGTGCGCTCTGTTGGAGCAAAAGCTTGCAGCCTTTAACGAAGAGAAGGAAAACATGGCCTCTTACACTGAGATGTTAGAGAGAGAAAAGGAAGCCCTAAAAACTATTGTGTCAGACACCATCACCCGGAGAGAAGCCATGGAAAATAAACGGAAGCAATGGGTTGACCTGGGAAAACAAGATCTGGGTGAACTTAAAGCAGAGGAGAAACAGTACAGACAGCGTATGGACAGAATGACTGAGGTGATGAACACAGAGAAACTGGACTTGGAGCGGATGAGGTCGGACATCCAGAAACAATCTGACATATTACGACAAGCAAAGGAAGGTATGAAAGAGCAAAAGGAGCAGTTGGAAATAACTAAGTCTGAGTTACAAAAGAAGAGAGAAGACGCTAGCAGTCTGTTTGATGGGATAATCAGAGAGAAAAGTAAACTCAAAGATCTCATCCTTCAGTTCCAGACTCAAAGAGGCAGACTTGAAGGTGTTGTTGATGTGATTGTCTCTCAGCAAAAAGAAAGAGAAAGCAAAGACAAAGAATTGAAAAGAATGACAGAAGATCTCAACCAAAAATTGAAAAAAGTTCAGGAAGAGCGAGAAGAGTTGGACGGTCAAATAAAGATGAGCAAAGAAAAGGTTGAAGCCGCAATGAACAACATCCGTGGAGAAAAAGAGCAGCTTAATCAGATGAAGATGGAAAATGACAAAGAAAGACATCTGATTTTAAGCGAGAAGCAAAGACTGGAAGAGGAACGATCTGAGCTGAATACAAGAGAACAGCGACTCTTGAATGAAATCGAGTCAACACAGACTCTAAGAATGAAACTCCAACAACTCAAAGAAAGAATGAGCGAAGATATCAAAGAGAAAATGGTCCGACTGCAACAAAACAGCGACAATGCTGGAAAGATGTGCACTCTGTTGGAGCAAAAGCTTGCAGCCTTTAACCAAGAGAAGGAAAACATGGCCTCTTACACTGAGATGTTAGAGAGAGAAAAGGAAGCCCTAAAAACTATTGTGTCAGACACCATCACCCGGAGAGAAGCCATGGAAAATAAAAGGAAGCAATGGGTTGACCTGGGAAAACAAGATCTGGGTGAACTTAAAGCAGAGGAGAAACAGTACAGACAGCGTATGGACAGAATGACTGAGGTGATGAACACAGAGAAACTGGACTTGGAGCGGATGAGGTCGGACATCCAGAAACAATCTGACATATTACGACAAGCAAAGGAAGGTATGAAAGAGCAAAAGGAGCAGTTGGAAATAACCAAGTCTGAATTACAAAAGAAGAGAGAAGACGCTAGCAGTCTGTTTGATGGGATAATCAGAGAGAAAAGTAAACTCAAAGATCTCATCCTTCAGTTCCAGACTCAAAGAGGCAGACTTGAAGGTGTTGTTGATGTGATTGTCTCTCAGCAAAAAGAAAGAGAAAGCAAAGACAAAGAATTGAAAAGAATGACAGAAGATCTCGACCAAAAATTGAAAAAAGTTCAGGAAGAGCGAGAAGAGTTGGACGGTCAAATAAAGATGAGCAAAGAAAAGGTTGAAGCCGCAATGAACAACATCCGTGGAGAAAAAGAGCAGCTTAATCAGATGAAGATGGAAAATGACAAAGAAAGACATCTGATTTTAAGCGAGAAGCAAAGACTGGAAGAGGAACGATCTGAGCTGAATACAAGAGAACAGCGACTCTTCAATGAAATCGAGTCAACACAGACTCTAAGAATGAAACTCCAACAACTTAAAGAAAGAATGAGTCAAGATATCAAAGAGAAAATGGTCCGACTGCAACAAAACAGCGACAATGCTGGAAAGATGTGCGCTCTGTTGGAGCAAAAGCTTGCAGCCTTTAACCAAGAGAAGGAAAACATGGCCTCTTACACTGAGATGTTAGAGAGAGAAAAGGAAGCCCTAAAAACTATTGTGTCAGACACCATCACCTGGAGAGAAGCCATGGAAAATAAAAGGAAGCAATGGGTTGACCTGGGAAAACCAGATCTGGGTGAACTTAAAGCAGAAATAACCAAGTCTGAATTACAACTTATTGAAACATCTTTCCACGATCCAACAAATAAGGAAATTCTGCCAATTTCTCAACTGACAAACATTGAGAGAGGAATATTTCCAAGTGATCAGACAGTCCATCCTCACAAAAGTCTTAAACTGACCGTCGGTGAGGAACAGCTCAGCAGTCGAGTCGAATCATTTGAAAACTTCATAGTGAAATTGAAATGGTTGAATCAAATGACTAATGAGTGTTTTGGAGAAAAATTGCACAATTTAGAGCAAAAAATTAAAGACATAATCCAGCTGATATCTACATTTGAAAACAATTTTGAATTTTATTGGCACACAAAAGAGATTTTTAGTCAGTGCAGGTTGATCCAGGAAGAAGTTGAATATTTTTCCACACAGAAATGTGACAAAGCATCTCAAACTGAATGCTTTCATCAGCATGAGGGAGTCAAACAGGAAGTAAACAAACTCCAATGTGAGATGGATGTTCTGAAGTTTTCAGCTGGCGAAGTCGAGGATTGTCTGATAAGTAAAAGCAGATCTTTAAAAGTCAAGGTGGAAGATTCTCTACGAAAGGGTGAAGAACAGGGAAATATACAGAGTAAGGATGCATCCCTGATCGAGCTGTCAGGGCAGCAATATGACTTCAGAAATCAGGAGAAAAGGGATTACTTACGAAGGATCTGGAAGGAGACCAGGATGGAACGCAAGGAGATCAATCAAATGAAGCACAGGGGTCAGGAAATGAAAATCACTTGTGAGAGAAAACTGAAAGTGGTGAATAGTTTCATTAAGAAAACCTTGTTCCAAAAAGAAAAGGCTTTGATGAGCACCCAAGCACAAACTCAGCATACAGTCACTCACAGTAAATTGGGTAGAGACTGCAAATTGGTCAATGAGAAATACGTCGAGCTGCAGCAGCTTAAAGTCCAAATGCTCAGTGAGCTCCAGACTCTTCACATGAAGGAAAAAGTTGTACAAACACTGACAGCTAATCAGAAAGCTCAGACTCCCCAACCAGCTTTCAGCAGAGACAGTGAAGAACAAGTAAGAGACACCTCTGAAGCAGCCCCAGAGAGGGCGAGCGGACTCCTCCGTCAGGTGCGGCGTCAGGTGCGGCGTCACTGCTGGCGCTGTTGCTGCCGTTGTTGTGCCTGTTGTACAGAAGAATGAGAGCTCCGTTAATTTCGCTGTTTTATTTAACACATTTGAACATTTTTAGTTGATTGTATGTGTATTATCCCATGATATGCAAATGTTCTGTTTGCAGCAGATGCCTGAAGAGCTCAACATCTAACAATTACAAAACCTAACTAATTACATGCTCTGTACTTCCTTCTCCAAATATCAACTAAATGTCTTGTTTTGTGTATGCTTCATGCTTTAAAGTTTGCAGGTTTTGAAGGTTTTCTTGTTTAGGACTAAGATTCTTTTTGCAGTCTTACAGTATGAAACATAAAACCCAGACAATGAATAAGTTATTCCACAATGAAGCTTAAGTTTCTCCAAACTGAGCTCGTGAGGTTGAGTATTGTTAATGTTGCTCATTTTTCTCTCTTTGAAAACATTTAGTCATGCTTATTGTGATGTTCTAGTTGTTTAAGAAGCTGAAATGAGAGATAAATGTGAAAAAGTACAAGAACAGCTCTGTTTTAAATAAAGTACATGTTTTAAATAAAGTATATCTTTGAATAAAGCTTTCTTTGTGAAGGATTTACTTACATGTACCACATGGAACATTCTCGTAGCTCAATTCCCAGCATCCCTGGAGCACATCTTTAAGTGTTTATAGCTGTTTATAAATCAAAATGTTCACAAACTGAAACTATTTTCCCCATATGAATCAATCTAAAATGGATTAAACTGATGGATTATCGCTTATTTAAACTTTTACAACAACACTTTGTTTTGGTGGTTCATACACATCCCACGATGGCTTATGGAGTAAGAAAATAGAAGAAATAATGTACAACACAAGAAATACGTCAAATGGCTTGTTTTATGACTGCAGCCTGTTCAGTTATGAGTTCTTTAATTCATAATGATTTATGTAATTCAGTTTAATTCATAATCTTTAATCAAGAACTGTGTTCGTGAACCAGTTTGTTCTTAAATAAAAAAAAACAAATAATAAATAATAAAACAATAAAAATAAAGGGAGCTTAGCTTCACTTAGTTTGCATATTTCAAATATAGAAATAAAAGGAACAAATAAACAACACCATGTAACTCCAAGTCAGTCACACTTCTGTGAAACCAACCTGTCCAGTTAGGAAGCAACACTGATGGTGAATCAGTTTCTCCTGCTGTTGTGCAAATGGAACAGACACCAGGTGGGAATTAGACAACTCTATAAAGGAGTGGTTCTGCCTTTGAGCCCGCCTTTGAACCCGCCTTTGAACCCGCCTTTGAACCCGCCTCCGAGCCCGCCTTCGAACCCGCCCCCGAGCCCGCCTTCGAACCCGCCCCCGAGCCCTCCTTTGAACCCGAGCCCGCCTCCGAGCCCGCCTTTGAACCCGCCCCCGAGCCCGCCTTCGAACCCGCCCCCGAGCCCTCCTTTGAACCCGAGCCCGCCTCCGAGCCCGCCTTTGAACCCGCCCCCGAGCCCGCCTTTGAACCCACCTCCGAGCCGCCTTTGAACCCGAGCCCGCCTCTGAGCCCGCCTTTGAACCCGCCTCCGAGCCCGCCTTCGAACCCGCCCCCGAGCCCTCCTTTGAACCCGAGCCCGCCTCCGAGCCCGCCTTTGAACCCGCCCCCGAGCCCGCCTTCGAACCCGCCCCCGAGCCCTCCTTTGAACCCGAGCCCGCCTCCGAGCCCGCCTTTGAACCCGCCCCCGAGCCCGCCTTTGAACCCGCCCCCGAGCCCTCATTTGAACCCGAGCCCGCCTCCGAGCCCGCCTTTGAACCCGCCCCCGAGCCCGCCTTTGAACCCGCCCCCGAGCCCTCATTTGAACCCGAGCCCGCCTCTGAGCCCGCCTTTGAACCCGCCCCCGAGCCCTCATTTGAACCCGAGCCCGCCTCTGAGCCCGCCTTTGAACCCGCCTCAGAGCGTTTAAGGGCTCCAAAAAAGCACGGGTACATTTCAGAGTGAACCCGTCTTGAACCCACCTTTGAATCCGCCCCCGAGTTCTCCTTTGAACCCGCCTTTGAACCCGCCCCCGAGCCCACCTTTGACCCCGCCCCCGAGAACTCCTTTGAACCCGCTTTTGGACCCAACCCCGAGCCCGCCTTTGAACCCGCCCCCAAGTTCTCCTTTGAACTCGCCTTTGAACCCACCTTTGAACCCGCCCCCGAGTTCTCCTTTGAACCCGCCCCCGAGCCCTCATTTGAACCCGAGCCCTCCTTTGAACCCGAGCCCACCTCTGAGCCCGCCTTTGAACCCGCCTCAGAGCATTTAAGGGCTCCAAAAAAGCACGTCTACATTTCAGAGTGAACCCGTCTTGAACCCACCTTTGAATCCGCCCCCGAGTTCTCCTTTGAACCCGCCTTTGAACCCGCCCCCGAGCCCACCTTTGACCCCGCCCCCGAGAACTCCTTTGAACCCGCTTTTGGACCCAACCCCGAGCCCGCCTTTGAACCCGCCCCCAAGTTCTCCTTTGAACTCGCCTTTGAACCCACCTTTGAACCCGCCCCCGAGTTCTCCTTTGAAGCCACTTTTGAACCCACCCCCGAGTTCTCCTTTGAACCCGCCCCCGAGTTCTCTTTTGAACCCGCTTTTGGACCCGCCTCCGAGCCCGCCTTTGAACCCGCCCCCGAGTTCTCCTTTGAACCCGCCTTTGAACCCACCTTTGAACCCGCCCCCGAGTTCTCCTTTGAACCCGCCTTTGAACCCGCCTTTGAACCCACCCCCGAGTTCTCCTTTGAAGCCGCTTTTGAACCCGCCCCCCGAGCCCGCCTTTGAACCCGCCCCCGAGTTCTCCTTTGAACCCACTTTTGGACCCGCCCCCGAGCCCGCCTTTGAACCCGCCTTTGAACCCGCCCCCGAGCCCGCCTTTGAACCCGCCCCAGAGTTCTCCTTTGAACCCGCTTTTGAACCCGCCCCCGAGCCCGCCTTTGAACCCGCCCCCGAGTTCTCCTTTGAATCCGCCCCCGAGTCCTCCTTTGAACCCGCCCCCGAGTTCTCCTTTCAATCCGCCCCCGAGTCCTACTTTGAACCCGCCCCCGATTTCTCCTTTGAACCCGCCCCCGAGTCCTACTTTGAACCCGCCCCCGAGTTCTCCTTTGAATCCGCCCCCGAGTCCTCCTTTGAACCCGCCCCCGAGTTCTCCTTTCAATCCGCCCCCGAGTCCTACTTTGAACCCGCCCCCGAGTTCTCCTTTGAACCCGCCCCCGAGTTCTCCTTTGAACCCGCCCCCGAGTCCTACTTTGAACCCGCCCCCGAGTTCTCCTTTGAACCCGCCTCTGGACCCGTCTTTGAACCCGCCTCTTAACCCGTCTTTGAACCCGCCTCTGAATCCTTCTTTGAACCCGCCTCAGAGCCTCTGAACCCGTCTTTGAACCCGCCTCTGAACCTGCCTCTGAACCCGTGTTTGAACCCGCCTCTGAACCAGTCTTTGAACCCGCCTCTGAACCCGCCTCTGAACCCGCCTCTGAACCCGTCTTTGAACCCGCCTCTGAACCCATCTTTGAACCCGCCTCTGAACCAGTCTTTGAACCCGCCTCTGAACCCGCCTCTGAACCCGCCTCTGAACCTGTCTTTGAACCCGCCTCTGAATCTGTCTTTGAACCCGCCTCAGAGCCTCTGAACCCGTCTTTGAACCCGAGCCCTCCTTTGAACCCGAGCCCACCTCTGAGCCCGCCTTTGAACCCGCCTCAGAGCATTTAAGGGCTCCAAAAAAGCACGTCTACATTTCAGAGTGAACCCGTCTTGAACCCACCTTTGAATCCGCCCCCGAGTTCTCCTTTGAACCCGCCTTTGAACCCGCCCCCGAGCCCACCTTTGACCCCGCCCCCGAGAACTCCTTTGAACCCGCTTTTGGACCCAACCCCGAGCCCGCCTTTGAACCCGCCCCCAAGTTCTCCTTTGAACTCGCCTTTGAACCCACCTTTGAACCCGCCCCCGAGTTCTCCTTTGAAGCCACTTTTGAACCCACCCCCGAGTTCTCCTTTGAACCCGCCCCCGAGTTCTCTTTTGAACCCGCTTTTGGACCCGCCTCCGAGCCCGCCTTTGAACCCGCCCCCGAGTTCTCCTTTGAACCCGCCTTTGAACCCACCTTTGAACCCGCCCCCGAGTTCTCCTTTGAACCCGCCTTTGAACCCGCCTTTGAACCCACCCCCGAGTTCTCCTTTGAAGCCGCTTTTGAACCCGCCCCCCGAGCCCGCCTTTGAACCCGCCCCCGAGTTCTCCTTTGAACCCACTTTTGGACCCGCCCCCGAGCCCGCCTTTGAACCCGCCTTTGAACCCGCCCCCGAGCCCGCCTTTGAACCCGCCCCAGAGTTCTCCTTTGAACCCGCTTTTGAACCCGCCCCCGAGCCCGCCTTTGAACCCGCCCCCGAGTTCTCCTTTGAATCCGCCCCCGAGTCCTCCTTTGAACCCGCCCCCGAGTTCTCCTTTCAATCCGCCCCCGAGTCCTTCTTTGAACCCGCCCCCGATTTCTCCTTTGAACCCGCCCCCGAGTCCTACTTTGAACCCGCCCCCGAGTTCTCCTTTGAATCCGCCCCCGAGTCCTCCTTTGAACCCGCCCCCAAGTTCTCCTTTCAATCCGCCCCCGAGTCCTACTTTGAACCCGCCCCCGAGTTCTCCTTTGAACCCGCCCCCGAGTTCTCCTTTGAACCCGCCCCCGAGTCCTACTTTGAACCCGCCCCCGAGTTCTCCTTTGAACCCGCCTCTGGACCCGTCTTTGAACCCGCCTCTTAACCCGTCTTTGAACCCGCCTCTGAATCCTTCTTTGAACCCGCCTCAGAGCCTCTGAACCCGTCTTTGAACCCGCCTCTGAACCTGCCTCTGAACCCGTGTTTGAACCCACCTCTGAACCCGCCTCTGAACCCGCCTCTGAACCCGCCTCTGAACCCGTCTTTGAACCCGCCTCTGAACCCATCTTTGAACCTGCCTCTGAACCAGTCTTTGAACCCGCCTCTGAACCCGCCTCTGAACCCGCCTCTGAACCCGTCTTTGAACCCGCCTCTGAACCCATCTTTGAACCCGCCTCTGAACCAGTCTTTGAACCCGCCTCTGAACCCGCCTCTGAACCCGCCTCTGAACCTGTCTTTGAACCCGCCTCTGAATCTGTCTTTGAACCCGCCTCAGAGCCTCTGAACCCGTCTTTGAACCCGCCTCTGAACCCGCCTCTGAACCAGTCTTTGAACCCGCCTCTGGACCCGCCTCTGAACCCATCTTTGAACCCGCCTCTGAATCCGTCTTTGATCCCGCCTCAGAGCCTCTTCACCCGTCTTTGAACCCGCCTCAGAGCCTCTGAATCCGTCTTTGAACCCGCCTCAGAGTTCTCCTTTGAACCCGCTTTTGAACCCGCCCCCGAGCCCGCCTTTGAACCCGCCCCCGAGTTCACCTTTGAATCCGCCCCCTAGTCCTACTTTGTACCCGCCCCCGAGTTCTCCTTTGAATCCGCCCCGAGTCCTACTTTGAACCCACCCCCGAGTTCTCCTTTGAACCCGCCTCTGAACCCGCCTCTTAACCCGTCTTTGAACCCGCCTCTGAATCCGTCTTTGAACCCGCCTCAGAGCCTCTGAACCCGTCTTTGAACCCGCCTCTGAACCCGCCTCTGAACCCGCCTCTGAACCCGCCTCTGAACCCACCTCTGAACCCGTCTTTGAACCCGCCCCCGAGTTCTCCTTTGAACCCGCTTCTGAACCCGCCTCTTAACCCATCTTTGAACCCGCCTCTGAATCCGTCTTTGAACCCGCCTCAGAGCCTCTGAACCCGTCTTTGAACCCGCCTCTGAACCCGCCTCTGAACCCATCTTTGAACCCGCCTCTTAACCAGTCTTTGAACCCGCCTCTGAACCCGCCTCTGAACCCGCCTCTTAACCCGTCTTTGAACCCGCCTCTGAATCCGTCTTTGAACCCGCCTCAGAGCCTCTGAACCCGTCTTTGAACCCGCCTCTGAACCCGCCTCTGAACCCGTCTTTGAACCCGCCTCTGAACCCGCCTCTGAACCCATCTTTGAACCCGCCTCTTAACGCGTCTTTGAACCCGCCTCTGAATCCATCTTTGAACCCGCCTCAGAGCCTCTGAACCCGTCTTTGAACCCGCCTCCGAATCCGTCTTTGAACCCGCCTCAGAGCCTCTGAACCCGCCTCAGAGCCTCTGAACCCGCCTCTGAATCCGTCTTTGATCCCGCCTCAGAGCCTCTGAACCCGTCTTTGAACCCGCCTCAGAGTTCTCCTTTGAACCCGCTTTTGAACCCGCCCCCGAGCCCGCCTTTGAACCCGCCCCCGAGTTCACCTTTGAATCCGCCCCCGAGTCCTACTTAGAACCCGCCCCCGAGTTCTCCTTTGAATCCGCCCCGAGTCCTACTTAGAACCCGCCCCCGAGTTCTCCTTTGAATCCGCCCCCGAGTCCTACTTTGAACCCGCCTCAGAGTTCTCCTTTGAACCCGCTTTTGAACCCGCCCCCGAGCCCGCCTTTGAACCCGCCCCCGAGTTCACCTTTGAATCCGCCCCCGAGTCCTACTTTGAACCCACCCCCGAGTTCTCCTTTGAACCCGCCTCTGAACCCGTGTTTGAACCCGCCTCTGAACCCATCTTTGAACCCGCCTCTTAACCCGTCTTTGAACCCGCCTCTGAATCCATCTTTGAACCCGCCTCAGAGCCTCTGAACCCGTCTTTGAACCCGCCTTTGAACCCGCCCCCGAGCCCGCCTTTGAACCCGCCCCAGAGTTCTCCTTTGAACCCGCTTTTGAACCCGCCCCCGAGCCCGCCTTTGAACCCGCCCCCGAGTTCTACTTTGAATCCGCCCCCGAGTCCTCCTTTGAACCCGCCCCCGAGTTCTCCTTTCAATCCGCCCCCGAGTCCTACTTTGAACCCGCCCCCGAGTTCTCCTTTGAACCCGCCCCCGAGTCCTACTTTGAACCCGCCCCCGAGTTCTCCTTTGAATCCGCCCCCGAGTCCTCCTTTGAACCCGCCCCCGAGTTCTCCTTTCAATCCGCCCCCGAGTCCTACTTTGAACCCGCCCCCGAGTTCTCCTTTGAACCCGCCCCCGAGTTCTCCTTTGAACCCGCCCCCGAGTCCTACTTTGAACCCGCCCCCGAGTTCTCCTTTGAACCCGCCTCTGGACCCGTCTTTGAACCCGCCCCCGAGTCCTACTTTGAACCCGCCCCCGAGTTCTCCTTTGAACCCGCCTCTGGACCCGTCTTTGAACCCGCCTCTTAACCCGTCTTTGAACCCGCCTCTGAATCCTTCTTTGAACCCGCCTCAGAGCCTCTGAACCCGTCTTTGAACCCGCCTCTGAACCTGCCTCTGAACCCGTGTTTGAACCCGCCTCTGAACCCGCCTCTGAAACCCGTCTTTGAACCCGCCTCTGAACCCATCTTTGAACCCGCCTCTGAACCAGTCTTTGAACCCGCCTCTGAACCCGCCTCTGAACCCGCCTCTGAACCCGTCTTTGAACCCGCCTCTGAACCCATCTTTGAACCCGCCTCTGAACCAGTCTTTGAACCCGCCTCTGAACCCGCCTCTGAACCCGCCTCTGAACCCGCCTCTGAACCTGTCTTTGAACCCGCCTCTGAATCTGTCTTTGAACCCGCCTCAGAGCCTCTGAACCCGTCTTTGAACCCGCCTCTGAACCCGCCTCTGAACCAGTCTTTGAACCCGCCTCTGGACCCGCCTCTGAACCCATCTTTGAACCCGCCTCTGAATCCGTCTTTGATCCCGCCTCAGAGCCTCTTCACCCATCTTTGAACCCGCCTCAGAGCCTCTGAATCCGTCTTTGAACCCGCCTCAGAGTTCTCCTTTGAACCCGCTTTTGAACCCGCCCCCGAGCCCGCCTTTGAACCCGCCCCCGAGTTCACCTTTGAATCCGCCCCCGAGTCCTACTTTGTACCCGGCCCCGAGTTCTCCTTTGAATCCGCCCCGAGTCCTACTTTGAACCCGCCCCCGAGTTCTCCTTTGAACCCGCCTCTGAACCCGCCTCTTAACCCGTCTTTGAAGCCGCCTCTGAATCCGTCTTTGAACCCGCCTCAGAGCCTCTGAACCCGTCTTTGAACCCGCCTCTGAACCCGCCTCTGAACCCGCCTCTGAACCCGTCTTTGAACCCGCCCCCGAGTTCTCCTTTGAACCCGCGTCTGAACCCGCCTCTTAACCCATCTTTGAACCCGCCTCTGAATCCGTCTTTGAACCCGCCTCAGAGCCTCTGAACCCGTCTTTGAACCCGCCTCTGAACCCGCCTCTGAACCCATCTTTGAACCCGCCTCTTAACCAGTCTTTGAACCCGCCTCTGAACCCGCCTCTGAACCCGCCTCTTAACCCGTCTTTGAACCCGCCTCTGAATCCGTCTTTGAACCCGCCTCAGAGCCTCTGAACCCGTCTTTGAACCCGCCTCTGAACCCGCCTCTGAACCCGTCTTTGAACCCGCCTCTGAACCCGCCTCTGAACCCATCTTTGAACCCGCCTCTTAACCCGTCTTTGAACCCGCCTCTGAATCCATCTTTGAACCCGCCTCAGAGCCTCTGAACCCGTCTTTGAACCCGCCTCCGAATCCGTCTTTGATCCCGCCTCTTAACCCGTCTTTGAACCCGCCTCTGAATCCGTCTTTGAACCCGCCTCAGAGCCTCTGAACCCGTCTTTGAACCCGCCTCTGAACCCGCCTCTGAACCCGTCTTTGAACCCGCCTCTGAACCCGCCCCCGAGCCCGCCTTTGAACCCGCCCCAGAGTTCTCCTTTGAACCCGCTTTTGAACCCGCCCCCGAGCCCGCCTTTGAACCCGCCCCCGAGTTCTCCTTTGAATCCGCCCCCGAGTCCTCCTTTGAACCCGCCCCCGAGTTCTCCTTTCAATCCGCCCCCGAGTCCTACTTTGAACCCGCCCCCGAGTTCTCCTTTGAACCCGCCCCCGAGTCCTACTTTGAACCCGCCCCCGAGTTCTCCTTTGAATCCGCCCCCGAGTCCTCCTTTGAACCCGCCCCCGAGTTCTCCTTTCAATCCGCCCCCGAGTCCTACTTTGAACCCGCCCCCGAGTTCTCCTTTGAACCCGCCCCCGAGTCCTACTTTGAACCCGCCCCCGAGTTCTCCTTTGAACCCGCCTCTGGACCCGTCTTTGAACCCGCCTCTTAACCCGTCTTTGAACCCGCCTCTGAATCCTTCTTTGAACCCGCCTCAGAGCCTCTGAACCCGTCTTTGAACCCGCCTCTGAACCTGCCTCTGAACCCGTGTTTGAACCCGCCTCTGAACCCGCCTCTGAACCCGCCTCTGAACCCGTCTTTGAACCCGCCTCTGAACCCATCTTTGAACCCGCCTCTGAACCAGTCTTTGAACCCGCCTCTGAACCCACCTCTGAACCCGTCTTTGAACCCGCCTCTGAACCCATCTTTGAACCCGCCTCTGAACCAGTCTTTGAACCCGCCTCTGAACCCGCCTCTGAACCCGCCTCTGAACCCGCCTCTGAACCCGCCTCTGAACCTGTCTTTGAACCCACCTCTGAATCTGTCTTTGAACCCGCCTCTGAATCTGTCTTTGAACCCGCCTCAGAGCCTCTGAACCCGTCTTTGAACCCGCCTCTGAACCCGCCTCTGAACCAGTCTTTGAACCCGCCTCTGGACCCGCCTCTGAACCCATCTTTGAACCCGCCTCTGAATCCGTCTTTGATCCCGCCTCAGAGCCTCTTCACCCGTCTTTGAACCCGCCTCAGAGCCTCTGAATCCGTCTTTGAACCCGCCTCAGAGTTCTCCTTTGAACCCGCTTTTGAACCCGCCCCCGAGCCCGCCTTTGAACCCGCCCCCGAGTTCACCTTTCAATCCGCCCCCGAGTCCTACTTTGTACCCGCCCCCGAGTTCACCTTTGAATCCGCCCCGAGTCCTACTTTGAACCCACCCCCGAGTTCTCCTTTGAACCCGCCTCTGAACCCGCCTCTTAACCCGTCTTTGAACCCGCCTCTGAATCCGTCTTTGAACCCGCCTCAGAGCCTCTGAACCCGTCTTTGAACCCGCCTCTGAACCCGCCTCTGAACCCGCCTCTGAACCCACCTCTGAACGCGTCTTTGAACCCGCCCCCGAGTTCTCCTTTGAACCCGCTTCTGAACCCGCCTCTTAACCCATCTTTGAACCCGCCTCTGAATCCGTCTTTGAACCCGCCTCAGAGCCTCTGAACCCGTCTTTGAACCCGCCTCTGAACCAGCCTCTGAACCCATCTTTGAACCCGCCTCTTAACCAGTCTTTGAACCCGCCTCTGAACCCGCCTCTGAACCCGCCTCTTAACCCGTCTTTGAACCCGCCTCTGAATCCGTCTTTGAACCCGCCTCTGAATCCATCTTTGAACCCGCCTCAGAGCCTCTGAACCCGTCTTTGAACCCGCCTCCGAATCCGTCTTTGAACCCGCCTCTGAACCCGCCTCTGAACCCGTCTTTGAACCCGCCTCTGAACCCGCCTCTGAACCCATCTTTGAACCCGCCTCTTAACGCGTCTTTGAACCCGCCTCTGAATCCATCTTTGAACCCGCCTCAGAGCCTCTGAACCCGTCTTTGAACCCGCCTCCGAATCCGTCTTTGAACCCGCCTCAGAGCCTCTGAACCCGCCTCAGAGCCTCTGAACCCGCCTCTGAATCCGTCTTTGATCCCGCCTCAGAGCCTCTGAACCCGTCTTTGAACCCACCTCAGAGTTCTCCTTTGAACCCGCTTTTGAACCCGCCCCCGAGCCCGCCTTTGAACCCGCCCCCGAGTTCACCTTTGAATCCGCCCCCGAGTCCTACTTAGAACCCGCCCCCGAGTTCTCCTTTGAATCCGCCCCGAGTCCTACTTAGAACCCGCCCCCGAGTTCTCCTTTGAATCCGCCCCCGAGTCCTACTTTGAACCCGCCTCAGAGTTCTCCTTTGAACCCGCTTTTGAACCCGCCCCCGAGCCCGCCTTTGAACCCGCCCCCGAGTTCACCTTTGAATCCGCCCCCGAGTCCTACTTTGAACCCGCCCCCGAGTTCTCCTTTGAACCCGCCTCTGAACCCGTGTTTGAACCCGCCTCTGAACCCATCTTTGAACCCGCCTCTTAACCCGTCTTTGAACCCGCCTCTGAATCCATCTTTGAACCCGCCTCAGAGCCTCTGAACCCGTCTTTGAACCCGCCTTTGAACCCGCCCCCGAGCCCGCCTTTGAACCCGCCCCAGAGTTCTCCTTTGAACCCGCTTTTGAACCCGCCCCCGAGCCCGCCTTTGAACCCGCCCCCGAGTTCTCCTTTGAATCCGCCCCCGAGTCCTCCTTTGAACCCGCCCCCGAGTTCTCCTTTCAATCCGCCCCCGAGTCCTACTTTGAACCCGCCCCCGAGTTCTCCTTTGAACCCGCCCCCGAGTTCTCCTTTGAACCCGCCCCCGAGTCCTACTTTGAACCCGCCCCCGAGTTCTCCTTTGAACCCGCCTCTGGACCCGTCTTTGAACCCGCCCCCGAGTCCTACTTTGAACCCGCCCCCGAGTTCTCCTTTGAACCCGCCTCTGGACCCGTCTTTGAACCCGCCTCTTAACCCGTCTTTGAACCCGCCTCTGAATCCTTCTTTGAACCCGCCTCAGAGCCTCTGAACCCGTCTTTGAACCCGCCTCTGAACCTGCCTCTGAACCCGTGTTTGAACCCGCCTCTGAACCCGCCTCTGAAACCCGTCTTTGAACCCGCCTCTGAACCCATCTTTGAACCCGCCTCTGAACCAGTCTTTGAACCCGCCTCTGAACCCGCCTCTGAACCCGCCTCTGAACCCGTCTTTGAACCCGCCTCTGAACCCATCTTTGAACCCGCCTCTGAACCAGTCTTTGAACCCGCCTCTGAACCCGCCTCTGAACCCGCCTCTGAACCCGCCTCTGAACCTGTCTTTGAACCCGCCTCTGAATCTGTCTTTGAACCCGCCTCAGAGCCTCTGAACCCGTCTTTGAACCCGCCTCTGAACCCGCCTCTGAACCAGTCTTTGAACCCGCCTCTGGACCCGCCTCTGAACCCATCTTTGAACCCGCCTCTGAATCCGTCTTTGATCCCGCCTCAGAGCCTCTTCACCCATCTTTGAACCCGCCTCAGAGCCTCTGAATCCGTCTTTGAACCCGCCTCAGAGTTCTCCTTTGAACCCGCTTTTGAACCCGCCCCCGAGCCCGCCTTTGAACCCGCCCCCGAGTTCACCTTTGAATCCGCCCCCGAGTCCTACTTTGTACCCGGCCCCGAGTTCTCCTTTGAATCCGCCCCGAGTCCTACTTTGAACCCGCCCCCGAGTTCTCCTTTGAACCCGCCTCTGAACCCGCCTCTTAACCCGTCTTTGAACCCGCCTCTGAATCCGTCTTTGAACCCGCCTCAGAGCCTCTGAACCCGTCTTTGAACCCGCCTCTGAACCCGCCTCTGAACCCGCCTCTGAACCCGTCTTTGAACCCGCCCCCGAGTTCTCCTTTGAACCCGCGTCTGAACCCGCCTCTTAACCCATCTTTGAACCCGCCTCTGAATCCGTCTTTGAACCCGCCTCAGAGCCTCTGAACCCGTCTTTGAACCCGCCTCTGAACCCGCCTCTGAACCCATCTTTGAACCCGCCTCTTAACCAGTCTTTGAACCCGCCTCTGAACCCGCCTCTGAACCCGCCTCTTAACCCGTCTTTGAACCCGCCTCTGAATCCGTCTTTGAACCCGCCTCAGAGCCTCTGAACCCGTCTTTGAACCCGCCTCTGAACCCGCCTCTGAACCCGTCTTTGAACCCGCCTCTGAACCCGCCTCTGAACCCATCTTTGAACCCGCCTCTTAACCCGTCTTTGAACCCGCCTCTGAATCCATCTTTGAACCCGCCTCAGAGCCTCTGAACCCGTCTTTGAACCCGCCTCCGAATCCGTCTTTGAACCCGCCTCTTAACCCGTCTTTGAACCCGCCTCTGAATCCGTCTTTGAACCCGCCTCAGAGCCTCTGAACCCGTCTTTGAACCCGCCTCTGAACCCGCCTCTGAACCCGTCTTTGAACCCGCCTCTGAACCCGCCTCTGGACCCGCCTTTGAACCCGCCCCAGAGTTCTCCTTTGAACCCGCTTTTGAACCCGCCCCCGAGCCCGCCTTTGAACCCGCCCCCGAGTTCTCCTTTGAATCCGCCCCCGAGTCCTCCTTTGAACCCGCCCCCGAGTTCTCCTTTCAATCCGCCCCCGAGTCCTACTTTGAACCCGCCCCCGAGTTCTCCTTTGAACCCGCCCCCGAGTCCTACTTTGAACCCGCCCCCGAGTTCTCCTTTGAATCCGCCCCCGAGTCCTCCTTTGAACCCGCCCCCGAGTTCTCCTTTCAATCCGCCCCCGAGTCCTACTTTGAACCCGCCCCCGAGTTCTCCTTTGAACCCGCCCCCGAGTCCTACTTTGAACCCGCCCCCGAGTTCTCCTTTGAACCCGCCTCTGGACCCGTCTTTGAACCCGCCTCTTAACCCGTCTTTGAACCCGCCTCTGAATCCTTCTTTGAACCCGCCTCAGAGCCTCTGAACCCGTCTTTGAACCCGCCTCTGAACCTGCCTCTGAACCCGTGTTTGAACCCGCCTCTGAACCCGCCTCTGAACCCGCCTCTGAACCCGTCTTTGAACCCGCCTCTGAACCCATCTTTGAACCCGCCTCTGAACCAGTCTTTGAACCCGCCTCTGAACCCGCCTCTGAACCCGCCTCTGAACCCGTCTTTGAACCCGCCTCTGAACCCATCTTTGAACCCGCCTCTGAACCAGTCTTTGAACCCGCCTCTGAACCCGCCTCTGAACCCGCCTCTGAACCCGCCTCTGAACCCGCCTCTGAACCCGCCTCTGAACCTGTCTTTGAACCCGCCTCTGAATCTGTCTTTGATCCCGCCTCAGAGCCTCTGAACCCGTCTTTGAACCCGCCTCTGAACCCGCCTCTGAACCAGTCTTTGAACCCGCCTCGGGACCCGCCTCTGAACCCATCTTTGAACCCGCCTCTGAATCCGTCTTTGATCCCGCCTCAGAGCCTCTTCACCCGTCTTTGAACCCGCCTCAGAGCCTCTGAATCCGTCTTTGAACCCGCCTCAGAGTTCTCCTTTGAACCCGCTTTTGAACCCGCCCCCGAGCCCGCCTTTGAACCCGCCCCCGAGTTCACCTTTGAATCCGCCCCCGAGTCCTACTTTCTACCCTCCCCCGAGTTCTCCTTTGAATCCGCCCCGAGTCCTACTTTGAACCCACCCCCGAGTTCTCCTTTGAACCCGCCTCTGAACCCGCCTCTTAACCCGTCTTTGAACCCGCCTCTGAATCCGTCTTTGAACCCGCCTCAGAGCCTCTGAACCCGTCTTTGAACCCGCCTCTGAACCCGCCTCTGAACCCGCCTCTGAACCCGTCTTTGAACCCGCCCCCGAGTTCTCCTTTGAACCCGCTTCTGAACCCGCCTCTTAACCCATCTTTGAACCCGCCTCTGAATCCGTCTTTGAACCCGCCTCAGAGCCTCTGAACCCGTCTTTGAACCCGCCTCTGAACCCGCCTCTGAACCCATCTTTGAACCCGCCTCTTAACCAGTCTTTGAACCCGCCTCTGAACCCGCCTCTGAACCCGCCTCTTAACCCGTCTTTGAACCCGCCTCTGAATCCGTCTTTGAACCCGCCTCAGAGCCTCTGAACCCGTCTTTGAACCCGCCTCTGAACCCGCCTCTGAACCCGTCTTTGAACCCGCCTCTGAACCCGCCTCTGAACCCATCTTTGAACCCGCCTCTTAACGCGTCTTTGAACCCACCTCTGAATCCATCTTTGAACCCGCCTCAGAGCCTCTGAACCCGTCTTTGAACCCGCCTCCGAATCCGTCTTTGAACCCGCCTCAGAGCCTCTGAACCCGCCTCAGAGCCTCTGAACCCGCCTCTGAATCCGTCTTTGATCCCGCCTCAGAGCCTCTGAACCCGTCTTTGAACCCGCCTCAGAGTTCTCCTTTGAACCCGCTTTTGAACCCGCCCCCGAGCCCGCCTTTGAACCCGCCCCCGAGTTCACCTTTGAATCCGCCCCCGAGTCCTACTTAGAACCCGCCCCCGAGTTCTCCTTTGAATCCGCCCCGAGTCCTACTTAGAACCCGCCCCCGAGTTCTCCTTTGAATCCGCCCCCGAGTCCTACTTTGAACCCGCCTCAGAGTTCTCCTTTGAACCCGCTTTTGAACCCGCCCCCGAGCCCGCCTTTGAACCCGCCCCCGAGTTCACCTTTGAATCCGCCCCCGAGTCCTACTTTGAACCCGCCCCCGAGTTCTCCTTTGAACCCGCCTCTGAACCCGTGTTTGAACCCGCCTCTGAACCCATCTTTGAACCCGCCTCTTAACCCGTCTTTGAACCGGCCTCAGAGCCTCTGAACCCGTCTTTGAACCCGCCTTTGAACCCGCCCCCGAGCCCACCTTTGAACACGCCCCAGAGTTCTCCTTTGAACCCGCTTTTGAACCCGCCCCCGAGCCCGCCTTTGAACCCGCCCCCGAGTTCTCCTTTGAATCCGCCCCCGAGTCCTCCTTTGAACCCGCCCCCGAGTTCTCCTTTCAATCCGCCCCCGAGTCCTACTTTGAACCCGCCCCCGAGTTCTCCTTTGAACCCGCCCCCGAGTCCTACTTTGAACCCGCCCCCGAGTTCTCCTTTGAATCCGCCCCCGAGTCCTCCTTTGAACCCGCCCCCGAGTTCTCCTTTCAATCCGCCCCCGAGTCCTACTTTGAACCCGCCCCCGAGTTCTCCTTTGAACCCGGCCCCGAGTTCTCCTTTGAACCCGCCCCCGAGTCCTACTTTGAACCCGCCCCCGAGTTCTCCTTTGAACCCGCCTCTGGACCCGTCTTTGAACCCGCCCCCGAGTCCTACTTTGAACCCGCCCCCGAGTTCTCCTTTGAACCCGCCTCTGGACCCGTCTTTGAACCCGCCTCTTAACCCGTCTTTGAACCCGCCTCTGAATCCTTCTTTGAACCCGCCTCAGAGCCTCTGAACCCGTCTTTGAACCCGCCTCTGAACCCGCCTCTGAACCCGCCTCTGAACCCGTCTTTGAACCCGCCTCTGAACCCATCTTTGAACCCGCCTCTGAACCAGTCTTTGAACCCGCCTCTGAACCCGCCTCTGAACCCGTCTTTGAACCCGCCTCTGAACCCATCTTTGAACCCGCCTCTGAACCAGTCTTTGAACCCGCCTCTGAACCCGCCTCTGAACCCGCCTCTGAACCCGCCTCTGAACCTGTCTTTGAACCCGCCTCTGAATCTGTCTTTGAACCCGCCTCAGAGCCTCTGAACCCGTCTTTGAATCCGTCTTTGAACCCGCCTCAGAGCCTCTGAACCCGCCTCTGAACCCGCCTCTGAACCAGTCTTTGAACCCGCCTCTGGACCCGCCTCTGAACCCATCTTTGAACCCGCCTCTGAATCCGTCTTTGATCCCGCCTCAGAGCCTCTTCACCCGTCTTTGAACCCGCCTCAGAGCCTCTGAATCCGTCTTTGAACCCGCCTCAGAGTTCTCCTTTGAACCCGCTTTTGAACCCGCCCCCGAGCCCGCCTTTGAACCCGCCCCCGAGTTCACCTTTGAATCCGCCCCCGAGTCCTACTTTGTACCCGCCCCCGAGTTCTCCTTTGAATCCGCCCCGAGTCCTACTTTGAACCCGCCCCCGAGTTCTCCTTTGAACCCGCCTCTGAACCCGCCTCTTAACCCGTCTTTGAACCCGCCTCTGAATCCGTCTTTGAACCCGCCTCAGAGCCTCTGAACCCGTCTTTGAACCCGCCTCTGAACCCGCCTCTGAACCCGCCTCTGAACCCGTCTTTGAACCCGCCCCCGAGTTCTCCTTTGAACCCGCTTCTGAACCCGCCTCTTAACCCATCTTTGAACCCGCCTCTGAATCCGTCTTTGAACCCGCCTCAGAGCCTCTGAACCCGTCTTTGAACCCGCCTCTGAACCCGCCTCTGAACCCATCTTTGAACCCGCCTCTTAACCAGTCTTTGAACCCGCCTCTGAACCCGCCTCTGAACCCGCCTCTTAACCCGTCTTTGAACCCGCCTCTGAATCCGTCTTTGAACCCGCCTAAGAGCCTCTGAACCCGTCTTTGAACCCGCCTCTGAACCCGCCTCTGAACCCGTCTTTGAACCCGCCTCTGAACCCGCCTCTGAACCCATCTTTGAACCCGCCTCTTAACCCGTCTTTGAACCCGCCTCTGAATCCATCTTTGAACCCGCCTCAGAGCCTCTGAACCCGTCTTTGAACCCGCCTCCGAATCCGTCTTTGAACCCGCCTCTTAACCCGTCTTTGAACCCGCCTCTGAATCCGTCTTTGAACCCGCCTCAGAGCCTCTGAACCCGTCTTTGAACCCGCCTCTGAACCCGCCTCTGAACCCGTCTTTGAACCCGCCTCTGAACCCGCCCCCGAGCCCGCCTTTGAAACCGCCCCAGAGTTCTCCTTTGAACCCGCTTTTGAACCCGCCCCCGAGCCCGCCTTTGAACCCGCCCCCGAGTTCTCCTTTGAATCCGCCCCCGAGTCCTCCTTTGAACCCGCCCCCGAGTTCTCCTTTCAATCCGCCCCCGAGTCCTGCTTTGAACCCGCCCCCGAGTTCTCCTTTCAATCCGCCCCCGAGTCCTACTTTGAACCCGCCCCCGAGTTCTCCTTTGAACCCGCCCCCGAGTCCTACTTTGAACCCGCCCCCGAGTTCTCCTTTGAATCCGCCCCCGAGTCCTCCTTTGAACCCGCCCCCGAGTTCTCCTTTCAATCCGCCCCCGAGTCCTACTTTGAACCCGCCCCCGAGTTCTCCTTTGAACCCGGCCCCGAGTTCTCCTTTGAACCCGCCCCCGAGTCCTACTTTGAACCCGCCCCCGAGTTCTCCTTTGAACCCGCCTCTGGACCCGTCTTTGAACCCGCCCCCGAGTCCTACTTTGAACCCGCCCCCGAGTTCTCCTTTGAACCCGCCTCTGGACCCGTCTTTGAACCCGCCTCTTAACCCGTCTTTGAACCCGCCTCTGAATCCTTCTTTGAACCCGCCTCAGAGCCTCTGAACCCGTCTTTGAACCCGCCTCTGAACCCGCCTCTGAACCCGCCTCTGAACCCGTCTTTGAACCCGCCTCTGAACCCATCTTTGAACCCGCCTCTGAACCCGTCTTTGAACCCGCCTCTGAACCCGCCTCTGAACCCGTCTTTGAACCCGCCTCTGAACCCATCTTTGAACCCGCCTCTGAACCAGTCTTTGAACCCGCCTCTGAACCCGCCTCTGAACCCGCCTCTGAACCCGCCTCTGAACCTGTCTTTGAACCCGCCTCTGAATCTGTCTTTGAACCCGCCTCAGAGCCTCTGAACCCGTCTTTGAATCCGTCTTTGAACCCGCCTCAGAGCCTCTGAACCCGCCTCTGAACCCGCCTCTGAACCAGTCTTTGAACCCGCCTCTGGACCCGCCTCTGAACCCATCTTTGAACCCGCCTCTGAATCCGTCTTTGATCCCGCCTCAGAGCCTCTTCACCCGTCTTTGAACCCGCCTCAGAGCCTCTGAATCCGTCTTTGAACCCGCCTCAGAGTTCTCCTTTGAACCCGCTTTTGAACCCGCCCCCGAGCCCGCCTTTGAACCCGCCCCCGAGTTCACCTTTGAATCCGCCCCCGAGTCCTACTTTGTACCCGCCCCCGAGTTCTCCTTTGAATCCGCCCCGAGTCCTACTTTGAACCCGCCCCCGAGTTCTCCTTTGAACCCGCCTCTGAACCCGCCTCTTAACCCGTCTTTGAACCCGCCTCTGAATCCGTCTTTGAACCCGCCTCAGAGCCTCTGAACCCGTCTTTGAACCCGCCTCTGAACCCGCCTCTGAACCCGCCTCTGAACCCGTCTTTGAACCCGCCCCCGAGTTCTCCTTTGAACCCGCTTCTGAACCCGCCTCTTAACCCATCTTTGAACCCGCCTCTGAATCCGTCTTTGAACCCGCCTCAGAGCCTCTGAACCCGTCTTTGAACCCGCCTCTGAACCCGCCTCTGAACCCATCTTTGAACCCGCCTCTTAACCAGTCTTTGAACCCGCCTCTGAACCCGCCTCTGAACCCGCCTCTTAACCCGTCTTTGAACCCGCCTCTGAATCCGTCTTTGAACCCGCCTAAGAGCCTCTGAACCCGTCTTTGAACCCG
The DNA here is from genome assembly GCA_036924055.1 of Leuresthes tenuis. NCBI lineage: Eukaryota > Metazoa > Chordata > Actinopteri > Atheriniformes > Atherinopsidae > Leuresthes > Leuresthes tenuis. Next base: position 371,321 of record JAVGWW010000021.1, read on the forward strand.
CCTCTGAACCCGCCTCTGAACCCGTCTTTGAACCCGCCTCTGAACCCGCCTCTGAACCCATCTTTGAACCCGCCTCTTAACCCGTCTTTGAACCCGCCTCTGAATCCATCTTTGAACCCGCCTCAGAGCCTCTGAACCCGTCTTTGAACCCGCCTCCGAATCCGTCTTTGAACCCGCCTCTTAACCCGTCTTTGAACCCGCCTCTGAATCCGTCTTTGAACCCGCCTCAGAGCCTCTGAACCCGTCTTTGAACCCGCCTCTGAACCCGCCTCTGAACCCGTCTTTGAACCCGCCTCTGAACCCGCCCCCGAGCCCGCCTTTGAAACCGCCCCAGAGTTCTCCTTTGAACCCGCTTTTGAACCCGCCCCCGAGCCCGCCTTTGAACCCGCCCCCGAGTTCTCCTTTGAATCCGCCCCCGAGTCCTCCTTTGAACCCGCCCCCGAGTTCTCCTTTCAATCCGCCCCCGAGTCCTGCTTTGAACCCGCCCCCGAGTTCTCCTTTCAATCCGCCCCCGAGTCCTACTTTGAACCCGCCCCCGAGTTCTCCTTTGAACCCGCCCCCGAGTCCTACTTTGAACCCGCCCCCGAGTTCTCCTTTGAATCCGCCCCCGAGTCCTCCTTTGAACCCGCCCCCGAGTTCTCCTTTCAATCCGCCCCCGAGTCCTACTTTGAACCCGCCCCCGAGTTCTCCTTTGAACCCGCCCCCGAGTTCTCCTTTGAACCCGCCCCCGAGTCCTACTTTGAACCCGCCCCCGAGTTCTCCTTTGAACCCGCCTCTGGACCCGTCTTTGAACCCGCCCCCGAGTCCTACTTTGAACCCGCCCCCGAGTTCTCCTTTGAACCCGCCTCTGGACCCGTCTTTGAACCCGCCTCTTAACCCGTCTTTGAACCCGCCTCTGAATCCTTCTTTGAACCCGCCTCAGAGCCTCTGAACGCGTCTTTGAACCCGCCTCTGAACCTGCCTCTGAACCCGTCTTTGAACCCGCCTCTGAACCCGCCTCTGAACCCGCCTCTGAACCCGTCTTTGAACCCGCCTCTGAACCCATCTTTGAACCCGCCTCTGAACCAGTCTTTGAACCCGCCTCTGAACCCGCCTCTGAACCCGCCTCTGAACCCGTCTTTGAACCCGCCTCTGAACCCATCTTTGAACCCGCCTCTGAACCAGTCTTTGAACCCGCCTCTGAACCCGCCTCTGAACCCGCCTCTGAACCTGTCTTTGAACCCGCCTCTGAATCTGTCTTTGAACCCGCCTCAGAGCCTCTGAACCCGTCTTTGAACCCGCCTCTGAACCCGCCTCTGAACCAGTCTTTGAACCCGCCTCTGGACCCGCCTCTGAACCCATCTTTGAACCCGCCTCTGAATCCGTCTTTGATCCCGCCTCAGAGCCTCTTCACCCGTCTTTGAACCCGCCTCAGAGCCTCTGAATCCGTCTTTGAACCCGCCTCAGAGTTCTCCTTTGAACCCGCTTTTGAACCCGCCCCCGAGCCCGCCTTTGAACCCGCCCCCGAGTTCACCTTTGAATCCGCCCCCGAGTCCTACTTTGTACCCGCCCCCGAGTTCTCCTTTGAATCCGCCCCGAGTCCTACTTTGAACCCGCCCCCGAGTTCTCCTTTGAACCCGCCTCTGAACCCGCCTCTTAACCCGTCTTTGAACCCGCCTCTGAATCCGTCTTTGAACCCGCCTCAGAGCCTCTGAACCCGTCTTTGAACCCGCCTCTGAACCCGCCTCTGAACCCGCCTCTGAACCCGCCTCTGAACCCGTCTTTGAACCCGCCCCCGAGTTCTCCTTTGAACCCGCTTCTGAACCCGCCTCTTAACCCATCTTTGAACCCGCCTCTGAATCCGTCTTTGAACCCGCCTCAGAGCCTCTGAACCCGTCTTTGAACCCGCCTCTGAACCCGCCTCTGAACCCATCTTTGAACCCGCCTCTTAACCAGTCTTTGAACCCGCCTCTGAACCCGCCTCTGAACCCGCCTCTTAACCCGTCTTTGAACCCGCCTCTGAATCCGTCTTTGAACCCGCCTCAGAGCCTCTGAACCCGTCTTTGAACCCGCCTCTGAACCCGCCTCTGAACCCGTCTTTGAACCCGCCTCTGAACCCGCCTCTGAACCCATCTTTGAACCCGCCTCTTAACCCGTCTTTGAACCCGCCTCTGAATCCATCTTTGAACCCGCCTCAGAGCCTCTGAACCCGTCTTTGAACCCGCCTCCGAATCCGTCTTTGAACCCGCCTCTTAACCCGTCTTTGAACCCGCCTCTGAATCCGTCTTTGAACCCGCCTCAGAGCCTCTGAACCCGTCTTTGAACCCGCCTCTGAACCCGCCTCTGAACCCGTCTTTGAACCCGCCTCTGAACCCGCCCCCGAGCCCGCCTTTGAACCCGCCCCAGAGTTCTCCTTTGAACCCGCTTTTGAACCCGCCCCCGAGCCCGCCTTTGAACCCGCCCCCGAGTTCTCCTTTGAATCCGCCCCCGAGTCCTCCTTTGAACCCGCCCCCGAGTTCTCCTTTCAATCCGCCCCCGAGTCCTACTTTGAACCCGCCCCCGAGTTCTCCTTTGAACCCGCCCCCGAGTCCTACTTTGAACCCGCCCCCGAGTTCTCCTTTGAATCCGCCCCCGAGTCCTCCTTTGAACCCGCCCCCGAGTTCTCCTTTCAATCCACCCCCGAGTCCTACTTTGAACCCGCCCCCGAGTTCTCCTTTGAACCCACCCCCGAGTCCTACTTTGAACCCGCCCCCGAGTTCTCCTTTGAACCCGCCTCTTGACCCGTCTTTGAACCCGCCTCTTAACCCGTCTTTGAACCCGCCTCTGAATCCTTCTTTGAACCCGCCTCAGAGCCTCTGAACCCGTCTTTGAACCCGCCTCTGAACCTGCCTCTGAACCCGTGTTTGAACCCGCCTCTGAACCCGCCTCTGAACCCGCCTCTGAACCCGTCTTTGAACCCGCCTCTGAACCCATCTTTGAACCCGCCTCTGAACCAGTCTTTGAACCCGCCTCTGAACCCGCCTCTGAACCCGCCTCTGAACCCGTCTTTGAACCCGCCTCTGAACCCATCTTTGAACCCGCCTCTGAACCAGTCTTTGAACCCGCCTCTGAACCCGCCTCTGAACCCGCCTCTGAACCTGTCTTTGAACCCGCCTCTGAATCTGTCTTTGAACCCGCCTCAGAGCCTCTGAACCCGTCTTTGAACCCGCCTCTGAACCAGTCTTTGAACCCGCCTCTGGACCCGCCTCTGAACCCATCTTTGAACCCGCCTCTGAATCCGTCTTTGATCCCGCCTCAGAGCCTCTTCACCCGTCTTTGAACCCGCCTCAGAGCCTCTGAATCCGTCTTTGAACACGCCTCAGAGTTCTCCTTTGAACCCGCTTTTGAACCCGCCCCCGAGCCCGCCTTTGAACCCGCCCCCGAGTTCACCTTTGAATCCGCCCCCGAGTCCTACTTTGTACCCGCCCCCGAGTTCTCCTTTGAATCCGCCCCGAGTCCTACTTTGAACCCACCCCCGAGTTCTCCTTTGAACCCGCCTCTGAACCCGCCTCTTAACCCGTCTTTGAACCCGCCTCTGAATCCGTCTTTGAACCCGCCTCAGAGCCTCTGAACCCGTCTTTGAACCCGCCTCTGAACCCGCCTCTGAACCCGCCTCTGAACCCGTCTTTGAACCCGCCCCCGAGTTCTCCTTTGAACCCGCTTCTGAACCCGCCTCTTAACCCATCTTTGAACCCGCCTCTGAATCCGTCTTTGAACCCGCCTCAGAGCCTCTGAACCCGTCTTTGAACCCGCCTCTGAACCCGCCTCTGAACCCATCTTTGAACCCGCCTCTTAACCAGTCTTTGAACCCGCCTCTGAACCCGCCTCTGAACCCGCCTCTTAACCCGTCTTTGAACCCGCCTCTGAATCCGTCTTTGAACCCGCCTCAGAGCCTCTGAACCCGTCTTTGAACCCGCCTCTGAACCCGCCTCTGAACCCGTCTTTGAACCCGCCTCTGAACCCGCCTCTGAACCCATCTTTGAACCCGCCTCTTAACGCGTCTTTGAACCCGCCTCTGAATCCATCTTTGAACCCGCCTCAGAGCCTCTGAACCCGTCTTTGAACCCGCCTCCGAATCCGTCTTTGAACACGCCTCAGAGCCTCTGAACCCGCCTCAGAGCCTCTGAACCCGCCTCTGAATCCGTCTTTGATCCCGCCTCAGAGCCTCTGAACCCGTCTTTGAACCCGCCTCAGAGTTCTCCTTTGAACCCGCTTTTGAACCCGCCCCCGAGCCCGCCTTTGAACCCGCCCCCGAGTTCACCTTTGAATCCGCCCCCGAGTCCTACTTAGAACCCGCCCCCGAGTTCTCCTTTGAATCCGCCCCGAGTCCTACTTAGAACCCGCCCCCGAGTTCTCCTTTGAATCCGCCCCCGAGTCCTACTTTGAACCCGCCTCAGAGTTCTCCTTTGAACCCGCTTTTGAACCCGCCCCCGAGCCCGCCTTTGAACCCGCCCCCGAGTTCACCTTTGAATCCGCCCCCGAGTCCTACTTTGAACCCGCCCCCGAGTTCTCCTTTGAACCCGCCTCTGAACCCGTGTTTGAACCCGCCTCTGAACCCATCTTTGAACCCGCCTCTTAACCCGTCTTTGAACCCGCCTCTGAATCCATCTTTGAACCCGCCTCAGAGCCTCTGAACCCGTCTTTGAACCCGCCTTTGAACCCGCCCCCGAGCCCGCCTTTGAACCCGCCCCAGAGTTCTCCTTTGAACCCGCTTTTGAACCCGCCCCCGAGCCCGCCTTTGAACCCGCCCCCGAGTTCTCCTTTGAATCCGCCCCCGAGTCCTCCTTTGAACCCGCCCCCGAGTTCTCCTTTCAATCCGCCCCCGAGTCCTACTTTGAACCCGCCCCCGAGTTCTCCTTTGAACCCGCCCCCGAGCCCGCCTTTGAACCCGCCCCCGAGTTCTCCTTTGAATCCGCCCCCGAGTCCTCCTTTGAACCCGCCCCCGAGTTCTCCTTTCAATCCGCCCCCGAGTCCTACTTTGAACCCGCCCCCGAGTTCTCCTTTGAACCCGCCCCCGAGTCCTACTTTGAACCCGCCCCCGAGTTCTCCTTTGAATCCGCCCCCGAGTCCTCCTTTGAACCCGCCCCCGAGTTCTCCTTTCAATCCGCCCCCGAGTCCTACTTTGAACCCGCCCCCGAGTTCTCCTTTGAACCCGCCCCCGAGTTCTCCTTTGAACCCGCCCCCGAGTCCTACTTTGAACCCGCCCCCGAGTTCTCCTTTGAACCCGCCTCTGGACCCGTCTTTGAACCCGCCCCCGAGTCCTACTTTGAACCCGCCCCCGAGTTCTCCTTTGAACCCGCCTCTGGACCCGTCTTTGAACCCGCCTCTTAACCCGTCTTTGAACCCGCCTCTGAATCCTTCTTTGAACCCGCCTCAGAGCCTCTGAACCCGTCTTTGAACCCGCCTCTGAACCTGCCTCTGAACCCGTGTTTGAACCCGCCTCTGAACCCGCCTCTGAACCCGTCTTTGAACCCGCCTCTGAACCCATCTTTGAACCTGCCTCTGAACCAGTCTTTGAACCCGCCTCTGAACCCGCCTCTGAACCCGCCTCTGAACCCGTCTTTGAACCCGCCTCTGAACCCATCTTTGAACCCGCCTCTGAACCAGTCTTTGAACCCGCCTCTGAACCCGCCTCTGAACCCGCCTCTGAACCCGCCTCTGAACCCGCCTCTGAACCCGCCTCTGAACCTGTCTTTGAACCCGCCTCTGAATCTGTCTTTGAACCCGCCTCAGAGCCTCTGAACCCGTCTTTGAACCCGCCTCTGAACCAGTCTTTGAACCCGCCTCTGGACCCGCCTCTGAACCCATCTTTGAACCCGCCTCTGAATCCGTCTTTGATCCCGCCTCAGAGCCTCTTCACCCGTCTTTGAACCCGCCTCAGAGCCTCTGAATCCGTCTTTGAACCCGCCTCAGAGTTCTCCTTTGAACCCGCTTTTGAACCCGCCCCCGAGCCCGCCTTTGAACCCGCCCCCGAGTTCACCTTTGAATCCGCCCCCGAGTCCTACTTTGTACCCGCCCCCGAGTTCTCCTTTGAATCCGCCCCGAGTCCTACTTTGAACCCGCCCCCGAGTTCTCCTTTGAACCCGCCTCTGAACCCGCCTCTTAACCCGTCTTTGAACCCGCCTCTGAATCCGTCTTTGAACCCGCCTCAGAGCCTCTGAACCCGTCTTTGAACCCGCCTCTGAACCCGCCTCTGAACCCGCCTCTGAACCCGTCTTTGAACCCGCCCCCGAGTTCTCCTTTGAACCCGCTTCTGAACCCGCCTCTTAACCCATCTTTGAACCCGCCTCTGAATCCGTCTTTGAACCCGCCTCAGAGCCTCTGAACCCGTCTTTGAACCCGCCTCTGAACCCGCCTCTGAACCCATCTTTGAACCCGCCTCTTAACCAGTCTTTGAACCCGCCTCTGAACCCGCCTCTGAACCCGCCTCTTAACCCGTCTTTGAACCCGCCTCTGAATCCGTCTTTGAACCCGCCTCAGAGCCTCTGAACCCGTCTTTGAACCCGCCTCTGAACCCGCCTCTGAACCCGTCTTTGAACCCGCCTCTGAACCCGCCTCTGAACCCATCTTTGAACCCGCCTCTTAACCCGTCTTTGAACCCGCCTCTGAATCCATCTTTGAACCCGCCTCAGAGCCTCTGAATCCGTCTTTGAACCCGCCTCTGAATCCGTCTTTGAACCCGCCTCAGAGCCTCTGAACCCGTCTTTGAGCCCGCCTCTGAACCCGCCTCTGAACCCGTCTTTGAACCCGCCTCTGAACCCGCCCCCGAGCCCGCCTTTGAACCCGCCCCAGAGTTCTCCTTTGAACCCGCTTTTGAACCCGCCCCCGAGCCCGCCTTTGAACCCGCCCCCGAGTTCTCCTTTGAATCCGCCCCCGAGTCCTCCTTTGAACCCGCCCCCGAGTTCTCCTTTCAATCCGCCCCCGAGTCCTACTTTGAACCCGCCCCCGAGTTCTCCTTTGAACCCGCCCCCGAGTCCTACTTTGAACCCGCCCCCGAGTTCTCCTTTGAATCCGCCCCCGAGTCCTCCTTTGAACCCGCCCCCGAGTTCTCCTTTCAATCCGCCCCCGAGTCCTACTTTGAACCCGCCCCCGAGTTCTCCTTTGAACCCGCCCCCGAGTCCTACTTTGAACTCGCCCCCGAGTTCTCCTTTGAACACGCCTCTGGACCCGTCTTTGAACCCGCCTCTTAACCCGTCTTTGAACCCGCCTCTGAATCCTTCTTTGAACCCGCCTCAGAGCCTCTGAACCCGTCTTTGAACCCGCCTCTGAACCTGCCTCTGAACCCGTGTTTGAACCCGCCTCTGAACCCGCCTCTGAACCCGCCTCTGAACCCGTCTTTGAACCCGCCTCTGAACCCATCTTTGAACCCGCCTCTGAACCAGTCTTTGAACCCGCCTCTGAACCCGCCTCTGAACCCGCCTCTGAACCCGTCTTTGAACCCGCCTCTGAACCCATCTTTGAACCCGCCTCTGAACCAGTCTTTGAACCCGCCTCTGAACCCGCCTCTGAACCCGCCTCTGAACCCGCCTCTGAACCTGTCTTTGAACCCGCCTCTGAATCTGTCTTTGAACCCGCCTCAGAGCCTCTGAACCCGTCTTTGAACCCGCCTCTGAACCCGCCTCTGAACCAGTCTTTGAACCCGCCTTTGGACCCGCCTCTGAACCCATCTTTGAACCCGCCTCTGAATCCGTCTTTGATCCCGCCTCAGAGCCTCTTCACCCGTCTTTGAACCCGCCTCAGAGCCTCTGAATCCGTCTTTGAACCCGCCTCAGTGTTCTCCTTTGAACCCGCTTTTGAACCCGCCCCCGAGCCCGCCTTTGAACCCGCCCCCGAGTTCACCTTTGAATCCGCCCCCGAGTCCTACTTTGTACCCGCCCCCGAGTTCTCCTTTGAATCCGCCCCGAGTCCTACTTTGAACCCGCCCCCGAGTTCTCCTTTGAACCCGCCTCTGAACCCGCCTCTTAACCCGTCTTTGAACCCGCCTCTGAATCCGTCTTTGAACCCGCCTCAGAGCCTCTGAACCCGTCTTTGAACCCGCCTCTGAACCCGCCTCTGAACCCGCCTCTGAACCCGTCTTTGAACCCGCCCCCGAGTTCTCCTTTGAACCCGCTTCTGAACCCGCCTCTTAACCCATCTTTGAACCCGCCTCTGAATCCGTCTTTGAACCCGCCTCAGAGCCTCTGAACCCGTCTTTGAACCCGCCTCTGAGCCTCTGAACCCGTCTTTGAACCCGCCTCTGAACCCGCCTCTGAACCCATCTTTGAACCCGCCTCTTAACCAGTCTTTGAACCCGCCTCTGAACCCGCCTCTGAACCCGCCTCTTAACCCGTCTTTGAACCCGCCTCTGAATCCGTCTTTGAACCCGCCTCAGAGCCTCTGAACCCGTCTTTGAACCCGCCTCTGAACCCGCCTCTGAACCCGTCTTTGAACCCGCCTCTGAACCCATCTTTGAACCCGCCTCTTAACCCGTCTTTGAACCCGCCTCTGAATCCATCTTTGAACCCGCCTCAGAGCCTCTGAACCCGTCTTTGAACCCGCCTCCGAATCCGTCTTTGAACCCGCCTCAGAGCCTCTGAACCCGCCTCAGAGCCTCTGAACCCGCCTCTGAATCCGTCTTTGATCCCGCCTCAGAGCCTCTGAACCCGTCTTTGAACCCGCCTCAGAGTTCTCCTTTGAACCCGCTTTTGAACCCGCCCCCGAGCCCGCCTTTGAACCCGCCCCCGAGTTCACCTTTGAATCCGCCCCCGAGTCCTACTTAGAACCCGCCCCCGAGTTCTCCTTTGAATCCGCCCCGAGTCCTACTTAGAACCCGCCCCCGAGTTCTCCTTTGAATCCGCCCCCGAGTCCTACTTTGAACCCGCCTCAGAGTTCTCCTTTGAACCCGCTTTTGAACCCGCCCCCGAGCCCGCCTTTGAACCCGCCCCCGAGTTCACCTTTGAATCCGCCCCCGAGTCCTACTTTGAACCCGCCCCCGAGTTCTCCTTTGAACCCGCCTCTGAACCCGTGTTTGAACCCGCCTCTGAACCCATCTTTGAACCCGCCTCTTAACCCGTCTTTGAACCCGCCTCAGAGCCTCTGAACCCGTCTTTGAACCCGCCTCTGAATCCATCTTTGAACCCGCCTCAGAGCCTCTGAACCCGTCTTTGAACCCGCCTCCGAATCCGTCTTTGAACCCGCCTCAGAGCCTCTGAACCCGCCTCAGAGCCTCTGAACCCGCCTCTGAACCCGTCTTTGAACCCGCCTCTGAATCCGTCTTTAAACCCGCCTCTGAATCCATCTTTGAACCCGCCTCAGAGCCTCTGAACCCGTCTTTGAACCCGCCTCCGAATCCGTCTTTGAACCCGCCTCAGAGCCTCTGAACCCGCCTCAGAGCCTCTGAACCCGCCTCTGAACCCGTCTTTGAACCCGCCTCTGAATCCGTCTTTAAACCCGCCTCTGAATCCGTCTTTGAACCCGCCTCAGAGCCTCTGAATCCGTCTTTGATCCCGCCTCAGAGCCTCTGAACCCGTCTTTGAACCCGCCTCAGAGTTCTCCTTTGAACCCGCTTTTGAACCCGCCCCCGAGCCCGCCTTTGAACCCGCCCCCGAGTTCACCTTTGAATCCGCCCCCGAGTCCTACTTTGAACCCGCCCCCGAGTTCTCCTTTGAACCCGCCTCTGAACCCGCCTCTGAACCCGTCTTTGAACCCGCCTCTGAATCCATCTTTGAACCCTCCTCAGAGCCTCTGAACCCGTCTTTGAACCCGCCTCAGAGCCTCTGAACCCGTCTTTGAACCCGCCTCCGAATCCGTCTTTGAACCCGCCTCAGAGCCTCTGAACCCGCCTCAGAGCCTCTGAACCCGCCTCTGAACCCGTCTTTGAACCCGCCTCTGAATCCGTCTTTGATCCCGCCTCAGAGCCTCTGAATCCATCTTTGAACCCGCCTCAGAGCCTCTGAACCCGTCTTTGAACCCGCCTCTGAATCCATCTTTGAACCCGCCCCCGAGTTCTCCTTTGAATCCGCCCTGAGTCCTACTTTGAACCCGCCCCCGAGTTCTCCTTTGAACCCGCCTCTGAACCCGCCTCTTAACCCGTCTTTGAACCCGCCTCTGAATCCGTCTTTGAACCCGCCTCTGAACCCGCCTCTGAACCCATCTTTGAACCCGCCTCTGAACCCGCCTCTGAACCCGCCTCTGAATCCGTCTTTGAACCCGCCTCAGAGCCTCTGAACCCGTCTTTGAACCCGCCTCTGAACCCGCCTCTGAACCCGCCTTTGAACCCGCCTCTGAACCCGTCTTTGAACCCGCCCCCGAGTTCTCCTTTGAACCCGCCTCTGAACCCGCCTCTGAATCCATCTTTGAACCCGCCTCAGAGCCTCTTAACCCGTCTTTGAACCCGTCTTTGAACCCGCCTCTGAACCCGCCTCTGAACCCATCTTTGAACCCGCCTCTGAATCCGTCTTTGATCCCGCCTCTGAATCCGTCTTTGATCCCGCCTCTGAATCCGTCTTTGATCCCGCCTCAGAGCCTCTGAATCCGTCTTTGATCCCGCCTCAGAGCCTCTGAATCCGTCTTTGAACCCGCCTCAGAGCCTCTGAACCCGTCTTTGAACCCGCCCCCGAGCCCGCCTCAGAGCCTCTGAATCCGTCTTTGAACCCGCCTCAGAGCCTCTGAATCCGTCTTTGAACCCGCCCCCGAGCCCGCCTCAGAGCCCACCTCTGAACCCGCTTCTGGTAGTTTAAGGGCTCCAAAAGGGTTTGATCATTTCTGAGCATTCATTGTCAAACTCCTTTCTGCTGTACACCATCACGGCTACATTTCAGAGTGAGACTCACCTTCAGGTTAGGATCTTTTTTCTGTCACAGCTGTGGAATTTTCTCTTCACCTGTCCATGACACTGACAGTTTATACAGGTGCACCCTGCAGAACTCCTGCAGTGACAGTAATTAAAGGAACTGTTGAATCAAACCTCCTTTCATCCTCTTGTTGGCAGCAGCACATTACATGTGGAACTTTATCAGAATAAACTACAGTCTGTGTGTTTCTGTGCTCATAAAGGGAGATATCAGTCACTTCAACAGTTTTAGTTCATTTTCAGGGTCCTGAGGGACAGGAGTCCATCTCTAGCACATCACATGGAAAAACAGATATTCAGTAGGAAAAATGGCTTCAACCGTCCACAACTGACTAACAGCTGGTAGAACTGGTTTGAAATTAAAGGCAAGTTTCTACCTAAATCTACCTAAATCTAAATCATTTAGTAGAGAGTGGAAGCTGTGGGCTTCACGGTGCTGTGGTGGTCAGCACCTTCGCCTCATAGCAGAGGGTTCCAGGTCCAACTCCCAGCTGTGGCCTTCCTGTGTGGAGGCTGCATGTTCTCCCGTGGGTGCATTGGTTCTCTCCGGTACTCCGGCTTCCTCCCACCATCCAAAAACATGCTGTCAGGTTAACTGGTGACTGGAAATCATGCAAAAGTACAGGATGCAATGCCAGCTGCCATAGGTAGGCTGTCCCATCTATCTAAACTGATGCAAGATGGTCACTTTTCCCTGTCTGCACCTCACTCACTAACATACCGAGTAAAACAGTGACAGAGGGACGGAGGCTGCTCTCTTCCCTGACCATGGGGTGCATAAACCTTTATAAAACTGCATCATGTGGCATCAGATCTTACTAAAGACATCACACACCTGAGCATCACCACAAAAGTGTTTTTACTTTAAATTCAGTTACAATTACTGTTGATTTTCAACTCAAACCATAGCATCAGTCGTACTCATCGTCATAACTGTGGTAACTTATGCAAATAATGAGAAACAACTTGAAGTAGAGGTCAGTCCTGGGAATGATGCTGCTTTGAATAACAAAGATAAGAGTTTAGTTTCCTGCTTTTATTGTGCATCAGTTTTTTTCATTATAACAACTTACATCCCATCTAAATGTCGCTGTTCTGTACACTTGGTCTAAAGAATTCTGTTTTAACTCAGTCTGAAGACTTTGAATGGAAACATTTTGTCTTTATTGGCATAGAATTAGAAATAGAAAGACTTTTCAAAGCTGAGTTGAGATGATTCTAGAAAAGCTGAAGAACCAGAGAAAGCACATCATCTCTGGCATGAAGTGATTTATTCTGCTGGAGAAACTAATCAAATAGAAAAGAAACTTAGAGGGAGGTAGATACAGGTTCCAGGGCACAGCTGGTAAATGTTTCCTCTGTGTCTGGAGAGGGGGCAAACAGCGGGGAGGGGGGGGAGTTTCCATCATCTCTGCTGTGCAATGACACAACGGGGGGCGAGCTGCTGTCTATCTTAGTGGCTTTTATGTGGTTCTCCCCCTCTGTACCGTCCTCATCTCTAACCCTGCCGTGCTGGTGGCTGCTGCTCAGTGTTTTCAGGTGATGTAAGTCTAAATCTGGGTAGGAACCAGATCCGTTCATGTCCTGGAAGAGTCTGTTTAGGCTGTGCGGGTCGTGGCTGAAGCTACTTTGGCTGGCCTGTGCGATGTTGCACAGCAGATGGGTGTGCTGACGGAGCTGAAGGATTTCTCTCTCTGTGCTGGAGTTCTGCCTCAGCAGCTCCTTGGTCCGCAGCGTGATGGCCAGCAGGCCCGATTGGTTGAGGATCTCTGCTGTGTTGAGGAAACGGCGTTGGCGAGTGGACGTGCTGTCCGGAACCGCACGATGTGGACCGTGAACTGTTGAAGATGAGGGAGATGAGGAGGGAGGGGAGCAGGATGAAGAGGAGGTGGAGGAGGAGGGCGGCGATGGAGTCTGGGAGCTGGAAGGTGAGTCTAAGCTGACAGAGAGTGAGTTCTGCAGACAGCGCTGGGCCTGGTGTTGGGTGCTGGGGGAGGAACTGTGGCCTTCTCTGCCCTCCAGCTGCTGCAGATGCTCGGGCCTTGGGAGGGAGCCGATGGTAGAGACCACCTCCCTCTTCTCCTCCTCAGTGCGCACCCTCTTCCTCTGGCTCTGACCTTCACTCTCTTTACCTCCCTGAACCCGCAAAGCCTCCTTACCCTCACAGATATCCTTTCTGGGGTGGGGGGCGATGCGAGGATAAGAGTTCAGGATGGGTAAGTATGAGTTCTTACTGCTGTGCAAGTGGCTGCTGCGACTGCCGGCTTTTTTTACATGAGCTTGTCGTGAAGCCTGACAGGATGAAGAAGTCACGGTGGAAGAGGAGGGAGCAGGCATCACCGGCTGCTGGATCAGCACAAGCTGAGTGGGGGCTTTGCCACTGCTGAGGCTCTGCCAATCTCCAGCCCATGAAAGGGGGCCATGCAGCAGCTGTTCTGGTCCCGGCTGTATCACCAGGAGGTTGTGAGCAGGTTTATGTGTTTGTATGAGAAAGAGAGCACAAGAAGGAAAGAGAATTACGTCACAAAGGGACAACCAGCAGGTTCAAAACGATTATTGCAATGACACCAATAAGCATGGAGACCTTAACGTAAAGAGAGGTTCTAATAAAAGTTCATCATCAGAATAACATTTATGGAACAAATCTCAGCAAATAAGAGGCACTTTTAACCCGCCAGCACTTTAATTAAAACTTAAATGTGGTTGTTTTTGGTAAAATGTGGCTGTTTTGCATCATTTCCTTTCCTTTACTTTAAAGTGTGTGGAATACAGAAGCATAGTACATGAACTTTAAGTCCAATCAAGAAAATGCTTCCAGGCTTCTGGTTGTAATTTGATGGTAATGGACCCTCTTTCTTTTAGACATCAATGGCATCTAGTATGCCAGATTCTTCTAAATGTTCTGGTATCAGGGCCAGAAAACCACTATTCATTGGTTCGGAAAGGAAAAGGTCCCCTAAAGAGATGTCATTTACCTTGGTACTTATGCACTCTAAATGAACAAAGCAACACTACTTCATATGATCCTTTAGACTGCTGAGGCACTTTCTGCAGTCATGGGATCGTTTCAACGTATTTGGGCAGGTCCGTGGTTATTTCAGCAGGACGATGCCAGACCTCCTTCAGCTTCAGACACACAGAGTGTGTGAGCTCGGCTGCCTGCCTGCAGTCCACATCTGTCTCCTGCTGCAGATGTTGGAGCATCATGAAGAGGAGAACCAGACCCTGAAATCTGGGGTTCAGCAGGAATGGACTCAGATTCCTCTGAAAAACTGCAACAATCAGTGTCCTACATTATGGACAACGGAACAGAACAAATATTTCTGAGTGTGTCGCTCCAACTTTAAACGTGCTTCTACTTTCTAAATATAATATATTTAGGGATGTTTTGTTTTCTTGCAGTAAACGGTTGGAAAAAAAAAGGTTTTCATGTGTGATGAATACTTTAAAAGACACACAACATGTGTTGGATAAGTTCTGAAATCACTCAGGGTAAAGCCGTCATTTCTGGAGTCATGATGAAATATAACTGGACTTGGTCCCTCTGACAGAGAATGGAGCTGTTCTAAAACACTGATCAGGGTGATGTTGCACTTCAACAGTTGATGTGGCAGTGAGTATCTCACCGGCTTCACCAGCAGGTGTTTGAGGACATAAATGGGGGGAAGTTCCTCGTAAGCAGTCGTGATGTTGTTGGAGCTTTTGCTGCTTGCTTTGAAAGGCTGACTCTTGCTGCTGTGCTGATCATCAGAGCCAGCCTCTGAGGGACAGAGTAGTTAGATTCATTCACTGCATGTTTGTGAATAAAATCAAGGTGTCCCTGTGGTCTGAGCCATGGTCAGACCCACCAAGCTCACCTGAGTATCCGGAGTCCTTCTCAGAGTCCCAGCACAGCACATGCTTGCTCATGTAATGGGCTGCAGACAGCTCCCTGTGGCTGGCAGCCTGACAGGTCCGCAGGGTGGCACAGTTACTCTTCTCCTTGGCATTCTTGGAGTTGCTCTGAGCGGTGCTGTCCCCACACTGAGGCTGTTCCTTCGGCATCACAGCTGAGAACAAGAGAACAAACACTCAAAGCATTATTAAAGACACATCTGCTGGTTATTTACTCAAAAGGGTGACGAAAATAACACAATGAAACGTGCCTAATGGGATTAGGACCAAGTGTCGCCAAAGAATCAGCAGCTGTAGAAAAGTGCGTGCGACAGCCCTGAAGGTGGCGTGAGGCACCGCACATTTCCACGGTCATTCGTTCTGATACGGCTGATGGTTGATGGGAAAAAGTGCGAACGCCACCTTTATGCAGACGCACCCTTTGTACATGAGGCCCCTGGTCACTGTCTGCTCTTTATTTCCTTCTTGATCATTACTTAATCTTTTATTAAGTTTTTAAGCTAGTACAAAAGCACATAATTGAACATAATACCAAACAAAGTAAAGAGTAGGAGAGAACAAATAAATAAGTAAAGTGTAAAGAATATGGCTTATGGGACGATACATTAATACAGGAAGACATTTCTTCCCTTCCTAATAGTGGTCTTCTACATAGTTTACTCACAACATATCAGTAACCTTATACTTTCCCCTGATAAAATGTCCACTTCTGCCATCTTTTCTCTAATAAACCTTCCCTCAGACGTAGCACGAGTCATTTTTATCATTGTCCATCAAGGCTTAGCAGTACTGCAGCTTTATTTTCCTTTTGTATCTTAAGGTCCTTCTGATATTATCGTGCCTTTGACGAGTTTTAATAAATCCAGTCTGGTCTTCGTCAGTTAAATCTGGGAGAAGCTGCTGAAGTCTTTTCGCAGTTATCGATGTGTACAGCTTATATTCAGAAATTAAATAGGTCTATAGTTACTACTATATTCCCCATCTTTCCCCATTACTGTTATATTTTACCTACATCTTTAATCCAATTGAATGTCTTTAATAGGGGGGGGGGGGGACCATCACTGCCTGGGGTCTTATCTGGTTTGGAGTTGTTAGTTGCATTCATCTCCGGAGTCATTTCTGTTGTAATAACTTCATTCTGTATTTTGCCAATGTCTAAATTATTCAGAAAGTTTCTCATGTCTTCAACTATAGCTTCAGAAGATTTTGTGTATAGTTGTTGGTGATCATTTAAGAAAATAGCTTTTATTTCTTCTGGGTGGTGTTTCAGTTGATTTGTTTCCGGGTTCCTTACAGATGGTACTGTCTGCTTCTTGTTTTCTCAGTCATCAGGCAAATAGTTTGGCTGCTTTAGGCCCTGCTTCATAAATCGTGCCTTTTTCTCGAACTCTTGTCTGTTCTTGTTCATTCCGGTTTCTGTCGTCGGAACTAGTGATGTGTCATTTGTGAACGATTCGTTCATTATGAACTGATCTTTTATATGACTCTGGAGTAACGAGTCGTCTCAGTGAGCGATTCATTCATTTTCATGCAGAACTCTCCCACAGGGCCACAGGGCAGGAGGCAGCTGCGTAACCTCAGTCAGCAGACAGGAAACTCCTCTGATCCTCGTTCATTTGTCATGTGACTGCAGCTCAGGCTGAAGAGCAGCAGGCACAACAGTTCGTTCACCGAGTCTTTAAAGTCGTGCTTTAAACAACAAAGGCAGGGAGGATACTGTCGCCTTATTGTGGATTTGCTTTCCCAGGTTTTCACATGGTTTGAATTGTTTGTGGCGTTTTGTGTTTTGTATTTTCTCAGCTCAGCTGAAGCAAACTATGTTTCCTTCAGTGTTAAGTGTTCTGAATCGTGGCCTTTTTGTGCAACGCCCACAGTGGGGCTACAGCGCCACCTGCTGGAGAAATGAACGAAATGACTCCAAAAAAGATTTGTGCAATTTACTGTTCGAGAGCAAAAGATCCGAGTCAGTAAAAGGAGCCGAACTTCCCAACACGAGCTGGAGCTGCTGTAGGCGTTCTTTGGGCCATCCCATCATATCCACTCGTGATCCCACTCGTTTCCACGGTGCACTCCGCTGCTGATGCAGCTCTCTTTCTCTGGCATCTCCACATGGATCCCCTGCTGCCGGAGCCCCCGTGCTGCTGCCCCTGCACCCTGATGAATCCGCAGCTTTCAGGCAGTCCCACTGTATGGTTAAAGGAACTTTGGGAGGCCAAACTAACACAATATATGAACCCATTATCTTGAGAAAACGAGCCTTGGTATTTTTGAGATAATGACTGAAGTGTCTGATGTTTACCACCTGTGCAAAGCTGCCTTGGGAAAATGATAAGAAGTCTGTTAATTGCCATCTGTGTAAGGGAGTTATGGGTATAAATCAGGACATTTTGAGAATAACATACTCCCCAGTAAGTCTGTCCAAGAATAGGCTCAAAATTACGCAAACACCATGTCTGGGCTGCTCAGTGATGGGAACATGAAACATCTTCAAGGTCACTAAAAACTGCAGATTCTACTTAACGAAGACCCTCAGTAAGGCAGAGATTTTAGGGAATCCAGACTTGATGCATCATTCTGTAATTCTGATACGGACCTGGTTGAAGATAAATGTTTCTGTGTTCGACCAAGTCTGTGTCAGCAGAGTTCTTCCTGCATCATCCACACACCGGCAGTTTGAAGGCGACCATCCCCAATACACCACATGACATAAATGTATCCACTATCCCAACACAGCAACCTTTGAGGTGACCCATATAACACCAGTTCCAAAAGGTTGGGGGGCATCCTGTTATCAATTATGTATATTAAAAACAGAATGCATCGGTTTGTAAGTCTCAACCAATATTTGATTCAAAATAGAACATAGAAAATATATCACGTGTTGATAGTGAGACATTTTACTGTTTCATTCATTCACTGAATTTGATGGCAATGATACAAAGTTGGGACGGGTCCTCGTTTACCAAAGTGTAGCATCTCCTGCTTATTTAACAGCCTGATGTTACACTGAGCTGTGAGCTGTGGATGTTACAGTGAGCTGTGAGCTGTGGATGTTACAGTGAGCTGTGAGCTGTGGATGTTACAGTGAGCTGTGGATGTTACAGTGAGCTGTGGATGTTACAGTGAGCTGTGAGCTGTGGATGTTACAGTGAGCTGTGGATGTTACTGTGAGCTGTGGATGTTACAGTGAGCTGTGGATGTTACAGTGAGCTGTGGATGTTACTGTGAGCTGTGGATGTTACAGTGAGCTGTGAGCTGTGGATGTTACAGTGAGCTGTGGATGTTACAGTGAGCTGTGGATGTTACAGTGAGCTGTGGATGTTACAGTGAGCTGTGGATGTTACTGTGAGCTGTGGATGTTACAGTGAGCTGTGGATGTTACTGTGAGCTGTGGATGTTACTGTGAGCTGTGGATGTTACAGTGAGCTGTGGATGTTACAGTGAGCTGTGGATGTTACTGTGAGCTGTGGATGTTACTGTGAGCTGTGGATGTTACAGTGAGCTGTGACCTGTGATTGTTACTGTGAGCTATGAGCTGTGGATGTTACTGTGAGCTGTGAGCTGTGGATGTTACAGTGAGCTGTGGATGTTACAGTGAGCTGTGGATGTTACTGTGAGCTATGAGCTGTGGATGTTACTGTGAGCTGTGAGCTGTGGATGTTACAGTGAGCTGTGGATGTTACTGTGAGCTGTGGATGTTACAGTGAGCTGTGAGCTGTGGATGTTACTGTGAGCTGTGAGCTGTGGATGTTACAGTGAGCTGTGGATGTTACAGTGAGCTGTGGATGTTACTGTGAGCTGTGGATGTTACAGTGAGCTGTGGATGTTACAGTGAGCTGTGGATGTTACAGTGAGCTGTGAGCTGTGGATGTTACAGTGAGCTGTGGATGTTACAGTGAGCTGTGGATGTTACAGTGAGCTGTGAGCTGTGGATGTTACTGTGAGCTGTGGATGTTACTGTGAGCTGTGAGCTGTGGATGTTACAGTGAGCTGTGGATGTTACAGTGAGCTGTGGATGTTACTGTGAGCTGTGGATGTTACTGTGAGCTGTGGATGTTACAGTGAGCTGTGGATGTTACTGTGAGCTGTGGATGTTACAGTGAGCTGTGAGCTGTGGATGTTACAGTGAGCTGTGGATGTTACAGTGAGCTGTGGATGTTACAGTGAGCTGTGGATGTTACTGTGAGCTGTGAGCTGTGGATGTTACAGTGAGCTGTGGATGTTACTGTGAGCTGTGAGCTGTGGATGTTACAGTGAGCTGTGGATGTTACAGTGAGCTGTGGATGTTACTGTGAGCTGTGGATGTTACAGTGAGCTGTGGATGTTACAGTGAGCTGTGGATGTTACAGTGAGCTGTGGATGTTACTGTGAGCTGTGGATGTTACAGTGAGCTGTGGATGTTACAGTGAGCTGTGGATGTTACAGTGAGCTGTGAGCTGTGGATGTTACTGTGAGCTGTGGATGTTACAGTGAGCTGTGGATGTTACAGTGAGCTGTGGATGTTACTGTGAGCTGTGAGCTGTGGATGTTACTGTGAGCTGTGGATGTTACTGTGAGCTGTGAGCTGTGGATGTTACTGTGAGCTGTGGATGTTACAGTGAGCTGTGGATGTTACTGTGAGCTGTGGATGTTACAGTGAGCTGTGGATGTTACAGTGAGCTGTGGATGTTACAGTGAGCTGTGGATGTTACAGTGAGCTGTGGATGTTACAGTGAGCTGTGGATGTTACTGTGAGCTGTGGATGTTACTGTGAGCTGTGAGCTGTGGATGTTACAGTGAGCTGTGAGCTGTGGATGTTACTGTGAGCTGTGGATGTTACTGTGAGCTGTGGATGTTACAGTGAGCTGTGGATGTTACAGTGAGCTGTGGATGTTACTGTGAGCTGTGAGCTGTGGATGTTACTGTGAGCTGTGGATGTTACTGTGAGCTGTGAGCTGTGGATGTTACTGTGAGCTGTGAGCTGTGGATGTTACTGTGAGCTGTGGATGTTACTGTGAGCTGTGAGCTGTGGATGTTACTGTGAGCTGTGAGCTGTGGATGTTACAGTGAGCTGTGAGCTGTGGATGTTACTGTGAGCTGTGGATGTTACTGTGAGCTGTGGATGTTACTGTGAGCTGTGGATGTTACAGTGAGCTGTGGATGTTACAGTGAGCTGTGGATGTTACTGTGAGCTGTGAGCTGTGGACGTTACACTGAGCTGTGGATGTTACAGTGAGCTGTGGATGTTACTGTGAGCTGTGAGCTGTGGATGTTACTGTGAGCTGTGGATGTTACTGTGAGCTGTGAGCTGTGGATGTTACTGTGAGCTGTGGATGTTACAGTGAGCTGTGGATGTTACAGTGAACTGTGGATGTTACAGTGAACTGTGGATGTTACAGTGAGCTGTGAGCTGTGGATGTTACAGTGAGCTGTGAGCTGTGGATGTTACTGTGAGCTGTGGATATTACAGTGAGCTGTGGATGTTACTGTGAGCTGTGGATGTTACAGTGAGCTGTGGATGTTACTGTGAGCTGTGAGCTGTGGATGTTACTGTGAGCTGTGGATGTTACAGTGATCTGTGGATGTTACAGTGAGCTGTGGATGTTACAGTGAGCTGTGGATGTTACAGTGAGCTGTGGATGTTACTGTGAGCTGTGGATGTTACAGTGAGCTGTGGATGTTACAGTGAGCTGTGAGCTGTGGATGTTACAGTGAGCTGTGGATGTTACAGTGAGCTGTGAGCTGTGGATGTTACAGTGAGCTGTGGATGTTACAGTGAGCTGTGAGCTGTGGATGTTACAGTGAGCTGTGGATGTTACAGTGAGCTGTGAGCTGTGGATGTTACTGTGAGCTGTGGATGTTACTGTGAGCTGTGGATGTTACAGTGAACTGTGGATGTTACAGTGAGCTGTGGATGTTACTGTGAACTGTGAATGTTACAGTGAGCTGTGGATGTTACTGTGAGCTGTGGATGTTACAGTGAGCTGTGGATGTTACTGTGAGCTGTGGATGTTACTGTGAGCTGTGGATGTTACTGTGAGCTGTGGATGTTACTGTGAGCTGTGGATGTTACAGTGAACTGTGGATGTTACAGTGAGCTGTGGATGTTACTGTGAGCTGTGGATGTTACAGTGAGCTGTGGATGTTACTGTGAGCTGTGGATGTTACTGTGAGCTGTGGATGTTACAGTGAGCTGTGAATGTTACAGTGAGCTGTGGATGTTACAGTGAGCTGTGAATGTTACAGTGAGCTGTGAATGTTACAGTGAGCTGTGGATGTTACTGTGAGCTGTGGATGTTACAGTGAGCTGTGGATGTTACTGTGAGCTGTGGATGTTACTGTGAGCTGTGGATGTTACAGTGAGCTGTGAGCTGTGGATGTTACTGTGAGCTGTGGATGTTACAGTGAGCTGTGGATGTTACAGTGAGCTGTGGATGTTACAGTGAACTGTGGATGTTACAGTGAACTGTGGATGTTACAGTGAGCTGTGAGCTGTGGATGTTACTGTGAGCTGTGGATGTTACAGTGAGCTGTGGATGTTACAGTGAGCTGTGGATGTTACAGTGAGCTGTGAGCTGTGGATGTTACAGTGAGCTGTGGATGTTACAGTGAGCTGTGGATGTTACAGTGAGCTGTGGATGTTACAGTGAGCTGTGAGCTGTGGATGTTACAGTGAGCTGTGGATGTTACAGTGAGCTGTGGATGTTACAGTGAGCTGTGGATGTTACAGTGAGCTGTGGATGTTACTGTGAGCTGTGGATGTTACAGTGAGCTGTGGATGTTACAGTGAGCTGTGGATGTTACAGTGAGCTGTGGATGTTACTGTGAGCTGTGGATGTTACTGTGAGCTGTGGATGTTACAGTGAGCTGTGGATGTTACAGTGAGCTGTGGATGTTACAGTGAGCTGTGAGCTGTGGATGTTACTGTGAGCTGTGGATGTTACAGTGAGCTGTGGATGTTACAGTGAGCTGTGGATGTTACGGTGAGCTGTGGATGTTACAGTGAGCTGTGAGCTGTGGATGTTACAGTGAGCTGTGAGCTGTGGATGTTACAGTGAGCTGTGGATGTTACAGTGAGCTGTGAGCTGTGGATGTTACAGTGAGCTGTGGATGTTACAGTGAGCTGTGAGCTGTGGATGTTACTGTGAGCTGTGGATGTTACTGTGAGCTGTGGATGTTACTGTGAGCTGTGGATGTTACAGTGAGCTGTGGATGTTACAGTGAACTGTGGATGTTACAGTGAGCTGTGGATGATACAGTGAGCTGTGAATGTTACAGTGAGCTGTGGATGTTACTGTGAGCTGTGGATGTTACTGTGAGCTGTGGATGTTACAGTGAGCTGTGGATGTTACAGTGAGCTGTGGATGTTACAGTGAGCTGTGGATGTTACAGTGAGCTGTGGATGTTACAGTGAGCTGTGGATGTTACTGTGAGCTGTGGATGTTACAGTGAGCTGTGGATGTTACAGTGAGCTGTGGATGTTACTGTGAGCTGTGGATGTTACTGTGAGCTGTGGATGTTACAGTGAGCTGTGGATGTTACTGTGAGCTGTGGATGTTACTGTGAGCTGTGGATGTTACAGTGAACTGTGGATGTTACAGTGAGCTGTGAGCTGTGGATGTTACTGTGAGCTGTGGATGTTACAGTGAGCTGTGGATGTTACAGTGAGCTGTGGATGTTACAGTGAGCTGTGGATGTTACAGTGAGCTGTGGATGTTACTGTGAGCTGTGGATGTTACAGTGAGCTGTGGATGTTACAGTGAGTTGTGGATGTTACTGTGAGCTGTGAGCTGTGGATGTTACAGTGAGCTGTGAGCTGTGGATGTTACAGTGAGCTGTGGATGTTACTGTGAGCTGTGGATGTTACAGTGAGCTGTGGATGTTACAGTGAGCTGTGGATGTTACTGTGAGCTGTGGATGTTACAGTGAGCTGTGGATGTTACAGTGAGCTGTGGATGTTACTGTGAACTGTGAGCTGTGGATGTTACAGTGAGCTGTGGATGTTACAGTGAGCTGTGGATGTTACTGTGAGCTGTGGATGTTACAGTGAGCTGTGGATGTTACAGTGAGCTGTGGATGTTACAGTGAGCTGTGGATGTTACTGTGAGCTGTGAGCTGTGGATGTTACTGTGAGCTGTGAGCTGTGGATGTTACAGTGAGCTGTGGATGTTACAGTGAGCTGTGGATGTTACTGTGAGCTGTGAGCTGTGGATGTTACTGTGAGCTGTGGATGTTACAGTGAGCTGTGGATGTTACACTGAGCTGTGGATGTTACAGTGAGCTGTGGATGTTACAGTGAGCTGTGAGCTGTGGATGTTACAGTGAGCTGTGAGCTGTGGATGTTACTGTGAGCTGTGGATGTTACTGTGAGCTGTGGATGTTACAGTGAACTGTGGATGTTACAGTGAGCTGTGGATGTTACAGTGAGCTGTGAATGTTACAGTGAGCTGTGAGCTGTGGATGTTACAGTGAGCTGTGGATGTTACAGTGAGCTGTGGATGTTACAGTGAGCTGTGGATGTTACTGTGAGCTGTGAGCTGTGGATGTTACAGTGAGCTGTGAGCTGTGGATGTTACAGTGAGCTGTGGATGTTACAGTGAGCTGTGGATGTTACTGTGAGCTGTGAGCTGTGGATGTTACAGTGAGCTGTGGATGTTACAGTGAGCTGTGGATGTTACAGTGAGCTGTGGATGTTACTGTGAGCTGTGGATGTTACAGTGAGCTGTGGATGTTACAGTGAGCTGTGGATGTTACAGTGAGCTGTGAGCTGTGGATGTTACTGTGAGCTGTGGATGTTACAGTGAGCTGTGGATGTTACAGTGAGCTGTGAGCTGTGGATGTTACTGTGAGCTGTGAGCTGTGGATGTTACTGTGAGCTGTGGATGTTACAGTGAGCTGTGGATGTTACAGTGAGCTGTGGATGTTACTGTGAGCTGTGAGCTGTGGATGTTACTGTGAGCTGTGAGCTGTGGATGTTACAGTGAGCTGTGGATGTTACTGTGAGCTGTGAGCTGTGGATGTTACAGTGAGCTGTGGATGTTACTGTGAGCTGTGGATGTTACAGTGAGCTGTGGATGTTACAGTGAGCTGTGAGCTGTGGATGTTACAGTGAGCTGTGGATGTTACAGTGAGCTGTGGATGTTACAGTGAGCTGTGGATGTTACTGTGAGCTGTGGATGTTACAGTGAGCTGTGGATGTTACAGTGAGCTGTGAGCTGTGGATGTTACAGTGAGCTGTGAGCTGTGGATGTTACAGTGAGCTGTGGATGTTACAGTGAGCTGTGGATGTTACAGTGAGCTGTGGATGTTACTGTGAGCTGTGGATGTTACAGTGAGCTGTGGATGTTACACTGAGCTGTGGATGTTACAGTGAGCTGTGGATGTTACAGTGAGCTGTGGATGTTACAGTGAGCTGTGAGCTGTGGATGTTACTGTGAGCTGTGGATGTTACTGTGAGCTGTGAGCTGTGGATGTTACAGTGAGCTGTGAGCTGTGGATGTTACAGTGAGCTGTGGATTTTACTGTGAGCTGTGGATGTTACAGTGAGCTGTGGATGTTACAGTGAGCTGTGAGCTGTGGATGTTACAGTGAGCTGTGGATGTTACTGTGAGCTGTGAGCTGTGGATGTTACAGTGAGCTGTGGATGTTACAGTGAGCTGTGGATGTTACAGTGAGCTGTGGATGTTACTGTGAGCTGTGAGCTGTGGATGTTACAGTGAGCTGTGAGCTGTGGATGTTACAGTGAGCTGTGGATGTTACTGTGAGCTGTGAGCTGTGGATGTTACAGTGAGCTGTGAGCTGTGGATGTTACAGTGAGCTGTGGATGTTACACTGAGCTGTGGATGTTACTGTGAGCTGTGGATGTTACTGTGAGCTGTGGATGTTACAGTGAGCTGTGGATGTTACAGTGAGCTGTGAGCTGTGGATGTTACAGTGAGCTGTGGATGTTACTGTGAGCTGTGAGCTGTGGATGTTACAGTGAGCTGTGGATGTTACAGTGAGCTGTGGATGTTACAGTGAGCTGTGGATGTTACTGTGAGCTGTGAGCTGTGGATGTTACAGTGAGCTGTGGATGTTACAGTGAGCTGTGAGCTGTGGATGTTACAGTGAGCTGTGAGCTGTGGATGTTACAGTGAGCTGTGGATGTTACAGTGAGCTGTGAGCTGTGGATGTTACAGTGAGCTGTGAGCTGTGGATGTTACTGTGAGCTGTGGATGTTACAGTGAGCTGTGGATGTTACTGTTAGCTGTGGATGTTACAGTGAGCTGTGGATGTTACTGTGAGCTGTGGATGTTACTGTTAGCTGTGGATGTTACTGTTAGCTGTGGATGTTACAGTGAGCTGTGGATGTTACTGTTAGCTGTGGATGTTACAGTGAGCTGTGGATGTTACAGTGAGCTGTGGATGTTACTGTGAGCTGTGGATGTTACTGTTAGCTGTGGATGTTACTGTTAGCTGTGGATGTTACAGTGAGCTGTGGATGTTACTGTTAGCTGTGGATGTTACAGTGAGCTGTGGATGTTACTGTTAGCTGTGGATGTTACTGTTAGCTGTGGATGTTACTGTTAGCTGTGGATGTTACAGTGAGCTGTGAGCTGTGGATGTTACAGTGAGCTGTGGATGTTACTGTGAGCTGTGAGCAGTGATTTCCAGGACAGAATCCGGTCTGTTTTTAATGCAGAGCTGCCAGAGAGTCCAAAGATCACGTGCAACCAGTATTGATTTTCCTCCGTGTCCTTTGCCAAGCACACAGAGATACCTACATTTTTTCCTGAATCTTTCATTACGTACTGTAGGTGGTGGAGCATTTGCACTGAAGAACGTTTTTCTGAAATTGCTCCACAATATTTTGACACTTTTTTGCAGATTCCTCTATGTATTTTTACTATGGAGAGACTCTGCTTCTCTAAGGTCTTCTTTTATGCCCAATAATCATGTTACTGACCACATTCTGTATATATTGAGGGCAGGAGACAGGCAGGTCACATGGGAAAACATGGCTGGTTTTGTTTCGGTTGCCATATATGGTTTGTGTTTTGACCACACAAGTATTTGTTGTCATACTATTACACAACACACGCTATCGTTCAGTCATGCTACAGTCTGTATCTATGCTGACAAAGCCGTGGAATTTAAGTCGAACTCTGCCTTTTAAAGAATTCTAGTTCTTATCAACATGCAAAGTGCGATCATGTCGGTTCTTGGTGGTGAAATCATAAAGGTGAGAGAATGGTGGAAGTTTTTATCCCATTCAGTATGATGAAGCTCATCTGTGGCTGTTCTCCAGCACAGGAGTCAAGGAAAGGTCACACAGGAAGTTAGCTGCTCTCTAAGGCTAGAAATCTTTTGTAGATCCATTGGACACCATGAAAGCTCAGACCCAGCTGTGGGATTTTCTCCGGTGTAACCGGACATGAAGCTGCAGCAGAAACCTAATCAGACGGTGTGAAAACTCTCACCCCAACACTGTTATGTAACTACTGTTGCTGCTGTCAAGTGGAAAACATGTGCCTGCTATAAATCCTCCTGACAGCTCCCATTAAATGTCAGCAACACAAAGTGAAGACCAGCCGGTCTGTCCCACACGATGAAGAGCAGAAAAAGTTGAGCAGCTTTTAAAGTCAGAGTGTGAACGGCGTCCTCACCTGTCAGTGCGTTCTCTTCAGGATGACAGAAAACACTGTGGCAGCATCTCCACAGCAACGGTGCAAAACCTCGTGCAGTCCAGGCTTCAACCACACAATCAAGACCAACTCTTTCTGGAGTCACACACACGCATTTTTCCCTTTCCAGACAGATCAGAAAGTGAATGGGTGTGATGGTGGAGGACCAGGCTTAAAGCTTCCATCATGTTCATTCGCTGGCCACGCCCATTCTCCCAATGACAACGTGTGCGTCGTCAGCGAAACTGCTGTGTGGTCGCGTCACACAGCGCCGGGACACGTGTTTCTGTGGTGACGTCAGAAAGGCCATGTGAGGGTTGTGTTCCTCTCAGTGCGCGTTGCTTTCAGTGACGGCAGAAGGAGCCACGCGTTGTGTTGCGGGGGATAGGTTAGATAAATTAAATTAGCATAATCATCAGTGCCCCCCCACACACACCCGCGCGCGCACACACTCTGAACTGAATGCATCATGTGGTTTAATCTGCAGTGATCATGAAGGTCTGCCCTTTATCAAACTGAGCAGCATTCTTATTCTTTACGTAATCAGCACAGCTGACTGAGGATGCGTGCAGCAACATGTGAGCTGCGCGTCGGCGCGTGGCCGCTGGCCGGCAGCACACGAGCCCTTGAGAAAGGAGGAAGGCTCCCACGCGCGTGCTACCTGCTTACATAACACCGCCGGAGCTGCGGAGCTGTTATTTTTCTTCCAAACCAAAGGTCTACTCTGAATTTAAATGTGAAAAAGTAATAGTTGTCATAGTTAACTCTGAAATCTAATCACCCCCCCCCCCCTTCAGCAGTTACACAAGCTGGAAAAAAGTGGATTATAACTCTATATTTCAGTGTTTTAAATCGAAAAAGAAGAACATACATTTAGTAAATATATTTCTAGATGATATAAATCTACTATTATATAAATATTAGATATTTTTAATAAATATATGTATTAAATACATGGAAACATTTATGGTTTTCTCTTTCAGAAATAAGCTCGCTTCTCCTTCTATGTAAACATATATTAATATGCAATACATGTAATAATTACTGTATCACTTTCTGTGTTAAATATGTTCATCACCACCTTTTTATCTCCATGAAACAGTCAGAATGCACAGAAACTGATCATTTCACTCACAAAAGTACTTAAAATATTGGATCTGAAAGATTATAACCTGGATTTACTTTAATTGAACAATGGATTTAAGACATTTTTATTACTCAGAAGTAAAAAATATCATGACAGCATGTAAAATCTTAACTGCTCAATAAAAACTTAAAATATTTCCAGACCTACAACAAACGTCGGGCTGCTCTTTTTGAGTTAAATTAGACCAATAACGCGCATACAGGTCACTGTACAGCATAAGAAAGGCACATGATTTGATTCTAGGATGCGCTGTTTTATACCCTCTTCTGTTTTATACCCTCTTCTGTAGACTTTTCAACATCTGCTGTGATGAGTTACCAAAAGAAAAGAAGAGTTATGAAAAGATGGAAACTATTACAGTTCAGGATCTGTCCCTGGAAACAGTCCATTTTCCATGTCTGCCCGGGCGTGTTGTTCCCTCCAGGCAGGAGGTGGTCCAGATGTCTTACAGCTGTGGAACACCTTTCCAGGTATTCCAAAGCCAGCTCCTCCCTGCCTGCATTGGTGATGGGAGATGGGTGAGGCACAGGTGAGGTCAGCCTTCCACCAACCAGGAAGTGAGAGGGTGTCGGGGTTCTGATGGGTCACATGTGAGAGGTCTGTAGCTGAGTAGAGCCTCTGCCAGAATGGTTGTGATTTCCTTCACCCGTTAGTAAAGTGTAAGGCTTTTGGACCCTTTGGACCCTTTTTAAACTCGTCTTTACAGATCTAACCAGCCTCTCCCAGAAGTCACCCCGCCGAGCAGCGTACTTCCATGTTATCCCTTCTCTGAAAAAACCCTTCTGAGCTCTGCTTCCCTCAAAGATTTCCAGTTTTTTTTAAGTTCTTGATCTTCTCTTTTAAAGGTCTCTGCATTCTCTGAGTAAATAATGCTACACAATCCACACCTTGCAATAAACTGTAGGCTAAGCTAAAACTGAGAGGAACTAAATGCACCGCTCTGGTGACAGTGAGGAGGACTGTGTAAGCCTTCTCCTTTAACAAAATCCTCCCCAGTAACTTCGGCAGGTTGGGACAATGGGGCTGTGGGGCTGTTATCTGTTGTTCTGGCTTTACCTTCAGCGTTTCCAGAGCTCTCGTCTTCTTTTGCGGACTCCAGTCCGTATTCTGCCCACTTCATTCTCAGATGTTGGGAATTGGTTACCCATTACCACACAAATGGATGCCGGCGCTGCAGAATCTCCTTTGCAGCTGTGGTGATGGAAAGCGCTCATGTGTATGGAAAGTATGTGATTTCAGGCTTGCTTAAGGAGGTATTGATCCCTGCAGCAGAACTCTGTGAACACATGCCAGAGGCTCCTTTTACACTGGTACGAAAAAAAGAGCAAAGAAAAAAACACCAAAACCGGTTCAGATATGGCTTTTAGTGCAACTCATGAGGGATAAAAGTAACGAAGATCAAATTCTACAAAGAACATGAAAGCTATTTTTTAAACTAAAAGAAGAATTACGATTTTTAGTTCATTCTAAAAAATTAGAGCACAACAAAAAAGGTTTTTAAATGCGGTTAATTGACTCTTATTCAAAGATAAATGGAGATGAATGGGATTCACAAACTGCTTCAAACAAAAAGAAACGTTTTGTTACTTTGAAGGAACTTTTCTGAAATAAGGTTTTGTTTTGCAAATGATGAACACTAAGAAAGATTTAACAAAGCTATGTTACATAATAGTTATAATTGAGTTAGTGTCCAATGAATAAAATGACTTAAATGGTCATTTATCACCTTTTGTAATTACTGCATCATTATATTAAATTATCAACTTATCACCTCAGCTTCAATCATTTCATGTTTCATTTCCTGCAGCTCCACCCTGCAGCTCCACCCTGCAGCTCCACCCTGCAGCTCCACCCCTGCAGCTCCACCCTGCAGCTCCACCCCTGCAGCTCCACTCCTGCAGCTCCACTCCTGCAGCTCCACTCCTGCAGCTCCACCCCTGCAGCTCCCCTCCTGCAGCTCCACCCTGCAGCTCCACCCCTGCAGCTCCACCCTGCAGCTCCCCTCCTGCAGCTCCCCTCCTGCAGCTCCACCCCTGCAGCTCCACCCCTGCAGCTCCACCCTGCAGCTCCACCCTGCAGCTCCACCCCTGCAGCTCCACCCTGCAGCTCCACCCTGCAGCTCCACCCCTGCAGCTCCACCCCTGCAGCTCCACCCTGCAGCTCCCCTCCTGCAGCTCCACCCCTGCAGCTCCACCCCTGCAGCTCCCCTCCTGCAGCTCCACCCCTGCAGCTCCCCTCCTGCAGCTCCACCCCCGCAGCTCCACCCTGCAGCTCCACCCTGCAGCTCCACTCCTGCAGCTCCACCCTGCAGCTCCACCCCTGCAGCTCCACCCCTGCAGTTCCCCTCCTGCAGCTCCACCCCTGCAGCTCCACCCTGCAGCTCCACCCCTGCAGCTCCACCCTGCAGCTCCACCCCTGCAGCTCCACCCCTGCAGTTCCCCTCCTGCAGCTCCACCCCCGCAGCTCCACCCTGCAGCTCCACCCTGCAGCTCCACTCCTGCAGCTCCACCCCTGCAGCTCCACCCTGCAGCTCCACCCCTGCAGCTCCACCCCTGCAGTTCCCCTCCTGCAGCTCCACCCTGCAGCTCCACCCTGCAGCTCCACTCCTGCAGCTCCACCCCTGCAGCTCCACCCTGCAGCTCCACCCCTGCAGCTCCACCCCTGCAGCTCCACCCCTGCAGTTCCCCTCCTGCAGCTCCACCCCTGCAGCTCCACCCCTGCAGCTCCCCTCCTGCAGCTCCACCCCTGCAGCTCCCCTCCTGCAGCTCCACCCCCGCAGCTCCACCCTGCAGCTCCACCCTGCAGCTCCACCCCCGCAGCTCCACCCTGCAGCTCCCCTCCTGCAGCTCCACCCCTGCAGCTCCACCCCTGCAGCTCCACCCTGCAGCTCCACCCCTGCAGCTCCACCCTGCAGCTCCCCTCCTGCAGCTCCACCCCTGCAGCTCCACCCCTGCAGCTCCACCCCTGCAGCTCCACCCTGCAGCTCCACCCCTGCAGCTCCACCCCTGCAGTTCCCCTCCTGCAGCTCCACCCCTGCAGCTCCACCCCTGCAGCTCCACCCTGCAGCTCCACTCCTGCAGCTCCACCCTGCAGCTCCACCCCTGCAGCTCCACCCTGCAGCTCCCCTCCTGCAGCTCCACCCCTGCAGCTCCACCCTGCAGCTCCACCCCTGCAGCTCCACCCCCGCAGCTCCACTCCTGCAGCTCCACCCCTGCAGCTCCACCCCTGCAGCTCCACCCCTGCAGCTCCACTCCTGCAGCTCCACCCTGCAGCTCCACCCCTGCAGCTCCACCCTGCAGCTCCCCTCCTGCAGCTCCACCCCTGCAGTTCCCCTCCTGCAGCTCCACCCCCGCAGCTCCACCCCTGCAGCTCCACCCCCGCAGCTCCACCCCTGCAGCTCCACCCCTGCAGCTCCACTCCTGCAGCTCCACCCTGCAGCTCCCCTCCTGCAGCTCCACCCTGCAGCTCCACCCCTGCAGCTCCACCCTGCAGCTCCCCTCCTGCAGCTCCACCCCTGCAGCTCCACCCCTGCAGCTCCACCCCTGCAGCTCCACCCTGCAGCTCCACCCTGCAGCTCCACCCCTGCAGCTCCACCCCTGCAGCTCCACCCTGCAGCTCCACCCTGCAGCTCCACCCCTGCAGCTCCACCCTGCAGCTCCACCCTGCAGCTCCACCCCTGCAGCTCCACCCTGCAGCTCCACCCCTGCAGCTCCACCCCTGCAGCTCCACCCTGCAGCTCCCCTCCTGCAGCTCCACCCCTGCAGTTCCCCTCCTGCAGCTCCACCCCTGCAGCTCCCCTCCTGCAGCTCCACCCCCGCAGCTCCACTCCTGCAGCTCCACTCCTGCAGCTCCACCCTGCAGCTCCCCTCCTGCAGCTCCACCCCCGCAGCTCCACCCTGCAGCTCCACCCTGCAGCTCCCCTCCTGCAGCTCCACTCCTGCAGCTCCACCCCTGCAGCTCCACCCCTGCAGCTCCACCCCTGCAGTTCCCCTCCTGCAGCTCCACCCCTGCAGCTCCACCCCTGCAGTTCCCCTCCTGCAGCTCCACCCCTGCAGCTCCCCTCCTGCAGCTCCACCCCCGCAGCTCCACCCCTGCAGCTCCACCCCTGCAGCTCCACCCCCGCAGCTCCACTCCTGCAGCTCCACCCCTGCAGCTCCACCCCTGCAGCTCCACCCCTGCAGTTCCCCTCCTGCAGCTCCACCCCCGCAGCTCCACCCTGCAGCTCCACCCTGCAGCTCCACTCCTGCAGCTCCACCCCTGCAGCTCCACTCCTGCAGCTCCACCCCTGCAGCTCCACCCTGCAGCTCCACCCTGCAGCTCCACCCCTGCAGCTCCACTCCTGCAGCTCCACCCCTGCAGCTCCACCCTGCAGCTCCACCCTGCAGCTCCACCCCTGCAGCTCCACTCCTGCAGCTCCACCCCTGCAGCTCCACCCCTGCAGTTCCCCTCCTGCAGCTCCACCCCTGCAGCTCCACCCCTGCAGCTCCCCTCCTGCAGCTCCACCCCCGCAGCTCCACCCTGCAGCTCCACCCTGCAGCTCCCCTCCTGCAGCTCCACTCCTGCAGCTCCACCCCTGCAGCTCCACCCTGCAGCTCCACCCCTGCAGCTCCACCCCTGCAGTTCCCCTCCTGCAGCTCCACCCCTGCAGCTCCACCCCTGCAGTTCCCCTCCTGCAGCTCCACCCCTGCAGCTCCCCTCCTGCAGCTCCACCCCCGCAGCTCCACTCCTGCAGCTCCACTCCTGCAGCTCCACCCTGCAGCTCCCCTCCTGCAGCTCCACCCCCGCAGCTCCACCCTGCAGCTCCACCCTGCAGCTCCCCTCCTGCAGCTCCACTCCTGCAGCTCCACCCTGCAGCTCCACCCTGCAGCTCCCCTCCTGCAGCTCCACCCCTGCAGTTCCCCTCCTGCAGCTCCACCCCTGCAGCTCCACCCCTGCAGTTCCCCTCCTGCAGCTCCACCCTGCAGCTCCCCTCCTGCAGCTCCACCCCCGCAGCTCCACCCTGCAGCTCCACCCTGCAGCTCCCCTCCTGCAGCTCCACTCCTGCAGCTCCACCCTGCAGCTCCACCCTGCAGCTCCCCTCCTGCAGCTCCACCCCTGCAGTTCCCCTCCTGCAGCTCCACCCCTGCAGCTCCACCCCTGCAGTTCCCCTCCTGCAGCTCCACCCCTGCAGCTCCCCTCCTGCAGCTCCACCCCCGCAGCTCCACTCCTGCAGCTCCACCCTGCAGCTCCACCCTGCAGCTCCACCCTGCAGCTCCACTCCTGCAGCTCCACTCCTGCAGCTCCCCTCCTGCAGCTCCCCTCCTGCAGCTCCACCCCTGCAGCTCCACCCCTGCAGTTCCCCTCCTGCAGCTCCACCCCTGCAGCTCCCCTCCTGCAGCTCCACCCCCGCAGCTCCACTCCTGCAGCTCCACCCTGCAGCTCCACCCTGCAGCTCCACCCTGCAGCTCCACTCCTGCAGCTCCCCTCCTGCAGCTCCCCTCCTGCAGCTCCACCCCTGCAGCTCCCCTCCTGCAGCTCCACCCTGCAGCTCCCCTCCTGCAGCTCCACCCCTGCAGCTCCACCCCTGCAGCTCCACCCTGCAGCTCCACCCCTGCAGCTCCACCCTGCAGCTCCACCCCTGCAGCTCCACCCCTGCAGCTCCCCTCCTGCAGCTCCACCCCTGCAGCTCCACCCTGCAGCTCCACCCCTGCAGCTCCACCCCTGCAGCTCCACTCCTGCAGCTCCACTCCTGCAGCTCCACCCCTGCAGCTCCACCCCTGCAGCTCCACCCTGCAGCTCCACTCCTGCAGCTCCACCCTGCAGCTCCACCCCTGCAGCTCCCCTCCTGCAGCTCCCCTCCTGCAGCTCCCCTCCTGCAGCTCCACCCTGCAGCTCCACCCCTCTCATTACAGGTTAAATTAATGCATTTATAGTTAAAGCTGGTATTTCACAGCAGCTCTGGACATGTATGACTGTGGCTGGTGACTCCTGGACAAACAGCTGAAGAATGAAAGAAAAAAACACAAGGATGTATTCACATAGTTACAAATGTGTATTTTATCACTTTGTTTCAGAGTTACATTCAGTGACATGAGTAGAAATGAAGACTTTAAACACGATGCCAAAGAGAACTCAAACATTATCATTCATCCCTGGATGTGGTGAAACTGTTCTCCAGGAAGGATGATCGGATATCATGAAACCGATGGAAAAAGAGTAACAGAAATGATTTAGACGCAGCGTGTACAGTATGTTGGACAATGTTCTCTGCACCAGCTCTTCAGTAGCAGCTTTACAAAGTTTAGTGCTTTTTCTTTCCAGAATAACTTCTCTAAGTTCCCCGTCTGCCTGCCTGCTGAGGGCAGCTAACACCTCCTAACAGCTGCAGTTCACCTCCAGCTCTGTGACTACATCAGTAAATGCTTGATGAGCATCAGAAAACACCCTAAATACTGCTGATCCACAAAGATCGTCCTGTTAAAAGGGAGCTTCTCTCTCCACAGCCGCCTCGTGCACGCTCAGGACGGGGATTGGGTGCAGTTTGAACTGGCTTTGAATGAACTGGACCAGCGTGGAATTGAACTAACTTGATTGGATAATGACAGAATTGGACTGTTCCTCATCTTTAAAGGGCCTTGAGGTGACATTGTTGTGATTTATATAAATAAAACTGAATTTAATTCAACTTGATAGGTTTAACTGAGATAACACTGAAGTGAGAACATCTCATATATGCATATATAGATATACTGTACATCTATACACACACACACACACACACACACACACACACAGAAGCCTGTCCATAGGAAGATAAAATGCAAACATCCAGAGGAACTCTTCAGAGGTGAAAAACGTGAGACTGTGCAGAGACAGTTCTGACCATGCTGGTGACTATATGTGAGAAAATGTCCAGTTTGACAGATTAGAGCCACTGTCAGGCTTTTTTTTTCATAGTTTAGACGAACAGGCCAAACAAGGCACTTGGATCCTCCCCCAAGCAAAGCCTCGTGTGAGGAGGGTTTGGGACATTTGAACCAGGACCTGAGGTGCTGTTTGTCTTGGTGGCAGAGACGCCATCACTCTCTTATGCTCGCACAATATGAGAACTGAGGGAAATGAGCATCCTGGCTGGGATCGTCACACTCCAGATTGTTATCTGAAAGAACAAGTCGGCACAGGTCAGAGGTCACGGTCACAGAGCCGACAGCTCAGCACAGGCAGAAGATACTCACACTTATCTGGAGGAGTAAGCGTGATGGTCTGGGCCGTGAACTCCTCGTCAAAGTAGCGCGTGTCTGTCTCTGATGTCACATGAGGTCTGAACGGTGGAGCCAGCTTCGACCGGGAGAGAAAAACATTAAGAAAGTGGACATGGGGACATTCAGCGGTTCTGCTTCTTCTGATGACTGTAAATGACCAGGAAACAGGAGCCAATCTGACAGCTGGTAATGGTGCAGTTAGATCATGTGATGCAAACAGGGTCTTTAAGCACATTAAATGTTCATTTTTCACAGAAATAATTCTGATAAATAAGCTTGAGCTGCAGTGAAAGAGGTTTCTCCAGCACTGCTCAGGTTGAGTGAGGATGACCTTTTTGGACCCTTGTTCAGCTTTATGTTCAGTTTCCGTTTTATTTTCACACAGATGTGTTTCAGCTTCAGTTCCACTGCAGGCCACGGTTCAAATTAACTGCTTTCAGCTGAATATTTCTTGTCCTTTAATCGTTTCTACTTCTGTGTAACTGCTAATGTTGACGTATGCATGAGATTCTCAGCCTCTACTCTCTGCTCCCAGCAGGACAGGAGGAAATGTCTCATGCATGGACACAGGCACCGTCTTCTCTCCCCTATAAAAGCTTCCAGAGATCTTTGAACATTTGCATCAGCCTCTGGGTGTGAATGTTCCCTTGCTGCAGGATAAGAAATGTCCTCTGCTTTTGAATTTCAGCCAGTATTCCTGGGTCTTCGTATTCATTTTCCTAACAGTGTGGTAAGGAGGGTTCTGTTCTGGTTCTGTTGTCAGCAGGACCAAGAGTCCCAGCAGATGAAGCTGGAATCAATGAGGCTGGAAGCAGGAGTGTTCAGTAGACAGCGGGTCAGACAGCTCACATCAGAGGTAAGAAAGCAGGTCTGTTTATACTCTAAGGTACTGTTCTGGTGTTATTTCCTTCATTTGTTTCTCTAAGGTCAGTCCAGTACCGGTGCCATGTCTTCTCTGAACCCACTGGTCCCATATATCACAAGACTGACCCTTCCAAGGCCCAGCAGCATCAATCAGGTCTGACTTACCCCAAAACACAGTGTTTCCCATTTAAGATCAGTGTTCAGGTGACCTTTGACCTTTTCCATGAGCCCTGATCTCTGTTGAGATGCTCTTCGGTCCACTCATTTTCATTCTGTGTTCAGTTCTTCAGCTTCTTAAGTCCAGACCTAAACTGTTGTTTTCAGCCATTTTCACCAAATCTTCAGCTTCTTAAACCCTTTCCAGTGATTTCTCCTTCCACTGCAGCCTTCAAATGACTTGCTTTGTGTTCATTTTTGTGCTTTTTTTCAGCTCCTGGTCCCCCCGTAAAATTACTGCTGAGACTTCAGCAACTTTCTTTTCTGCATTTTTTTAAAGTTTTCAGCTCAAGCGACAGCTTTTCTGCTAAACTTTCCCTTTTTTCAGCTTTCTCATCTTCCACGCTGCTGATTAAAAGCTTGATCTAGTTTAATTTTGCTTTCCTGTTTCAGCAGCACGGTTAAACCGTTGCATCATTAAACATTTTATCAACACAACTTTACACAAGAAATACTAACTTCTGATCCAGTTCTGAAGTAACCGACATGGTGACTGAACACGGCGCTCCATCGGTAACCTTCATGTAACCTGAGCCAAAGAAAGTCTTACCTTCCTCTGTTCCACATCCTGCCAGTTGATAGAAATGAAAAATTTGTGGCTCATTACGTCTTTGGCATCATTGGGACCGCCCCCTAATCTGTCAGCCCAGACAGAATGACATGAGATTGAAGTATTCATTCTGAGAACCAGTGCAGGAACAGCATGATGGTGAGGTACCTCTGCTTGGGGTCCTTCTTCAGCAGGCCGGCCAGCAGGGCCTTGGCCTCAGGCGTCAGGTTCCTGGGGAAGCGGATCTCCTCCATGAGAATGAGCTCGAACAAACGCTCATGGTCCTGGTTGTAGAAAGGCAGGCGGCCGCACATCATCTCATACATAACGACACCGAGGCCCCACCAGTCCACCGCCCGGCCGTAGTCATTATCTTCCAGTACCTGTTTCCAACAGAACCAGGTTATACTTTTAAAGGTGAGAATATTTTAAGTATCTGGAGTTCCGTTTATAATTTCCACAGCACATTATTACATGAGAAGTGAGTCTTCATGCTTCCTGTCAGATGCTGTGTTGCTCTTTGCCACTCAAGTTCTCTGCAACATCAGCATATGGCTGCATTATATTTGGAGCATGCTGGATTCTGGCTCTTACTTCACTGCCTGCAGAAACTGGAAGCCTGAGGTTGCCAAGACTTTGTGTAGGTGCCAAGAGATTATGAAAAGGACGAAGTTCTGATGATATCAATGACAAAAATGACATATATAAACACATATCTATATACTAACTGATGGATAAAAACTATAGTAAGTTTTTTCAGGCGTCTCTACTGCTTTGTGCTCATCAACAGTTTATCGACCAGCTCTAACAGCTCTGAATATACAATATCTCCCCCACATTGTTCCAAGATCTGCAAAGTCAAGCAAATATTGACCTAAGTGTGTTGTGCTCGCTGCACAGCCAGGTTTACCAACACATGTTGCTGCGCATCTCTGTGCTTGTTTTGACATCAACTGGTTCAGACCACTGGAATGACACCAGGGACCACTGCACAACTGGTTCAGACCACTGGAACAACACAAGAGACCACTGCCCAACTGGTTCAGACCACAGGAATGAACCCAGGGACCACTGCCCAACTGGTTCAGACCACAGGAATGAAACCAGGGACCACTGCCCAACTGGTTCAGACCACTGGAATGACACCAGGGACCACTGTACAACTGGTTCTGACCACAGGAATGAAACCAGGGACCACTGCCCAACTGGTTCAGACCACAGGAATGAAACCAGGGACCACTGCACAACTGGTTCAGACCACTGGAATGACACCAGGGACCACTGCACAACTGGTTCTGACCACTGGAATGAAACCAGGGACCACTGCCCAACTGGTTCAGACCACAGGAATGAAACCAGGGACCACTGCCCAACTGGTTCAGACCACAGGAATGAAACCAGGGACCACTGCCCAACTGGTTCAGACCACTGGAACG
This sequence comes from Leuresthes tenuis, assembly GCA_036924055.1. Lineage (NCBI taxonomy): Eukaryota > Metazoa > Chordata > Actinopteri > Atheriniformes > Atherinopsidae > Leuresthes > Leuresthes tenuis. Next base: position 409,160 of record JAVGWW010000021.1, read on the forward strand.
ACACCAGGGACCACTGCCCAACTGGTTCAGACCACTGGAATGACACCAGGGACCACTGCACAACTGGTTCAGACCACTGGAATGACACCAGGGATCACTGCACAACTGGTTCAGACCACAGGAATGAAACCAGGGACCACTGCACAACTGGTTCAGACCACTGGAACGACACCAGGGACCACTGCACAACTGGTTCAGACCACTGGAATGACACCAGGGACCACTGCCCAACTGGGCCAGACCACTGGAATGAAACCAGGAATCACTGCCCAACTGGTTCAGAACACTGGAATGACACCAGGGATCACTGCCCAACTGGTTCAGACCACTGGAATGACACCAGGGATCACTGCGCAACTGGTTCAGACCACAGGAATGACACCAGGGACCACTGCCCAACTGGTTCAGACCACTGGAATGAAACCAGGGACCACTCCCCAACTGGTTCAGACCTCAGGAATGACACCAGGGACCACTGCACAACTGGTTCAGACCACAGGAATGAAACCAGGGACCACTGATCACTGGTTCAGACCACTGGAATGAAACCAGGAACCACTGCCCAACTGATTCAGACCACTGGAATAACACCAGGGATCAATAATCACAGGTTCAGACCACTGGAATGAAACCAGGAACCACTGCCCAACTGGTTCAGACCACTGGAATGAAACCAGGGACCACTCCCCAACTGGTTCAGACCACAGGAATGACACCAGGGACCACTGCACAACTGGTTCAGACCACTGGAATGAAACCAGGGACCACTCCCCAACTGGTTCAGACCACTGGAATGAAACCAGGGACCACTCCCCAACTGGTTCAGACCACTGGAATGAAACCAGGAACCACTGCCCAACTGATTCAGACCACTGGAATGACACCAAGGACCACTGCACAACTGGTTCAGACCACTGGAATGAAACCAGGGACCACTGCACAACTGGTTCAGACCACAGGAATGAAACCAGAGACCACTGCACAACTGGTTCAGACCACAGGAATGAAACCAGGGACCACTGCACAACTGGTTCAGACCACAGGAATGAAACCAGGAACCACTGCCCAACTGGTTCAGACCACTGGAATGACACCAGGGATCAATAATCACTGGTTCAGACCACTGGAATGACACCAGGGATCACTGCACAACTGGTTCAGACCACAGGAATGAAACCAGGGACCACTGCACAACTGGTTCAGACCACTGGAACGACACCAGGGACCACTGCACAACTGGTTCAGACCACTGGAATGACACCAGGGACCACTGCCCAACTGGGCCAGACCACTGGAATGAAACCAGGAATCACTGCCCAACTGGTTCAGAACACTGGAATGACACCAGGGATCACTGCCCAACTGGTTCAGACCACTGGAATGACACCAGGGATCACTGCGCAACTGGTTCAGACCACAGGAATGACACCAGGGACCACTGCCCAACTGGTTCAGACCACTGGAATGAAACCAGGGACCACTCCCCAACTGGTTCAGACCTCAGGAATGACACCAGGGACCACTGCACAACTGGTTCAGACCACAGGAATGAAACCAGGGACCACTGATCACTGGTTCAGACCACTGGAATGAAACCAGGAACCACTGCCCAACTGATTCAGACCACTGGAATAACACCAGGGATCAATAATCACAGGTTCAGACCACTGGAATGAAACCAGGAACCACTGCCCAACTGGTTCAGACCACTGGAATGAAACCAGGGACCACTCCCCAACTGGTTCAGACCACAGGAATGACACCAGGGACCACTGCACAACTGGTTCAGACCACTGGAATGAAACCAGGGACCACTCCCCAACTGGTTCAGACCACTGGAATGAAACCAGGGACCACTCCCCAACTGGTTCAGACCACTGGAATGAAACCAGGAACCACTGCCCAACTGATTCAGACCACTGGAATGACACCAAGGACCACTGCACAACTGGTTCAGACCACTGGAATGAAACCAGGGACCACTGCACAACTGGTTCAGACCACAGGAATGAAACCAGAGACCACTGCACAACTGGTTCAGACCACAGGAATGAAACCAGGGACCACTGCACAACTGGTTCAGACCACAGGAATGAAACCAGGAACCACTGCCCAACTGGTTCAGACCACTGGAATGACACCAGGGATCAATAATCACTGGTTCAGACCACTGGAATGACACAAGGGACCACTGCACAACTGGTTCAGACCACAGGAATGAAACAAGGGACCACTGCACAACTGGTTCAGACCACTGGAATGAAACCAGGAACCACTGCCCAACTGGTTCAGACCACTGGAATGACACCAGGGACCACTGCACAACTGGTTCAGACCACTGGAATGACACCAGGGATCAATAATCACAGGTTCAGGGTACAGGGACCACCAAGTGGACACGTCACTGATTGACCTCCATTTTTTCCATTGTTTGCAACTACCAGACAAAGTAGAAAAACTCCCCTGCAGCTGCTGTGACTACGTCCCGCTCCCTCCACCTGAAGCAGTAAGGTAAGTAATGACATGATTAACAACATGTTTTGTTGTCCATCTAAGCTTCCAAATAATTGTATTTAGTCTCTCTCTCTGCTTCACTTCCACAAGAAAAAGAAAGTTGATTTCTTTTATGGAAATGTTCAGGGCTGCACGGAGGTGTGGCGGTCAGCACTGCCGCCTCACAGCAGAGGTCTGAAGCCCAGCTGAGGCCTTTCAGTGTGGAGCATGTTCTCACCTTGTATGTGTGGGTTCTCACCGGGTGGGAGAAAGCATGCATGTTAGGTTAACTGGACTGGCGACCTGCCCAGGGTGTGCCCCGCTTCTCGCCCAATGACAGCTGGGATAGGCTCCAGCCCCAAAGAGCCCCCCCTGAGTTGGATTTAGCGGGTATAGAAAGAGGATGGATGGAAATGTTAAGAAATGCTTACAGCTTCTCTGCCTTGCCTCCATCAGGAAAATAAGAGTCTTATTTTGATCTTAGGAATATTAAACACTCCAGGATACTTTGAGCCCAGAGCCAGGAATTTACCCTGTAAACCTACCTGACAAAAGGTAGTCACTAGTTACCTTCTACTTTTTAAACCACTGTCTCTCCATCTTCTTCTCTGATCTGGCAACCTTTCTAGGGCCTGATACTTTGGTGGCCCTGAAGAAAAAATGCTCAGGACATAAATCACACGCTGAACTGAAATCTAACTTGAGCCCTTTGCTCAAAGACGGGCACATCAACGTAGCTGGATATATGATGAATAAAGAATAGCCTGTTTACAGTTTTCTGAACAATAGTCTTTTTTTCTCCACACAACAGGACATTTATCTATAAAAAATTTAGGAAGAAATTAAAAATGATGCCAACACCTTAATTCTCTGAAGCAATGCTTTGAACTGTGAACCTGTTGTTTTAACTCTATCTCACTCCCTCTTCCTTACCTGTCCAGGTAAGGTTCCTTATTGTGTCCCATCAACTTGTTATTTCTTCTGCATCCCCAGTTCTTAACCAACCAGACTGTTCAAGAAGGTTTTTCCTGTCAACGACCTATATCCAATCTCCCTTTTTTGTCTAAAGTTCTTAAAAAATAGTTGCAGTTCAACTTTGTGATAATTTCCACAGAAATAATCTGTTAGAAGAGTTTCAGTCAGGATTCAGAGTGCATCATAGCACAGAAACAGCACTGGTGAAAGTTACCAATGATCTCCTCTTAGCCTCTGATAGCGGACTTGTTTCTTGTCCTGTTGGATCTCAGAGCTGCATTTGATCCGATCGATCACAGCATTCTGTTACAGAGACTTGAACATGTTATTGGGATTAAAGGAACTGCATTAGGCTGCTTTAAGTCATATTTATCTGATAGATTCCAGTTTGTTCTTGTAAATGAAGAATCTTCCTCCCACACCAGAGTAAGTCATGGAGTTCCTCAGGGTTCTGTGCTTGGACCGATTCTTTTTACTTTATACATGCTTCCATTAGGTAACATTATCAGACAGCATGGTATAAATTTCCATTGTTATGCTGATGATACTCAGCTGTACTTATCTATGAAACCAGATGAAACAAAGTTGTACTGAATGAAGTGGACTGATCCATGTTTCCAGCCCTTGAAAAGATTTTGCCATGAAAGTGCCTTAAGGAGCACTTTAAGGAACAAGCCTATCATCACAATTAGTCTAATACTGAATGGAAGTAAATGGGACTGATCCCTGATGTAGAGATAACTCGGACATTTACACCCTCTCTACCTTTAAGATCAGGCTGAAACTTTCCTTTCTGATAAAGCTTATAGTTAGGGATGGCTCAGGTGAGCCTGAAACATCCCATAGTTCTGCTGCTATAGGCCCAGCCTGCTGGGGGAGCTCCCATGATGCACCTCTCCTCCCTCCATGTACAGATGACATCATTGCTGTCATTAACTTGTGTTTCTCCCTCTCAGCAGGTGTCTCTGGCCTGGTGTTACGCTGCTTGTTGTCCCCTCTTTCCTGTCCTCTCAGCCCCAGCTGGTCCAGGCAGATGGACCCTTCCTGGTTCTGGTTCTGATGGAGGTTTCTTCCTGTTAAAAGGGAGTTTTTTCTCTCCAGTAGCCTCAGGCACGCTCAGGATGAGGGATTGGACCAAAGAGAAGTTTCTATGCAATCCGTTTGTTTCCTTAACTTGGCTAATTTTTGTTTAATTGGCTGAACTGGACAAACCTGGATTTTAATGAATTTGATTGATTGTATAACAAAGAACTGGATTGTAATTGGTTTCATATGAAGTTTACCTTGAGATTTGTTGTAATATGGCGCTAAATACACAAAACTGAATTGAATTTTCTCTCCCCAATGACCCCTGGAATAGGCTCCACCCCCCCCCCCGACCGACAGATTAATCGAAAATGGATGATTTGAATTTTCCAAATTTACTCAAAAGGTTTGCAACAAAAATGAAGCAGCAGTTCTCATCTCCTTACTGTAAAAAAGTGAGTTACTGCTAAATATCCAAAGTTATCGGCCCCACGCTCTCTAATGCCTTACCTCAGGTGCCAAATATTCAGGAGTCCCGCAGAAGGTTTTCATGGTTGCATCTGGAGTAATGCCCTCCTTACAAAGACCAAAATCTGTGATTTTGACGTGTCCGTCTTTGTCCAGCATCAGATTTTCCAGCTGTGACAGAGGGAAAGAAGCCAACAAATCAGGTCTCTCCAAACACCTGAGGACATTCCTAACATTAAGAAAAACATACATGGCTTGCTGGTTTGTTAACAATGTTATGGAGAGATGAGATAAAGTGAAAATATACAGCAGTGAAGACACTGTTTCCCATTGAGAGCCTGACTGAAGCTAGCAGAAGCTGCTCAGAGTATAGCGCCGTCGCTAACTGTTGAATTCAGTGTCTCGAAGTACGAACTCTGTTCAGTTAAGATAGAAGGAAATTAATAACTGAACGTTACATTTCAGTTTAAGTTGAGTTGGTATTAACCCGAGTATCGCTGCCAGTGACCTGCAGACATGTTGTTTCTCTCAGTTCAACTTGTCTGGATCCTGTTTTTCAGCAGTTAAAAGTGACCCATGGCTGTGTCTGTGCCAGCAGCACATCTGGATCTGTTATATGTGCACTAAACAAATTACATTAGCGTGTAAATAAGAAGCCCCCCCCCCAACATTTCCGCTACAGAAACCGATTGAGTCATTTCTTTTATTTACATTTTCTTGGGCTCAAGGATCATTAATTCCATCCAACTGAAGACATCTCAGGACAGATAATGTATGGAAGCATTTCCCTTTAGCTGGACATGCTGATTCCATTCAGCCTAAAAGAACACGTCTCCTAACTGGTTTCCTAACTGGTCTCCTAACTGGTCTCCTAACTGGTTTCCTAACTGGTCTCCTAACTGGTCTCCTAACTGGTTTCCTAACTGCTCTCCTAACTGGTCTCCTAACTGGTCTCCTAACTGGTTTCCTAACTGGTCTCCTAACTGGTCTCCTAACTGGTCTCCTAACTGGTTTCCTAACTGGTCTCCTAACTGGTCTCCTAACTGCTCTCCTAACTGCTCTCCTAACTGGTCTCCTAACTGGTCTCCTAACTGGTCTCCTAACTGGTTTCCTAACTGGTTTCCTAACTGGTCTCCAGCCTGTGAAACCTCTGCAGATGGTCCAGAAGGCAGCGGTGCGTCTGGTCTTGGATCAGCCTAAAAGAACACGCCCCCCCTCTGTTCATTGAGCTCCTCTGGCTGCCCTTAGCATCAGATCCAAGTCCCTGATGTTAGCTACAAAGAGCTTAATGGAACAGCTCCATCTACTTGTATGCTCTTGCAAAGGCTTCTGTCCCAACTGGGTCCCTCCGTTGGTCCCAGGATTGTCGTCTAGCAGCTCCTACACCACGCCTAAGACAATCCAAACTCTGTTCATGTGTCGTCCCACGATGGTGGAATGAGCTACCGAGTGCTACCAGAACAGGGGCGTCCCTGTCTATCTTCAAGAAGCTCCTGAAAACCCAGCTCTTAGAGAGCATCTCCTATCCCAGCACTTACCTTGTACTTCCCTACCCCCTCTATCTCTGCACTTTATCTTTCTGCACTTCCTTCTATGCCTGCACCCTATCTCTACTCTGTCCCCTCTGACAGAGTCGGACTCCTGGGTTCCTTCTATGTAGCTTATTGTTAGCTTATTGTTAGCTTATTGTTAGCTTATTGTTAGCTTTTTATAAAGCTGTTATATCTTCATTTGTAAGTCTCTTTGGATAAAAGCGTCTGATAAATACAGAAACAGAAACAGAAACAAAGCAGAATTCATGTCATTAGACACAGTTAAAAGGTCTGAACCGTGACACACCCCATGTATGCAGATGTGCACTGGATCATGTTAAAGAGGAGCTACACACACTCTAAAGGCTCTAACGCGCCTGTAAATGCTTCTTTGTGTGCTGGAAACATCAATGTGCTGCATCAGTGTGTGTTGAATGCTCTCAGATCACCTTTAGATCACGGTAGACGACATCTCGTGAATGGAGGTACTCCAGCGCTGACACGATCTCGGCGCCATAAAAACGTGCGCGGTCCTCTGTGAACACTCGCTCCCGTGACAGGTGGAAGAAAAGCTGGAGGACGAGAGCAGGTGAAGTCATTACAGAACATTTGAAAGAGAGGACCAGGCATGCTGTGGCTGATGTGTGAGTCTCACCTCGCCTCCATTCGCATATTCCATGACAAAACAGAGCCGGTCGTGGGTTTGAAAGGCATATTTCAGTGTCTGCAACCAAAACATCACAATGAAAAACCTCTGCCACCAGATCCTGACATTAGGGGAGAAGAAACCTGCTGAAATCAGGAGTCACAGAAGCACAGATTAGGTGTGTCGAGTAACCAGTGGTTCCTACTGGTTCCTACTGGTTCCTACTGGTTCCTACTGGTTCCTACTGGTCCGGCTCCAGGACCCGCCGTCATTATAGACAAGCTGCGACCCAGAAAACCTTTAACAGCTCAAATTACCTTAATGAAATAAAATATCACAGTGTGTGTCACAGAATTCAAGTTTAACGATAAACAAACGCAAACTAAAGAGTGTGACAGTAGAGGAGAAATGCCCTTTAACACTCAAGAGGCTGCATTTTAATTCCAAATCAAAAAGTGCACCGAGTTCCTCCTTCTGTCCTCAATATAAGAAAATCCAAACTTTATGTAGTCAGTTCCTGCGTTTAGCCACAGTCACTCTATATGAAAACAGCTTTTCTTCTATCTGTGAAATAGCAGGAGTGGATGAGCATTACAGGGCATCGGCGCCACCTACTGTTTAGGAGTGTGAATACATTCTGAATTAAAGCACGGTCTGAACTTTATTTCCCAGTCAGAGTCTGGCGACCCATTGAAAACGCACCAGTTGGGAACCACTGCTCCACAGAAGCCTACAATGTCAGCCACTTGATTTTGTCATCTTGGCATCTGAATTAATATTACACAGAGGGCTCAGAGGCTTTCTCAAGCTGATGAGTGGAGAAGAACCACGGAGACTCTGCTGCCTTAAGCAAGGCATTTCAAACATTTATCTTCTGATTGTTGGGGCCAACTGCAAACAATGCTGCTGCAGACTCTGATGAGAACACAGCGGCTTTCTGTGCCTCCGAGTACAGCAAAAAGAAAAGAAAAGACTTCCTTATTACAGTAAACGATCTGTGCATTTCTTATGCCGCCTCCTGCTCTGCCTGCCAGAGCCGGTCTGGTTTATATATTCAGTCAATCCCTGAGTCTTGGTTCCCATGGCGTCCACATTTATGTTGGAGCGCTTTTGGCTGCTCCATCTGTTGAGCCGATTGATTTCTACAAGCGCGATTTGCTGCAGATTCTCAACCATTTGCAGGTCCCAAAGCATGTTGTTAGGAGTGAACTAAAGGAGGACAAGTCGGCCCCATCTTCGGCTCCCGCTAACACGTTTGTGTGTACAAAAGTCATCCTTTCAGTGGTAAAATGGTTCAAACACAGCTAAATGTAGGCAGAACTCTCAGATTTGGTACTATAAAAGAGTCAAATATAAAATAATAACCAGCGGGAGATTAAAAAGGCACAGAAGAGTTCAATAAAGAGATCAATTATGAACGATAGAATTAAACTGTAAAAATACTGCACAAACAGCTGTTGCACAGCTGAATGTTTAAGCAGTAAGTAGAAAGGAAAGAGGGCACCCAGTGAGTCTCTTGGCAGTGTAATGACACACACCACCGCCCCCCCCAGACAGATTTCCTCTCAGCAGCACCGACTCAGCGGCAGTAGAACAACACCAGCAGCCTTTCCTATGATCCCCAACAGGTCAAATCCCTGATGAGCTTCTTTCAGGAGTGCAGTCCAGGTCAGGTCCTCCCTGATGTGGGTACCCAGGAAACAAAGGGTCCAAGACCCTCTTTACGTAGTTCATGCTGACTGGCCGACTGTCCTAAAGTTGATGATCAGCTCTTTGGCCTTTGAGGTGTAAAAGATCAAATTATGCTACAACATACAAACTGCTGGACCTCCTCCTCATATGCAGCCTCATCTCCTTCTATAATGAGACCCGTCATGGTTATGTATGGATGCCATTGCCCAGGTGGGTGGGGTGCAGCTGTGTTTCTGTCATGGCAACCTAAATAGCTACCTTTAATATAGGATATAATATTCCTGTACGAGTCTGTTGCTGAAGTTCATCCATTTTGTTACATTTTTGGGTTGTTCAGTGAGCAGAATCCTGTTTGACAAGGTTTCTGAAATGTAGCTCTAGCAGCGAGCGACTCCGTGCTACGTAATACACTGAAAGTCCGAGCCCTTCACTTCCTTTCACCACTCAGCTCCGGTTTTGGTGTCAGTCTGCAGTTAAAATTAATTTCAGGCTAATGCTGCAGCTGTAGTTCTGTAAGATTTTTTGCTTTTACTCCAAATCGTCACCTTCTATGATTGCACTTATTCTGCTAATGTTGCTAACTCTGTAATTCAATGGCATTGACAAACTGCTGTGATTGGACTGGTTTCCTGCACCATCTAACCTCTTCATGAATATAGGGTAGCACAGATGATCACGGCGCTCAGAGAAAGGAGAAACCATTGAAGAGGCAACAAGAAACACAACGCCTGTCAAACTGTGTGAGGAAATGGCTTCAGACACTATTCCAGACAAGAAAAAATGCTCAGATTAGCATATAAACACATCACAAGTAGAGGAACACGCGTCTTATTCTAGATGATTCTCTGTCTATGACGGTTTTAAAGAACAAACAGCTGAGTAGGATCGTAGCAGTCGTCACACAAACACCATGTTTAGTTTAAAGGCAACACACAGTGAATCCAAAGATTCATTCCCCTGTTTCTCACCGTAAGAAAGGGGTGCCTGGTGTTCTGTAACACTCTGCTCTCTGTAACCGTGTGGGCCACCTCATCCTGCAAAGAAACACAGAAAACACTGAAAACACCACATTTAATTTCAGAACAAATAGACTTTCTGTTGGAAAAAGCTTTGCAGTGATCACTGAAAGTTAGGAGCCACAGAATTTTTTCTCTGGCACAATCTCCAAAACTGTGAAGTGTCAATGATTAATTAAGTGAATTAACTGGATAAGAGATGTAAGTTAATGATGAAGTTGCTGTACAGTCTCCGTGTTATTTTGACCTAAACACATCAGACGTCTCATTAAGACCCATAAAAATATATTAGCATGTGGAAAGAGGGCATCACAGGATGACTCCTTTCATTTGAAACAACAAAGGTTTGAAGACGGCGCTCGCTAACATTAAGCTCCTCAGTAATCATCATGAGCCTGAAAGCTAGCAGGACATGCAGCTGTCTGCTACACCAGTAATGAGAGTCTTTCTTTTGTTTTTATGAAACATTAAAGCTGATGATGTCAGCCATCATCAGCTTTAATGAGTGGATTCTCCGTCTCAGTAGAAACACAAAACCACTTCCTGTGCTGCATCCTGTCTGGTCTCTGTGAAGCATCATGCTATAGCAGAATTGTTGTATCATTATCAGTTTAATTATTCTGAAAGAAGTTCCTGATACTACAGTGAAATGTGACAGAATGCATAAAGTTTAAAGTGAAGGCAGGAGTTCCAAACACACACTTTACTTACCTTGGCTATGATGACCATTTTGCGTAGTATTTTCATGGCATAATGAACTCCAGTGGACTTCTCTTTGACTAGAATCACCTTCCCAAAGGTACCCTTGCCAAGAAGCTTAAGGTATTCGAAATCATTCATCGTCTGTAAAATACACAAAAATGAACTAGAGTACAAGAGAATAGAATAGAATAAAAACATTAACCATGGTTTCTTTTGGGCATCAGAGTCCAGAGCAGTGGAGACAGAGCAGTGGAGACAGAGCAGTGGAGACAGAGTAGAGTACAGTGGAGACAGAGCAGTGGAGACAGAGCAGTGGAGACAGAGCACAGTACAGTGGAGACAGAGTAGAGTACAGTGGAGACAGAGTAGAGTACAGTGGAGACAGAGTAGAGTACAGTGGAGACAGAGTAGAGTACAGTGGAGACAGAGCACAGTACAGTGGAGACAGAGCAGTGGAGACAGAGCACAGTACAGTGGAGACAGAGCAGTGGAGACAGAGTAGAGTACAGTGGAGACAGAGCAGTGGAGACAGAGTAGAGTACAGTGGAGACAGAGCACAGTACAGTGGAGACAGAGCAGTGGAGACAGAGTAGAGTACAGTGGAGACAGAGCACAGTACAGTGGAGACAGAGTAGAGTACAGTGGAGACAGAGTAGAGTACAGTGGAGACAGAGCACAGTGCAGTGGAGACAGAGTAGAGTACAGTGGAGACAGAGTAGAGTACAGTGGAGACAGAGCACAGTACAGTGGAGACAGAGTAGAGTACAGTGGAGACAGAGTAGAGTACAGTGGAGACAGAGCACAGTACAGTGGAGACAGAGCAGTGGAGACAGAGCAGTGGAGACAGAGTAGAGTACAGTGGAGACAGAGCACAGTACAGTGGAGACAGAGTAGAGTACAGTGGAGACAGAGTAGAGTACAGTGGAGACAGAGCACAGTGCAGTGGAGACAGAGTAGAGTACAGTGGAGACAGAGTAGAGTACAGTGGAGACAGAGCACAGTACAGTGGAGACAGAGCAGTGGAGACAGAGCAGTGGAGACAGAGTAGAGTACAGTGGAGACAGAGCAGTGGAGACAGAGTAGAGTACAGTGGAGACAGAGCACAGTACAGTGGAGACAGAGTAGAGTACAGTGGAGACAGAGTAGAGTACAGTGGAGACAGAGCACAGTGCAGTGGAGACAGAGTAGAGTACAGTGGAGACAGAGTAGAGTACAGTGGAGACAGAGCACAGTACAGTGGAGACAGAGCAGTGGAGACAGAGCAGTGGAGACAGAGTAGAGTACAGTGGAGACAGAGCAGTGTAGACAGAGCAGTGGAGACAGAGCAGTGGAGACAGAGTAGAGTACAGTGGAGACAGAGCAGTGGAGACAGAGCAGTGGAGACAGAGTAGAGTACAGTGGAGACAGAGCAGTGTAGACAGAGCAGTGGAGACAGAGCAGTGGAGACAGAGCACAGTACAGTGGAGACAGAGTAGAGTACAGTGGAGACAGAGCAGAGTACAGTGGAGACAGAGTAGAGTACAGTGGAGACAGAGCACAGTACAGTGGAGACAGAGTAGAGTACAGTGGAGACAGAGTAGAGTACAGTGGAGACAGAGCACAGTACAGTGGAGACAGAGCAGTGGAGACAGAGTAGAGTACAGTGGAGACAGAGTAGAGTACAGTGGAGACAGAGCAGTGGAGACAGAGCAGTGGAGACAGAGTAGAGTACAGTGGAGACAGAGCACAGTACAGTGGAGACAGAGTAGAGTACAGTGGAGACAGAGCAGTGGAGACAGAGCAGTGGAGACAGAGTAGAGTACAGTGGAGACAGAGCAGTGGAGACAGAGTAGAGTACAGTGGAGACAGAGTAGAGTACAGTGGAGACAGAGTAGAGTACAGTGGAGACAGAGCACAGTACAGTGGAGACAGAGTAGAGTACAGTGGAGACAGAGTAGAGTACAGTGGAGACAGAGCACAGTACAGTGGAGACAGAGCACAGTACAGTGGAGACAGAGCACAGTACAGTGGAGACAGAGTAGAGTACAGTGGAGACAGAGCAGTGGAGACAGAGTAGAGTACAGTGGAGACAGAGTAGAGTACAGTGGAGACAGAGCACAGTACAGTGGAGACAGAGTAGAGTACAGTGGAGACAGAGCACAGTACAGTGGAGACAGAGCAGTGGAGACAGAGCAGTGGAGACAGAGCAGTGGAGACAGAGTAGAGTACAGCTAAGTGGAGGATGACATACAGCAAAGGGCAACAAGTTGAAATACACACACAAACATGCACAGACACACATATAGTCATAAGAAGCAGTAACCATCACGGTGGCAAACATTAAGTCTCAAATATGAAGAGCTGGAATGGAGACCAGAGACTCTGACATGATACACACCTACTGGCTAAAGAAACTAACAGTCCTCCATGAACGCCTCACAGCACAAATTAACCAGTGATGGATGGGACCCACCCAGACTGGGTAACCCAAGGTCAGACAGACCTGATCAATATATATACATATGTGCATATATATCTATAGATATCAAATAATCATCTCACCACTTTGTTGTGGCTCTTCGACATTGCCAGTTCCATCTCTTCCAGGCTGTTCTGGCTTGGCATACTCAACACATCCATAGGTTCCTCCTCCTCCTCCTTCTGTTCCCGCATCTTCAGACTATTTGCCACAGACTGGATTGCACTCATCCACTCTTTTCTGAGAAGTACCAGAAGTGGTCACACATTTACATCCCATCAAAGTACTCCAGCAGTTTGATATGATGTTACTCTTTTTGTACCTCTCCAGACTGCTTTCCACATGGAAAGTACGTTCAATGACGGTGGTCCATTGAAGGCAACGAATGACAAATGTGTTGGGCCGGGGTCTTTCAGTCTTCATCAACTGGCACTCTGTAAACAGCAGAGTCCAGTTCAGACGTTAACATCGGGCTCTTAACTGGAGGAAAACTCAGAGGAAAATCTCTCCGGTCAGAGTCTAACCTGCCACAGAAAAGTTGTTGAGCGGTGAGGAAGTCTGGTCATGTAGATCAGGCTTTTCTTTGTAGCCAATAAAGGAACCGTCACTCTTCAAGATGAAATACCTTGGCCTCCATGTTTTGATATATTCACCTGGGATGGAGGGAGACAATTAGAAGCTCAGAGCACTTTAGAGACAAGCAATTCAATTTAGTTTGACACCATCTCAGAAGTTATGCATAGTGTCATGAGACTATCGATAACTCTGGTAAACCACTGTTAGGAAATCAAATGTAATTTCTCGTACTAATTACCCCTTTTGTGGAGCCAGCCCTCTCTGACTACATTTACTTCAGCCATGGTTGGAGATGTACTTAAGGGAGGGTCAGGAACAGGAAGACGGGAAGGGGAACAGTGGCTTCTGCCTTGATCCGTTCAAATCTCAGTCACAGAAAGAAAATCTGAACAGAACATGCCGAGTTAAACAAAAAAAGGTGTAATTATGAGACACTTTTATGGATTTATGTGTGTCCAGATGGACAGACAGATGTAAGACTTGATTAATGGAGGTGCTCCGTGCATCTTGTGCCTGTTGGAATAACCGGTGTTAGGGTTAGGGTCTTTTTCAGCGTTCAACAATAAACAGCAAAGGTGCAAAGAACAGAAAACAGCTGATACTAAAAGAAAAACCGTTTCCATTTTCTTTAGAAATGTTTCTTTAGATTATGACATTTACATCAAAAGCACCCCGCTGTGGGTCCTAAAAAAGTTTAGACAGAAAATATTTACAAAGGTTACATTAAATCCACCGAAAAACCGACACATATGCAGAAGTTACTTTAGTAACTGTACGACTTTTCCTCAAGATACTCCTCCGGTGCAGGAACAACTGGATCAGTTCAGGAAGAAAGCTGCAGGGTGTGAATGCTGCTGAATTAAAGGCACAACTGGCTCAGTTCAAAGAAAGCTGCAGGGTGTGAATGCTGCTGAATTAAAGGAACAACTGGCTCAGTTCAAAGAAAGCTGCAGGGTGTGAATGCTGCTGAATTAAAGGAACAACTGGATCAGTTCAAAGAAAGCTGCAGGGTGTGAATGCTGCTGAATTAAAGGAACAACTGGCTCAGTTCAAAGAAAGCTGCAGGGTGTGAATGCTGCTGAATTAAAGGAACAACTGACTCAGTTCAAATAAAGCTGCAGGGTGTGAATGCTGCTGAATTAAAGGCACAACTGGATCAGTTCAAAGAAAGCTGCAGGGTGTGAATGCTGCTGAATTAAAGGAACAACTGGCTCAGTTCAGGAAGAAAGCTGCAGGGTGTGAATGCTGCTGAATTAAAGGAACAACTGGATCAGTTCAAAGAAAGCTGCAGGGTGTGAATGCTGCTGAATTAAAGGAACAACTGGCTCAGTTCAGGAAGAAAGCTGCAGGGTGTGAATGCTGCTGAATTAAAGGAACAACTGGCTCAGTTCAAAGAAAGCTGCAGGGTGTGAATGCTGCTGAATTAAAGGAACAACTGGATCAGTTCAAAGAAAGCTGCAGGGTGTGAATGCTGCTGAATTAAAGGAACAACTGGATCAGTTCAAAGAAAGCTGCAGGGTGTGAATGCTGCTGAATTAAAGGCACAACTGGCTCAGTTCAGGAAGAAAGCTGCAGGGTGTGAATGCTGCTGAATTAAAGGCACAACTGGCTCAGTTCAGGAAGAAAGCTGCAGGGTGTGAATGCTGCTGAATTAAAGGAACAACTGGCTCAGTTCAAAGAAAGCTGCAGGGTGTGAATGCTGCTGAATTAAAGGAACAACTGGCTCAGTTCAAAGAAAGCTGCAGGGTGTGAATGCTGCTGAATTAAAGGCACAACTGGCTCAGTTCAAAGAAAGCTGCAGGGTGTGAATGCTGCTGAATTAAAGGAACAACTGGCTCAGTTCAGGAAGAAAGCTGCAGGGTGTGAATGCTGCTGAATTAAAGGCACAACTGGATCAGTTCAAAGAAAGCTGCAGGGTGTGAATGCTGCTGAATTAAAGGAACAACTGGCTCAGTTCAGGAAGAAAGCTGCAGGGTGTGAATGCTGCTGAATTAAAGGAACAACTGGCTCAGTTCAGGAAGAAAGCTGCAGGGTGTGAATGCTGCTGAATTAAAGGAACAACTGGTTCAGTTCAGGAAGAAAGCTGCAGGGTGTGAATGCTGCTGAATTAAAGGCACAACTGGCTCAGTTCAAAGAAAGCTGCAGGGTGTGAATGCTGCTGAATTAAAGGAACAACTGGCTCAGTTCAGGAAGAAAGCTGCAGGGTGTGAATGCTGCTGAATTAAAGGCACAACTGGATCAGTTCAAAGAAAGCTGCAGGGTGTGAATGCTGCTGAATTAAAGGAACAACTGGCTCAGTTCAGGGAGAAAGCTGCAGGGTGTGAATGCTGCTGAATTAAAGGAACAACTGGCTCAGTTCAGGAAGAAAGCTGCAGGGTGTGAATGCTGCTGAATTAAAGGAACAACTGGCTCAGTTCAAAGAAAGCTGCAGGGTGTGAATGCTGCTGAATTAAAGGCACAACTGGCTCAGTTCAGGAAGAAAGCTGCAGGGTGTGAATGCTGCTGAATTAAAGGAACAACTGGCTCAGTTCAAAGAAAGCTGCAGGGTGTGAATGCTGCTGAATTAAAGGCACAACTGGCTCAGTTCAAAGAAAGCTGCAGGGTGTGAATGCTGCTGAATTAAAGGCACAACTGGCTCAGTTCAAAGAAAGCTGCAGGGTGTGAATGCTGCTGAATTAAAGGAACAACTGGCTCAGTTCAAAGAAAGCTGCAGGGTGTGAATGCTGCTGAATTAAAGGCACAACTGGCTCAGTTCAGGAAGAAAGCTGCAGGGTGTGAATGCTGCTGAATTAAAGGAACAACTGGTTCAGTTCAAAGAAAGCTGCAGGGTGTGAATGCTGCTGAATTAAAGGCACAACTGGCTCAGTTCAGGAAGAAAGCTGCAGGGTGTGAATGCTGCTGAATTAAAGGAACAACTGGCTCAGTTCAAAGAAAGCTGCAGGGTGTGAATGCTGCTGAATTAAAGGAACAACTGGCTCAGTTCAAAGAAAGCTGCAGGGTGTGAATGCTGCTGAATTAAAGGCACAACTGGCTCAGTTCAAAGAAAGCTGCAGGGTGTGAATGCTGCTGAATTAAAGGAACAACTGGCTCAGTTCAGGAAGAAAGCTGCAGGGTGTGAATGCTGCTGAATTAAAGGCACAACTGGATCAGTTCAAAGAAAGCTGCAGGGTGTGAATGCTGCTGAATTAAAGGAACAACTGGCTCAGTTCAGGAAGAAAGCTGCAGGGTGTGAATGCTGCTGAATTAAAGGAACAACTGACTCAGTTCAGGAAGAAAGCTGCAGGGTGTGAATGCTGCTGAATTAAAGGCACAACTGGCTCAGTTCAAAGAAAGCTGCAGGGTGTGAATGCTGCTGAATTAAAGGAACAACTGGCTCAGTTCAGGAAGAAAGCTGCAGGGTGTGAATGCTGCTGAATTAAAGGAACAACTGGTTCAGTTCAGGAAGAAAGCTGCAGGGTGTGAATGCTGCTGAATTAAAGGCACAACTGGCTCAGTTCAAAGAAAGCTGCAGGGTGTGAATGCTGCTGAATTAAAGGAACAACTGGCTCAGTTCAGGAAGAAAGCTGCAGGGTGTGAATGCTGCTGAATTAAAGGCACAACTGGATCAGTTCAAAGAAAGCTGCAGGGTGTGAATGCTGCTGAATTAAAGGAACAACTGGCTCAGTTCAGGGAGAAAGCTGCAGGGTGTGAATGCTGCTGAATTAAAGGAACAACTGGCTCAGTTCAGGAAGAAAGCTGCAGGGTGTGAATGCTGCTGAATTAAAGGAACAACTGGCTCAGTTCAAAGAAAGCTGCAGGGTGTGAATGCTGCTGAATTAAAGGCACAACTGGCTCAGTTCAGGAAGAAAGCTGCAGGGTGTGAATGCTGCTGAATTAAAGGAACAACTGGCTCAGTTCAAAGAAAGCTGCAGGGTGTGAATGCTGCTGAATTAAAGGCACAACTGGCTCAGTTCAAAGAAAGCTGCAGGGTGTGAATGCTGCTGAATTAAAGGCACAACTGGCTCAGTTCAAAGAAAGCTGCAGGGTGTGAATGCTGCTGAATTAAAGGAACAACTGGCTCAGTTCAAAGAAAGCTGCAGGGTGTGAATGCTGCTGAATTAAAGGCACAACTGGCTCAGTTCAGGAAGAAAGCTGCAGGGTGTGAATGCTGCTGAATTAAAGGAACAACTGGTTCAGTTCAAAGAAAGCTGCAGGGTGTGAATGCTGCTGAATTAAAGGAACAACTGGCTCAGTTCAGGAAGAAAGCTGCAGGGTGTGAATGCTGCTGAATTAAAGGAACAACTGGTTCAGTTCAAAGAAAGCTGCAGGGTGTGAATGCTGCTGAATTAAAGGCACAACTGGCTCAGTTCAGGAAGAAAGCTGCAGGGTGTGAATGCTGCTGAATTAAAGGAACAACTGGATCAGTTCAAAGAAAGCTGCAGGGTGTGAATGCTGCTGAATTAAAGGAACAACTGGCTCAGTTCAGGAAGAAAGCTGCAGGGTGTGAATGCTGCTGAATTAAAGGAACAACTGGCTCAGTTCAAAGAAAGCTGCAGGGTGTGAATGCTGCTGAATTAAAGGAACAACTGGCTCAGTTCAGGAAGAAAGCTGCAGGGTGTGAATGCTGCTGAATTAAAGGAACAACTGGCTCAGTTCAAAGAAAGCTGCAGGGTGTGAATGCTGCTGAATTAAAGGCACAACTGGCTCAGTTCAAAGAAAGCTGCAGGGTGTGAATGCTGCTGAATTAAAGGCACAACTGGTTCAGTTCAAAGAAAGCTGCAGGGTGTGAATGCTGCTGAATTAAAGGAACAACTGGCTCAGTTCAAAGAAAGCTGCAGGGTGTGAATGCTGCTGAATTAAAGGAACAACTGGCTCAGTTCAAAGAAAGCTGCAGGGTGTGAATGCTGCTGAATTAAAGGAACAACTGGCTCAGTTCAAAGAAAGCTGCAGGGTGTGAATGCTGCTGAATTAAAGGCACAACTGGCTCAGTTCAAAGAAAGCTGCAGGGTGTGAATGCTGCTGAATTAAAGGCACAACTGGTTCAGTTCAAAGAAAGCTGCAGGGTGTGAATGCTGCTGAATTAAAGGAACAACTGGCTCAGTTCAAAGAAAGCTGCAGGGTGTGAATGCTGCTGAATTAAAGGAACAACTGGCTCAGTTCAAAGAAAGCTGCAGGGTGTGAATGCTGCTGAATTAAAGGCACAACTGGATCAGTTCAAAGAAAGCTGCAGGGTGTGAATGCTGCTGAATTAAAGGCACAACTGGTTCAGTTCAAAGAAAGCTGCAGGGTGTGAATGCTGCTGAATTAAAGGAACAACTGGATCAGTTCAAAGAAAGCTGCAGGGTGTGAATGCTGCTGAATTAAAGGCACAACTGGATCAGTTCAAAGAAAGCTGCAGGGTGTGAATGCTGCTGAATTAAAGGCACAACTGGATCAGTTCAAAGAAAGCTGCAGGGTGTGAATGCTGCTGAATTAAAGGCACAACTGGATCAGTTTAAAGAAAGCTGCAGGGTGTGAATGCTGCTGAATTAAAGGCACAACTGGTTCAGTTCAAAGAAAGCTGCAGGGTGTGAATGCTGCTGAATTAAAGGCACAACTGGATCAGTTTAAAGAAAGCTGCAGGGTGTGAATGCTGCTGAATTAAAGGAACAACTGGATCAGTTCAAAGAAAGCTGCAGGGTGTGAATGCTGCTGAATTAAAGGCACAACTGGATCAGTTCAGGAAGAAAGCTGCAGGGTGTGAATGCTGCTGAATTAAAGGAACAACTGGCTCAGTTCAGGAAGAAAGCTGCAGGGTGTGAATGCTGCTGAATTAAAGGAACAACTGGCTCAGTTCAGGGAGAAAGCTGCAGGGTGTGAATGCTGCTGAATTAAAGGAACAACTGGCTCAGTTCAAAGAAAGCTGCAGGGTGTGAATGCTGCTGAATTAAAGGAACAACTGGATCAGGTCAGGAAGAAAGCTGCAGGGTGTGAATGCTGCTGAATTAAAGGCACAACTGGCTCAGTTCAAAGAAAGCTGCAGGGTGTGAATGCTGCTGAATTAAAGGCACAACTGGCTCAGTTCAGGAAGAAAGCTGCAGGGTGTGAATGCTGCTGAATTAAAGGCACAACTGGATCAGTTCAGGAAGAAAGCTGCAGGGTGTGAATGCTGCTGAATTAAAGGCACAACTGGCTCAGTTCAAAGAAAGCTGCAGGGTGTGAATGCTGCTGAATTAAAGGCACAACTGGATCAGTTCAAAGAAAGCTGCAGGGTGTGAATGCTGCTGAATTAAAGGAACAACTGGCTCAGTTCAAAGAAAGCTGCAGGGTGTGAATGCTGCTGAATTAAAGGCACAACTGGCTCAGTTCAAAGAAAGCTGCAGGGTGTGAATGCTGCTGAATTAAAGGCACAACTGGATCAGTTCAAAGAAAGCTGCAGGGTGTGAATGCTGCTGAATTAAAGGAACAACTGGCTCAGTTCAAAGAAAGCTGCAGGGTGTGAATGCTGCTGAATTAAAGGAACTGGCTCAGTTCAAAGAAAGCTGCAGGGTGTGAATGCTGCTGAATTAAAGGAACAACTGGCTCAGTTCAAAGAAAGCTGCAGGGTGTGAATGCTGCTGAATTAAAGGCACAACTGGCTCAGTTCAAAGAAAGCTGCAGGGTGTGAATGCTGCTGAATTAAAGGCACAACTGGCTCAGTTCAAAGAAAGCTGCAGGGTGTGAATGCTGCTGAATTAAAGGCACAACTGGCTCAGTTCAAAGAAAGCTGCAGGGTGTGAATGCTGCTGAATTAAAGGAACAACTGGCTCAGTTCAAAGAAAGCTGCAGGGTGTGAATGCTGCTGAATTAAAGGAACTGGCTCAGTTCAAAGAAAGCTGCAGGGTGTGAATGCTGCTGAATTAAAGGAACAACTGGCTCAGTTCAAAGAAAGCTGCAGGGTGTGAATGCTGCTGAATTAAAGGCACAACTGGATCAGTTCAAAGAAAGCTGCAGGGTGTGAATGCTGCTGAATTAAAGGAACAACTGGCTCAGTTCAAAGAAAGCTGCAGGGTGTGAATGCTGCTGAATTAAAGGAACTGGCTCAGTTCAAAGAAAGCTGCAGGGTGTGAATGCTGCTGAATTAAAGGAACAACTGGCTCAGTTCAAAGAAAGCTGCAGGGTGTGAATGCTGCTGAATTAAAGGCACAACTGGATCAGTTCAAAGAAAGCTGCAGGGTGTGAATGCTGCTGAATTAAAGGAACAACTGGTTCAGTTCAGGAAGAAAGCTGCAGGGTGTGAATGCTGCTGAATTAAAGGAACAGGTGCAATGTGAAGTCACTCCGGTTCAGCTGGACCTTCACTAACTGCCAGCAGAGGCCACGGCTCAGGTGCCGTCACACAGGTTCTTCATGTGAGAGATGGCTGGAAGAAGAAGAAGAAGAAGAAGAAGAAGAAGCTCCTTCATCCCTCTGCAACATGTGACCAAAGCACTTAGTTTTTATGTCCACAGTTTTCAGTGAAAGTGCTGAAGCAGTTCAAACTATTCTGAGACAGTAACACATCTGGCAGGTTGCTTTCTGGCCAGTAGAACAGTCCAAACTGGGGAAACATATTGAGCAGAACACCGATGTTTCCACTTTACAATAAGCGGTTATCTGACAGATCAAATTCCTCCTCTGTGGTAAAACAGAGAAACAGAAGAACTGAGATTTCAATCTTTCTGTGACACACCGAGTTCAGGGTTCACAGAAACGAACACACCGGCTCTGGGTCCTCTTTGGACCTCTTTGGTCCGCTTTGGACCTCTTTGGTCCGCTTTGGACCTCTTTGGTCCTCTTTGGACCCAGCATTAGTTACTAAAGTTCATCATCAGTTAACAGTTTCTCACATTAGCGATCATGTGTCGCGTGCAACACACACAGCCTGAGCTACAGCGAGGTGCTTAAAGAACTAACTTTAACCAATAAAACTTTCTAAACTAATCAACAAACATGAGATTTTCTGCACACAACTCTGAAAGGAAGCGGTTTCACGCACATTTCACGACTTTCTTCCACGTTTCTGTCGTCCCAACGTTGTTATGACAGGTTTGATCCAGAGAAGGCCGTCCACTCAGGAAAGAGCCGAGCGCTCTTCTTCTGCTGCTTCACACGGGATTATCACCGTCCTCTGGGCACACGGCGCCACCTGGAGGCGCCACCTGGAGGCGCCACCACCTGGAGGAGAGGAGCCACCTGGAGGAGAGGCGGCACCTGGAGGAGCCGCCACCATCTGGAGGAGAGGAGGCACCTGGAGGAGAGGAGGCACCTGGAGGCGAGGAGGCACCTGGAGGCGAGGAGCCACCTGGAGGAGAGGCACCTGGAGGAGAGGAGGCACCTGGAGGAGAGGCACCTGGAGGAGAGGAGGCACCTGGAGGAGAGGCGCCACCTGGAGGAGGCACCGCCTGGAGGAGAGGCACCTGGAGGAGAGGCGCCACCTGGAGGAGAGGAGCCACCTGGAGGAGAGGAGGCACCTGGAGGAGAGGCGCCACCTGGAGGAGAGGAGGCACCTGGAGGAGAGGCACCTGGAGGAGAGGCACCTGGAGGAGAGGCGCCACCTGGAGGAGGCACCGCCTGGAGGAGAGGCACCTGGAGGAGAGGCGGCACCTGGAGGAGAGGCACCTGGAGAAGAGGAGCCACCTGGAGGAGAGGCACCTGGAGGAGAGGCACCTGGAGGAGAGGAGCCACCTGGAGGAGAGGCGGCACCTGGAGGAGAGGCGCCACCTGGAGGAGAGGCACCTGGAGGAGAGGAGGCACCTGGAGGAGAGGCACCTGGAGGAGAGGCACCTGGAGGAGAGGAGGCACCTGGAGGAGAGGCGGCACCTGGAGGAGAGGCGCCACCTGGAGGAGAGGCACCTGGAGGAGAGGAGGCACCTGGAGGCGCAGTGTTTCCGCAGTTTTTAGACTGAAAGTGGAGATTTAAGAAGCAGTGTGATTGTAAGTGATGCTGCTGGGAGCAGCAACTCTGGCACAGAGACCTCTGCTTCCAGCCCTGCTGTTCTCCCCAGAGGAGCCAGGGCTCAGTCTACTTACCTGAAAACCTGCGAGTTAGCTGCAGTTATCGTCTAATATTCTTCTGGATCCCTGAACTGTGTTTCCATGACCATTTTGTTTCTATTCCAGATAGTTCAGATATTATTTCAGATATTATTTCAGATATTATTTCAGATATTCCTGTTCAGCTGTGTCTGTCTCCATTTAAATTCCCCAGAACCGCTGAGATGGACACAACTGTGTTAACTTCTATGGACAGAAATCGACAAAAGAAAGAGGAAGAAAATCAACATTATGTCAAAGCAACAGCAAATGCAACCTGAAGCATAGCCCAGAGGGGTCATCCAGAGTCTGAGGACTCTCAGAATAGGGGAAAATGTTTGGCCATATTACATTAAATAGCGAAGCTTGACAGATTTACTGAAAAAGTGCACGTGGCAATGCAAAATACACAAGTCAGCAAATCCAAAACGAAGTTCTTCAGGGCTGAGCTGAGATGGTACAGAATGAAATCATGAAGGAAGTGAAAGAAAAGGACGTGTTCAGTGACTGCAGATGAAACAAAAGAACTTCTTTGGTTTATTATTCCAGGAAAGCAGGGTTAGGGTCAGGGTAGAAACAGGCAGCTGACAGCCTTGATGCAGCAGGTCCCAGTAACATGAAGGAACCTCGTGGGACATCCACCATGAGCAGGAAACATTCTGCTGTCTCTACATTCACTGTAATGCGCTGTTTAGTTCTTGTTGATGCTCCAAAGCAGTGCCTGAGGTTGCTGACTTTGTTTCACTTCTGCAGCAGCTGTACAGCTTTGAATCTGGCTGTGCATCTGAAGAGGTTCACAGTTCAGAAAGAGCTCTGTCCACAACAACAGCAGCAGCAGCTTCAGCAGCTTCAGCAGCAGCAGCAGCTTTAGCAGCAGCAACAGCAGCAGCAGCTTCAGCAGCTTCAGCAGCAGCAGCAGCTTTAGCAGCAGCTTCAGCAGCTTCAGCAGCAGCAGCAGCTTTAGCAGCAGCAACAGCAGCAGCAGCTTCAGCAGCTTCAGCAGCAGCAGCAGCTTTAGCAGCAGCTTCAGCAGCTTCAGCAGCAGCAGCAACAGCAGCTTCAGCTTCAGCAGCAGCAGAAACAGAAACAGCAGCAGCTTCAGCAGCTTCAGCAGCAGCAGCAGCAGCAGCAGCTTTAGCAGCAGCTTTAGCAGCAGCTTCAGCAGCTTCAGCAGCTTCAGCAGCTTCAGCTTCAGCAGCAGCAGCAGAAACAGCAGCAGCAGAAACAGCAGCAGCAGCTTCAGCAGCAGCTTCAGCAGCAGCAGCAGCAGCTTCAGCTTCAGCTTCAGCTTCAGCTTCAGCAGCAGCAGCAGCAGCAGCTTTAGCAGCAGCAGCTTTAGCAGCAGCAGCAGCAGCAGCAGCAGCAGCTTTAGCAGCAGCAGCAGCAGCAGCAGCAGCTTCAGCTTCAGCTTCAGCTTCAGCTTCAGCAGCAGCAGCAGCAGCAGCAGCTTCAGCCCAGGGAGCTGCAGGCACAGACGCACGGTGCAGATACACAGCATGCAGTAATCCAGCAGTTCTCAGACTGTTGCAGGATCTTGAAAGACATGAAAGATGAGAGGAAGCGTGGGTTTCTCAGATAGAGCTACAGGTCATAGGACCCAAATGTCTTTCTGATATGCTCCAGTCCTGCACTCTTGATCTGAGGATTGAGCAGTTGCCCTTCAGACACTTTCCAGGACTACAGAAATGAGAGTTAATTAAGAGGTTGAGGAGCTTGCTGAGCAGTGAAAAAACGCAGTTTAAAAGACATCCTAGAATAAGCTGAAGACTCACTGGTGATGAGCACTGCAGGACAGAGAAGCTGTGATGCTGATCCAGATCACCTTTTTATCAGCTGACTGACTGTCTCTAACTGAGCAAAGGAAAGTCGTGAGATCATCTCTGGACCCAAAGAGCGCAGCTTTCTTAACCCTCGGCTGCACGGCGGTGTGCTGGTGAGCGCCGTCACCTCACAGCGGGAGGATCCCAGGTCCTAGCATCACAATCTGTGATAATTTCAGCTCTCTGAGGTAAAGAAAATACAAATAACTGTGCAATAAAGAGATGTTTATTTTGGATCAGAACTGCACAGACATCCCTGTAAATGATCTTTTGAATAAAGCTTTCTGTTAGGCTTCTTTATTGCCTTTTGAAGCTTTGAACAGTGCACATGTACCTGCTGTGGTTTCCTGACGCATATCAAATAAAAACACCATAAATATAAGGTACAAAAATAAAGTCACATCGCTGTGACTTAAACAAACATATAAAACTTCTGAGGTCAGAGCAATACACTGAAATGGCCGCGCGGGGGCGCCTCAGGCTGTATCATTGTGCAACAAAAACTGTAAATAAACGTGAATATCACCAATAAAAGCGGTATTATATGCCAGAGGGTATATAAATATAAATATAAATCTGTGGCGACATAAAGAAAGGTTTGAGCGGAAGTCCGCAGCACAACATGGCGGCCGGTTAGGTTCAGAAAAACGGACCAAACACCCGATGTTGACTGACTTTGCCCTCAGACATCAGACACAGAGTGATGGTTATGATGGTGGGTGATTGTGACGGTGCTATCTTAACCGTAGAGATGTGCTCGTCGCTTGACTGCCGCCGTGTTCGTGTTCTCTCGGGACTACTCGGGTCTTTCCGGTGACGTCCAGCTTCTTCCGAGCACGGCAGAGCAGGGCTTTGCACTATTCCGCTACACACCAAAGGTTTTACACACCAGTTCATCACAAAAAAGACAGAGAAAGGATAAGCAGCACTTTGGGCACCACAGAAACTGAAATGGGTCAAACTGACCCTTAATATAACGGACTGAGGCGCTTCTTTCTGCCTTTGAGTCAGATCTGGGTCTCAAACACGAGGTTCAGCAAACCAAGCATCTTCTTGATAGGAGAGTGCAAACTCTGCTTGATTTTATTGTGTTTCTTGAACCCTACAAAGAGGTTTTCCGTGAGGTTTTCAGACTTTGGAAGACTGCTGTCAGCTCAGCTTCTCTGTTAAATCACCTTGAAACTCTCAGTGTTTGTGAAACATTTTGCTGCTTGGGGTTAGGAAGGATTCTGCTTCTCTGACCTGCATAAGGTCTTTAGTTCTGTTTTTCTCTTCCTTTTCATGGTCTTCATAGGAGCTGGTGCAGACATCAGGGCAGAACCTCCACTTTTCTGCACCAGTATGTTAGTAAGTTACTCCATGAGTCTCACTGCTGGATAATCACCTTAAATTTGGGTTATATTAATATAATATAATAATAAAATGAATCACATTCATTGATTAGTTTGAACACAGTCTCTGAGCTCCTCTCAGTGTTTTCAGCCAAAGCTTTCCATACAAGTGAGTGAAGCCACTTTTTATTACACTTTTATTGATACATTCATAATAAAATGGGCTGAATTGTTCCATAGTTTGATTGAACTGGGGTTCATTTACTTCCTTTCTCTGTAAAATGTGCTCACCTGAGCTACAGGTACTTATGCTAACTGGTGTATCTGCTGTTTGGGTTCCAGCTGCTCAGCTCAGCGCTTTACACTAAAAGGATGTTTTTACCACCTGGTAAAAGTTTTAAGGGTAAAAACCCAGTTTTGGATGAATTCTAGAGGTGTAAATAAAAAAAAAACATAGATCCAAGTAACTTTATCAGCTTTATAAGTCTTTCTATGAACATCAGTGTGATCAGTTAGCATCACATGACCAGAAGAAGCAGATGTGAGCTGCATAAATACAGAGAAACCCCATCTATCAGTGAGAATAAGAGCTCTGGGTGACACAGCAGTAACGGCTCATCCTTAAACTCCTCTGGCCTTCAGCAGTCTTCACTCTGGGGCTTTGCAGTGTGCAGCTCCTGGATCAGCGCTGGAAGAGACAAACACGATGACCACCGTGGAGCTGGGAAGTTTGACTGAATGAGGTTTAAAACCTACCTGTGATAATCTCCTCCTTCATCTTCTGGAGCTCTTTTTTCACTTCTTCAATGATTTCCTGCAAACATGCAGCAGTTCCATTAGGCCTGAGTCGTGTTTCTTTACTTTATAACTGAGCTTACTTAGAAAAAGGCGCTGATGAGTTTTCTTTTGTGCATTCAGATAAAGATTGATCTCACCTGCTTGATACTTTCCATATCTGCATGATCCTCTGCTTTGTCTACGTTCTTCTTCACCACTTTAAGCCTGTAAGATATATATTTACCCTCAGCCAAAGACGTTTTCTAAGAGAAAGCTGTACAGGAGAAGCATTTCATTGTCTCCAAAGTGTCAACTATTAATGATTTTTCCTCAGCATGTGCACGAGATTAGCTTAGAAACCAGCTTCAGTCTCTCACTGGAACTCTAAACTAAGACCCAGTTGTGGAGAGCTTGATTGATTGGTCAAGCAGCACACTTCTGAGGGCTGTAGTGTGAGGATTTAGCACAGAGCTAATTCTGTTAGCATGTAAACAGCATGCAGAGGGGAGCAGGTCAGAGGTCATGCTGGTACCTGGACACGGGAGCAGTGATAATGAAATTAAATTAAATTAAATTAAACGAAATTAAATTAAATTAAATTAAATTAAATTAAATTAAATTAAATTAAATTAAATTAAATTAAACAAAATTAAATTAAATTAAATTAAATTAAATTAAATTAAATTAAATTAGATTAAACGAAATTAAATTAAATTAAATTAAATTAAATTAAATTAAATTAAATTAAATTAAATTAAACGAAACGAAATAAAATAAAATAAAATAAACCAAAATAAAATAAATCAAAATTGAATTAAATTAAATTAAATTAAACGAAATAAAATAAAATAAATTAAACGAAATAAAATAAAATAAAATAAAATTAATCAAAATAAAATTAAATTAAATTAAATTAAACGAAATAAAATAAATTAAACGAAATAAAATAAAATAAAATAAGTCTCAGTCTCTTACTGGAACTCTAAACTAAGACCCAGTTGAGAGCTTGATTGATTAGTCAAGCAGCACACTTCTGAGGGCTGTAGTGTGAGGATTTAGCACAGAGCTAATTCTGTTAGCATGTAAACAGCATGCAGAGGGGAGCAGGTCAGAGGTCATGCTGGTACCTGGACACGGGAGCAGTGGTGGAGGCAGAGGATGCAGACGGGCTGGAGCTGGGACCTGAGTCCCTTTGAGTGCTGCTTAAGGACTTGGCCCTGGAACAAGAACACGCTGTTTATCATTCTTAATATAACCATGAGCCTTATGATGCTCATCCATCAGGCTCTCACCTTAGCGTGGCTGCAGATTTTTCCTTTGGCTGGTTGTTTTCTGTTGAAACATTTTCTGTTATTATTTTTATGTGTTATCCCTGAATAGAAATGTCTCTTTCTGCCATGCTGCTTTAAACTGTATTTATCTAGTATTTCACACTCCTGCGGGACAGTTTCCTCACCTCCAGATCCTGATAAACCTGAAGAGTCACATTCTTCCTGCAGTCATGTACAGATAAACTGTTATTATTCAGCTAAATACTCTGATACTTATTCTACGATTATTACACAGCAGTGAAAGGAAGCAGAATAACTATAGATAATATAATAATATAATAATAGAAATGACTCTCGGGGGCCTTACATTGCAAGCTTCCTCCTTTTTGGGAGCTGGCTTATCACAAGCTTTCCTCCTGGTTTAGAGATGAATAAATAAAGTCATGAAGAGGCCAAGCAGCACATCATTACCTCAGACTTCTACAGATCTTAAGTGTTCACTTGCCTCCTTGCAAGCATGGCACTCATTTCTCCCATTAGGTCGCCTCCTCCACCGGATGAGGAAGCTGGTTTGGGTGCTGGAGCTCCGCCCTCATCCTAGAGACACAAAAACACCCCCAATCAGCTCGTTCCATCCATGCTGTATCAGAACAGAGATCCTCTTCAGCTTCCTTATTAAGACCCAGCCCTGCTGCACAGGCCTCACCTTCTGAGTTTTACGCAGTTTGGCTCCTGCAAGAGCAGCAGCAAGATCATTTCCCCCACCTCCTCCACCTCCTCCGCCTCCACTTCCTCCCACAGGGGGTGGAGGTGGGGGAGGTGGAACTGAGCCCCCAGAAGGAAGGGGAGGAGGCGCAGGTGGGACCATCCCAGAGGGAGCCGGGGGTGGGCCTGGAGGTGGTGGAGGTGCAGGTGGAGCAGGGGGTGCAGGTGGAGCAGGTGGAGCAGCTGCTGGGGTTGGGGATGTAGGAAGAGTCTGTGGCTCCGCTCTGAAACATGATATAATGTGTGCAACTGTAACCAAAGACTGAAAAACTGCTAATAAATGGGCTAAAAATCATGCAGTTAATGATTCCTGCCTTTAAAACATCCTGGAATTTACTGAAAACGCCTTTCTGACACAAACTTTAGTCCCTGAGAAAAGAAAAGTACCTTCTCTGTTCCAGCTGTGGTGCAGCTGGGCCATTCTGAGGCGGCTCTGTGGAAAGAATCATTGTGTAAATACCAGGAGCCCCAAACAATATAAATATAAATACATATATATATATATATCTGGTGGGCTCTGGGAGGTGAAGCCCCTCAGTTATGATCACCTCTTTGAGACAGTTCAGACACATTTATCTGGTCCAGATGACATTCAGATGATGAGGAAAAAGCTTTTCACTGATCCATAGAACCAATAGAGGCCCGGGTCTGCCACATCAGTCAGGACCCCAGATGTATGAGGCTATAAGCCGGTATATAAGCTAAAGTCCAGATCCAGACTGATTCTGGTGACTGGACAGAGGGGCAGTCGACAAACTACAGAAGAAGGCTGCAAATTCAGCAATTTTACCATCAATAAGGAATACAAAGAGCCTCATGATGGACCTTTGACTCGCTCTGAGGACATGCTGTGGGTTCCAACATCAGTTTAAACACTTTAAAAGCTACATCAGAGGCCATGAAAATGTGTTTTAAATCCTATCAAACAACTCTAACTCCTGCTCAGTCTCAGATTGGGATGCTTTCTGGACTTATGGCTCATGAACAGTACGATAAGTGGATCTGATGGGCCCTCCTGCTGTGGTTACCTGCTGATGCACTCAGAGCCTCTAAGGCATGCGTCATGGAGGCAGCAAACACAGCAGCATCCTCTTTACTCCCAAAGTTCAGGCCCCACACCTGTTTGGGATCGCGCCACTGATGGAAAGTTGGTGTGGCTTGATTGTATTTCATCCCTTTGACAATGGGACAGTTGATTATCACCTGCAGCACAAGGAAGGAATAGTTTAGAATCAAATTAATCCCCGAACAAAGCAATGCATTTCAGTTCAACCGCCAGCAGCAAGGGGGAGGGGATTCAGTTCCATGCTCATGTGTGAGTTCATATTGTTGTTGTTATAAACTGGATCTAACACAGGGAAATCTGCAGAATAAAATAAAATAAAATAAAATAAAACAAAACAAAACAAAACAAAACAAAACAAAACAAAACAAAACAAAACAAAACAAAACAAAACAAAACAAAACAAAAAAAACAAAACAAAATAAAATAAAATAAAATAAAATAAAATAATAAATAAAACAAAATAAAATAAAACAAAACACAACACAACAAAACACAACAAAACAAAACAAAACAAAACAAAACAAAACAAAACAAAACAAAACAAAATAAAATAAAATAAAATAAAACAAAACAAAACAAAACAAAATAAAATAATATAAAATAAAATAAAATAAAATAAAATAAAATAAAATAAAATAAAATAAAATAAAATAAAATAAAATAAAATAAAATAAAATAAAATAAAACAAAACAAAACAAAACAAAACAAAATAAAATAAAATAAAACAAAACAAAACAAAACAAAACAAAATAAAATAAAATACTTTATTCATCCCCCGTGGGGAAATTCAAATAGTTATGTAGCTCAGTTAAAATATTTACAATGATTGTATATTAGAACAAGAATAATAATAATGAATGAATAAATAACGTGTCAGCAGTCACTGTTAAAAAGCCTGAAAGGACCTCCTGAACCTCTCAGTCCTGTGATGCAGCTGAGCATTTAAAATCTATTCGGTGGTGAGTAATCTCCAAAGGCAGCGCGAGACCTGATGCATAACTGAGGGTAAAGGTTCGTAACTCGTCTCATACCTGCTGGTCGGTCTGCAGTTTGCGGCCCACCACTCTGAAGGTGTTTCCTGCAGGGTTGTGATAGATCTGCACACGACTAATGTAAGGAACATCAGATCCTACCGGCACCCAGCGCTTGCTGCTGTCATCGTACAGCATGACGGAGGCTCTCGCCTGACAGATACTTGACTCACTGTAATAAAGATGTCACAAATCAGCAAAAATGAGAAAACTTAGAGAAATATGTGATATAACACAGAAAAACTTTTCATAATACAGGTAGAATATGAAAAGTGGTGATAACTGCACTGAGATTATCATGAAAATGCAAACAAAGGTGTCCTGGACCCTTCTGAATGTGGCCTGAAAGACCAGATCAGAAAGTGTTCAGGCTATTTGGGATCGGATCACAGAAAATGGACCGAATGGGAATAGCTTCTGTCTCATCTGTGTTTAGTCAGGTAGGATAGCAACGTAATAACAAGCCTCCACCTTATAAACTTCACCCGTTAGGGTCCCCCAAAGTCCCAGCAGTTAACCCCAGAGGAGAGACTGAGGAGGGTAAATACTGATAGAGTTGCTGTCGAACTGCTACAGGCCAGTCTAATGGAAAATGAATCCTTATATGCATTATACTGAGTGTTACTGTGTATCAGCTGCAGAGCAACACATCCTGCTCTTCTCTTTCCTCCTGAGAGCATCGTGAAATGATGAAGCTGCGTTTTAAGGAGGATAAAAGCGTAACCTCGGCTGCAGCTAGAGAGGAACGAAGGCTAGAGAGACTAGATAAGAACTACACCCAAGCAGCGGTGACTCAACACTGTGCATCATAACTGAACTGCTTTAGCCTCAGTGGTCAGAGCAGCTCTGTACTTTGCTCTGTGTCGTTCTCTCTGTGAGAGATTATTAAAAGCATCTTATTTCCTTAAAAATAACTGACTCTGCGCCTTACTAAAGTTTCCACCACATCAGTTAAAAGACGTCGCTCGCTGAGGATGTGGGTGTTCTGCCAGCAGTTCCACTTTTACTTTTGGTCAGTCTAGTTTGTCTCCTGAGAACAGTTTCAGTGAGCAGGAGTTTACTTTGCAGCCCAATATTCCTCTGGTACCGTTAAATATTCCTCTGGTACCGTTAAATATTCCTCTGGTACAGTTAAATATTCCTCTGGTACAGTTAAATATTCCTCTGGTACCATTAAATATTCCTCTGATACCGTTAAATATTCCTCTGGTACCATTAAATATTCCTCTGGTACCGTTAAATATTCTTCTGGTACCATTAAATATTCCTCTGGTACCATTAAATATTCCTCTGGTACCGTTAAATATTCCTCTGGTACCATTAAATATTCCTCTGGTACAGTTAAATATTCCTCTGGTACCATTAAATATTCCTCTGATACCGTTAAATATTCCTCTGGTACCGTTAAATATTCCTCTGGTACCGTTAAATATTCCTCTGGTACCGTTAAATATTCCTCTGGTACCGTTAAATATTCCTCTGGTACCGTTAAATATTCCTCTGGTACCGTTAAATCAACCCCTGAAAGTTACACTACAATATCGCTGACATTTCTTTTTCCACCACCCTCATCAAGCTCCAGCTTTCAGGAAATCATCATTTTCCATCCTCTATGCCACTGATGGCCTTGAGAAAGACTCTGAGGCCATTGATCAAGCTAAGTCCGAATATTTATCAGGATCCTTCCACAGACATAGTTTCAGATAGAGGTCCCCAGTCCACCTCTCAGGTTTGGCAGATGTTCTCCAAAGGATTCGTCTGGTTAGCACCATCAAACTAACGGTCAGAATAGAAGGTCTACAAAGGTGTAACTATCAGGAACCGAGGGGAAAGGTCCACCTGCAGGAACCGAGGGGAAAGGTCCACCTGCAGGAACCGAGGGGAAAGGTCCACCTGCAGGAGCCGAGCGGAAAGGTCCACCTGCAGGAACCGAGGGGAAAGGTCCACCTGCAGGAACAGAGTGGAAATGTCCACCTGCAGGAACCGAGGGGAAAGGTCCAACTGCAGGAACCGAGGGGAAAGGTCCACCTGCAGGAACCGAGGGGAAAGGTCCAACTGCAGGAACCGAGCGGAAAGGTCCACCTGCAGGAACCGAGGGGAAAGGTCCACCTGCAGGAACAGAGTGGAAAGGTCCACCTGCAGGAACCGAGGGGAAAGGTCCAACTGCAGGAACCGAGAGGAAAGGTCCACCTGCAGGAACCGAGAGGAAAGGTCCACCTGCAGGAACAGAGTGGAAAGGTCCACCTGCAGGAACCGAGGGGAAAGGTCCACCTGCAGGAACCGAGGGGAAAGGTCCACCTGCGGGAACAGAGGGGAAAGGTCCACCTGCGGGAACCGAGGGGAAAGGTCCACCTGCGGGAACAGAGTGGAAAGGTCCACCTGCGGGAACCGAGGGGAAAGGTCCACCTGCGGGAACCGAGGGGAAAGGTCCACCTGCGGGAACCGAGCGGAAAGGTCCACCTGCGGGAACCGAGGGGAAAGGTCCACCTGCGGGAACCGAGGGGAAAGGTCCACCTCCAGGAACAGAGTGGAGAGGTCCACCTGCAGGAACCGAGGGGAAAGGTCCACCTCCAGGAACAGAGTGGAGAGGTCCACCTGCAGGAACCGAGGGGAAAGGTCCACCTGCAGGAACAGAGGGGAAAGGTCCACCTGCAGGAACCGAGGGGAAAGGTCCACCTGCGGGAACAGAGGGGAAAGGTCCACCTGCAGGAACAGAGTGGAAAGGTCCACCTGCAGGAACAGAGTGGAGAGGTCCACCTGCAGGAACCGAGGGGAAAGGTCCACCTGCAGGAACCGAGGGGAAAGGTCCACCTGCAGGAACCGAGGGGAAAGGTCCACCTGCAGGAACCGAGGGGAAAGGTCCACCTGCAGGAACCGAGGGGAAAGGTCCACCTGCAGGAACCGAGGGGAAAGGTCCACCTGCAGGAACCGAGGGGAAAGGTCCACCTGCAGGAACAGAGTGGAAAGGTCCACCTGCGGGAACCGAGGGGAAAGGTCCACCTGCGGGAACCGAGGGGAAAGGTCCACCTGCGGGAACCGAGGGGAAAGGTCCACCTGCGGGAACCGAGGGGAAAGGTCCACCTCCAGGAACAGAGTGGAGAGGTCCACCTGCGGGAACCGAGGGGAAAGGTCCACCTGCAGGAACAGAGTGGAAAGGTCCACCTGCGGGAACCGAGGGGAAAGGTCCACCTGCGGGAACCGAGCGGAAAGGTCCACCTGCGGGAACCGAGGGGAAAGGTCCACCTGCGGGAACCGAGGGGAAAGGTCCACCTCCAGGAACAGAGTGGAGAGGTCCACCTGCAGGAACCGAGGGGAAAGGTCCACCTCCAGGAACAGAGTGGAGAGGTCCACCTGCAGGAACCGAGGGGAAAGGTCCACCTGCAGGAACCGAGGGGAAAGGTCCACCTGCAGGAACCGAGGGGAAAGGTCCACCTGCAGGAACCGAGGGGAAAGGTCCACCTGCAGGAACCGAGGGGAAAGGTCCACCTGCAGGAACCGAGGGGAAAGGTCCACCTGCAGGAACAGAGGGGAAAGGTCCACCTGCAGGAACCGAGGGGAAAGGTCCACCTGCAGGAACCGAGGGGAAAGGTCCACCTGCAGGAACCGAGGGGAAAGGTCCACCTGCAGGAACCGAGGGGAAAGGTCCACCTGCGGGAACAGAGGGGAAAGGTCCACCTGCGGGAACCGAGGGGAAAGGTCCACCTGCGGGAACCGAGGGGAATGGTCCACCTGCAGGAACAGAGTGGAAATGTCCACCAGCAGGAACCGAGTGGAAAGGTCCACCTGCAGGAACCGAGGGGAAAGGTCCACCTGCAGGAACAGAGGGGAAAGGTCCACCTGCAGGAACCGAGGGGAAAGGTCCACCTGCAGGAACAGAGGGGAAAGGTCCACCTGCAGGAACCGAGGGGAAAGGTCCACCTGCAGGAACAGAGGGGAAAGGTCCACCTGCAGGAACCGAGGGGAAAGGTCCACCTGCAGGAACAGAGGGGAAAGGTCCACCTGCAGGAACCGAGGGGAAAGGTCCACCTGCAGGAACAGAGGGGAAAGGTCCACCTGCAGGAACCGAGGGGAAAGGTCCACCTGCAGGAACAGAGGGGAAAGGTCCACCTGCAGGAACAGAGTGGAAATGTCCACCAGCAGGAACCGAGGGGAAAGGTCCACCTCTCTAAGGTGCTCTTTTTTATGCCCAGTGATGTCACTGACCTGTTGACCTAATTAGTGAGTCAGCAACATGTTCACTCAGCTATTCTTGTGCCACCTTCTCTCCAGGTGCCCCATCCCAGTTTTCTTTGCTCTGTTGTGAATAAAACATCAATCTTTTGGGGTTGTGTTGGTTGAATGGCTCTGATTGGTTTGCAGAGGGAAGAGTCTCCTTGTTTTGTAGAAAACATGCGGCGCACCCATTGATTTTCAGCCTATTAACCTTGGATATTAACCTTGGATCTAAAGTCTTTCCCTGATATTTGGTGATATTGTGTCTTTGCAGTTTCATGTTGAGGAACAGTGTGTAGATGCTGTTTTTTGAAGGTCTTAGGAACTCTGCCTCTGCATGGCGCTCTTTTCAGTCTCTGCTTGTTTGCTACTGACTTGTAGCCAAACAACCTCATTAGCTGCTAAAGTAAGAGGAATAAAAATAAAGGTGCTGCGTTTATTTCTACCAGGCATGACAACGAGTTATTCTCAGTGCAGCTATGTGGGAAATCTTTACTTCCTGTCAATAAGGTTTTCGAGTTTTGACCACTTCCTGGGCTCAGCACATTGTTGCCTTATATGGACTGTATTTATCCACTAAGTCCCAACTTCTGCAGCTCACTGAGAAAAAAACACTGTCTTTTATAAGTTCTGCTGGCATGAAAACCGGAGATGCTGTTGAAGGTTTCCAGTAAAGTTTAAAGTGCAGCACCTGCAGCTGCAGATGCTGCAAACAGCAGGAAGTGAGTTGTTGGTTCTCTCTTTGTAAAGTGACCTGAGAAGACTCCTCTTCTGAATTAGCATCAAACAAACCCAGTTGGCTCGAAGAGAATCGATGTTTTTAGTAAAGTCAGATCAGTTTGAAACAGAGAAATAATGGTCTGTATAAACGGACTCACCCCATATCCAGTCAGATCCAGTGTTTTACTTTGAGATCGTCGGCTTCAGTCTCGTCTTCGCTCAAACATCTGCTGCCTCGGATCAAACATTCGCTCTCACGACTCGAACACCAACCACTTCTGCCTTGGGTTTTTTCTCTCTTCCTGTTCTGCTTCGCTGCTCAGGGATCATTTCACACCTCTCTTTGTATCACTGTGACAGCTCTGATTTCTGTCTCCTGTTGTCATATAGTTGGCTTTGGTTGGGATGAGGGGAGTTTGCTCAACATTTGGCTGATGAACAGTGCTGCTGCTGTTTGTCTGTTTTAAATCATCACTTAGAGGAAGACAGAGAAAGAGCAAAGTGGAACTTCCACTGCATGCAAGACGAGGAGAGAAGTGTTCGTTTGGATGCCTCAGAAACAACACTTTATGCTCGCTTTGTGTTGCCATCATAGTAATCATATCCCCTCATATCCATCACAGTAAAGACAGAAGTTAGTTCTGTAAAAGGAGGAATAAAAGCAGCTCTCATGGTGCTTTAGCACCTATCATACTGCAGTCTGACAGGATATGTCACATCAAAAAGAGGAAACTGCCAAACTATCATTATAGTTCAATAGTTCACTTGTATTTTCTTATGGATAGGGTTAGGTTTAGGAAATATACTCAACCGATAGGGTTATATATTTGTTTTATCAGAAAAGCCAGACTCGGTGTTTCTGACACTCTGCAGAGCTGAATCACTTCGAGCCACCGCTTCACTTCCTTGTTGCACAGAGAGAGGAAAACTGAAGCCGTGCATTCGGCTAAATGACATATTGTCTGTCACCGTCTCATCTGAGGCCATATTTAAGTCCTTCCTCTTACTTCTTACGGTCACTTTTCAGTTCCTCATTCTCTAAATTAATCTCTGATGAGGCTGACAGGCTTCAGGTACCGAGGCATCAGCTGCACCGTGTCCAGTGATAGGAAACACTGACCCGAGCACCAGGAATCTGAACAGCACCGGAGTAAAAAGCCTGTTTTACTTTAGTTCTTCCAAGTCAGCATCAGGGTCAGCGGGCCGAAGGAATGTGGCCAAAGAACACCTTCTACATTAACTAAGGTGTCTGATTTGGCCTCATGTTTTAGATTTTAATGTATCACCCTGAAACTGGGTCAGTACTTACTCACCATTTCATAGCCTTCTGCATTCATGCATTAGCACAGAACCGGAGGTCCGCCGCCGACTTTCACCCACAGGCCAGAAAATGAATGAAGGCCTGATGTTTGAGCTCCTTTTTCAGATTTTAAACTGGGTCAGTACTCAGTCACCATTTCACAGGAGGTTCATTTGATCTTTGACCTTTTGAAGCTTCAACTTCAGCTGTGGTCAGACAACACGATGCTTTATATAGAAAACTTAGTTTTTACTGGACAAATCGCTCAGATCTCATTGGAGCAGCACCAAGTTTAGATCATTTGTAATCTCTTTAAGGCCCTGATCAGATCTATACATGTAGCCCCGCCCACTGACAACAGGAAATGATGCAAATTCTCAATGATTTATCCCTTAAAAGTGTGTCAGCGGAGCGTCGAGCCGTTCATGATGATACTTTTTTACCATGAAACAGGATTATATCCGACTCATATATCCAGTCGTCCCCAGACTGTGCACGTGAGCTGACGGTGTACTAAAACACCTCCGGAGCACCCCCTGAACAACTTCAATAATTCAACCCACCCACTGAATTCATCTGGATTAAACTGGTACAAAAAGCCTCCTGGAGCCACGTTCTGAATCAAACAGGAAGTCGGCCATTTTGAATCCAAGTCCAGTTTTAGCAGCTGTTTTGGCCTTTTTTAGGACATTTAACAAACTTCTGCAACAGGTTTTACATCTTGCTCTGAAATCAGCCTCAACCCTCGTTATTAAAGGTTATCAGAAGCTTTACCCCTTGCCCAAGAGTGTAGCCATGGCGATGGCTCAAATTTAACTTTAAATCCATTTAAACAGTCCATGGCTCAATAAGGCAGCATCCTAAAATATTGGTTTTCCTTGTGGTCATTCACAGATGCCTTTGCCATTTAATTTGGCTCCTTTGAGTCCAACTGTGCTTCTTCAGTGTCACTCACCTCCATTTATCTCTTCAGTAGAAGCTCGTTCTGCTCCTTCGATGCTGAGCAGCTTTACGTCTGCCTCCAACAGAAAGTAATTTGTAGAATATTGCATTATTTCTGAGTCCGACAGTAATCAAGTCACCATTTCTGAAACAATGATTAAAGGAGCAAAAGAAAGTAATGCGATGGATTATTTGCATTTTGCACATCTTATTACACACTGAAGGGGAGCGTCAGACGTTCTCAGATCCAGAACAAGGAGAGCAGATTCTGACCCGGATGAAGCTCTGGTTCAGCTGATCTGTTTAGGAGGCAGCTCTGGAGCTGAAGTGGACAAAGAACCACAGAAGAAAAGGGGTCCAACAGTGTGTTTAGGTTCCCTTAAAACTTAAACTCACCTTTAGCTGAAGCTGTAACTCTGTTCTCTGCAGAATGACCCTTTAGCTGGGTTAGGGCCAGTTACCCTCCACAGAAAGAAACTTCAGAGTCAAACAGGTTTGCTTTAAATATTTTATTCTAAAAACATTCTGGAAAGTATTTGTCAGATAAAACAAAGGATTCAGATAATTTACAGGCAAAAAGACAAAGTTAAATGTAGGAACATGTAGGAAACATTTTATATTTCAGACATTCAACAGGGTCAGAAAAATCTTCAAAAACTGGTGGCCTGCTGCATTCTGAACTTCTATCCTGGGACTGGATGGGGTGAGTTAGGTTTTATCCTTTCATGGATGCAGCTGCAGCTCTGAGGCCCAGGAGTGAAAGCGCCGAACATCCAGAACACCGGCGCCAGCCCTGAAGGACGAGACCGAGGTTAAGCTGCGAGTCGCGGCTTTAGAGCAACTCATCGTGCTGCCATTTAATGTTCAGAAAACCGAGAGTCACCACTGAACAATCTGCCGGTAATTCCAGCGTTTCAGTTTGGTTTCATCACAACAAAGATGGCAGCTGGCTGCAGCGTTCGGTTAGAGTTACCCGAGGAAAGCTGCCCAACAGTTACCTGAGGAAAGCTGCCCAACAGTTACCTGAGGAAAGCTGCCCAACAGTTACCTGAGGAAAGCTGCCCAACAGTTACCTGAGGAAAGCTGCCCAACAGTTACCTGAGGAAAGCTGCCCAACAGTTACCTGAGAAAAGCTGCTCGATACGTCAGGATCAGAAGACTCCAGAGGAGGAAACGGTCCATTCAAGTCCCGACCAGCTGGAATAAGAGAAAAGGTTCAGGAGGACAAACCTGAGCAGAACCATCAAGTCCAGACAAGTTTCTTCCATTTGGAGCTCAGAAAACCAATTATCACCACTGAACAATCTGCCGGTAATTCCAGCATTAGTTTAAGTTTCATCACAACAGAAGCAGCCAGTTTGAGTTCTGGTGCAGAGATCCACGCTCACCTGGCTGCAGAAAGTCCTCCGACTCTGGCCTCCTCAGCAGGCTTTAGGGGCTGCAGAAGAAGAACAGTCATTGTTAAACTCTGCAGCTCCTCATGGCCAGAAATCAGATCCTTAAAGGGTCATTCCAGCCATTTCAGTTCAGATTTCATTTGAAAAGGTTACTAAAGGAAAACTGCATTATCTTAAACTAAAAATAAAAAATAACCTACCTTAATCTTAGAGCTGCGATGCTCCAATAAGTCTGTGGGAAAAAGAAACTATGATTAAAATGAGTCCATGCTTCCTGGGAAGCTTATGGCTCCACATTCAGCAGGTTTAAGGCTCAGAACAGTGAGAAATAACATCGTCAGTTGTCGCATCAGACGGCACTTCCTATTCACAGTTTTCATCACCGACACAACTGCGTCAGAAACAGGAGAACACTTCACTTTTACTCACCTCCCAAAACAAGGACATCTGATGCTCCTCATGTGTGAAACACTCCGACTCAAACCTGAAGGGAAACGCACAGAAAGCAGCGATTTAAAACCAGGATTAAATAAGGTTCACCTGAGGCCACCGTTCATCTGTAATGTAGCTGCTATAGGAAGAGCAGTGCAGAAAACCTCAGTACAATTTCATGGCTCAGTTTAGATCTAATCCATTTTAAATACACAAAAAAATCAGCCACAACCTAAGTAAAGGTAAAGTAAAAGCCACTGAAATGCGACACTAGTAACAATCAGCACCAAACCTGGTTAAATGCAGCTCGTTTGAGCAACAAAAGAACTTAAAATCTGTGTTAAAAAACAGACAAAAAGAAAATAGTCTAACCTTTGAGTATTTGTCGTAAAACTCATGTCCAGAGAGCCCAGACGCCACCGTCCTCTCCACGTGGCTGAATGAGGCCCATCTTCACACAGCGAAGCTAAACTGCAGCTATCCGATGTTTAAATTTAATTCACTTAAAACGACGCGTGAACGTGCACGTTTTGCTTTAAAAGTAAGCTGGTGACCCATATTTGCTAAATGCTCCTAACAAATTACAAGAGAGACCAGTCAGACCACACAACAAGGAGCCAGATTGAAGCTGAAAGGACCGACGACGAGGACGGGCTCCCTTTTAAACTCTGACCGTCGCGGTAATATGACGTCATTAATACTAGTCCTTGCGCGTAATATTGACGTTGAAGACGCTCATTGGCTGAGAACGAGACCGTCGTGACTTCGTTCCAGTTGTCTCACATAAAGTCGCGGGAACGATTTACTTTTATTAAACTTTTAGCCTAAACGTTTTAGGAGTTTATTGTAAATCTCGAAGAATACCTTTACCTGAAGGAACTAAAATAATAATAATAAAAAAGATCAAACTTGTTTTTAAAGCTTTCAGACACGTCAGAGTAATTTTATTAGGGAAAGAGTTTGGGCTGAAATGACCGGAAATAAGTTTAACTGAATATACTTGGTCAACTACTTGTAAAAAACAAGAAAGCTCCCTATTCTGCACCACAGCGCGTGTCATAGATCACACAGGGTCAGGATTACACTGTTAGATAATAAGCAGCAGATAGTTGTAATCAGCGCCGATCATATCTTAAAAAACGTGAAAAAATCAAATCTATTTCTAAATGATTGAAAAATTATTCAAGAGAAATATTCTAATCAAAACAGCAGCAATATGAAGCTTATACAAAATAAGGAAAACGCCTCCTGGACGTCCCGGTAGGTTAAGGGATGTTGAGCGTATTTTCATTTGCTTATTTGTTAATGATTAACTTGTAAAACGGGAGTAATTTCCCTTCAATAAAGTTGTTAGATTTTTACAGAGAAAAATAATACAACTCAAAAGGTACAACAGTTTGGACCTATTAAATAATACAAATCGAATATCCTAGTGTAACCTTGGCAACGCAGTGGATTAGTTCAATAGTTTTACTCAAAAGAATCCAGAGAAAGTTTAAGAGACGATACGATTTTTTTCAGCGATCTGAAAGACACAGATCAGATAAAACGAGCATTTTAAAAACAGTACCTGCTTTATTTCTCTAAAGAATAACCAAATAAAGGCGCGCGTGTGGCCACCTCTGGATGAATACTTGAGTTTAGTTAAAAATCTACCATTTCAGAAAGCTCTGAGACGGCAGGTGGCGCTGTTTGACGGCTCGCTTTGACGCTGGTTCTCTTCACTTAAATCCCTCAAAGGGCATGAAGCGCCAGTTTGTGAGTCTGCTGCTGTGTGTGAATGTTGCCTGAGGAGCGCGTGCTTCTGTTTCAGTGGCAAACTGCGGACAAAGCTCCCGACCCGCGCCTTGAATCTGCTCCAGGTACAGCTGTTCATCTCCGGTGTATATTGTTCTGTTTTCATGGTAAAGATCGCTCTGCCAGCTCTGTAAATGTTTCTTTTCTTCTTCTAAATCTGTGCTCTGAGAAAAAGTTGTTTAAAATAGAACAAACCAGCAGTTTTTATCTAAGCAGCTCGATATTTTTAGCTTTTTGTGTTGAAAGCAGCTCAGATAGCTTCTGTTTGTGGTCCTTATTTTTACTTTTACAACACAATGTTACATATAAAAGACTTTTGATCTATTTCAGGCAAACTTGGAGGACATTAATTGTTTCCTTTCTCGGCTTTGTGGGTTGAGTGAGAATAAAAAAAGAAAGAGAGCGTCATCTTGAATGAGGAGTGTACTTGTGGCAGTGAAAGTGTGGACTTGAATGCGTGTCTGTCCATGTGATATTAACCGACTGCTGCAGCATGTTGCCGCCTGTGAAGAAGGACCGCGTCATCTCCCACCTCCCAAAGGTCAGTGGAGCCATTTAAAGACGTGAAATCTTACAATATGACCAGAACCATCATCAGCGCCGTCCCAAAAGCAGTAAAAGAAAACAAAGATAATATTATTCCACTTTTTAAAAGATGTCCTCTGGGCATCACATTCAAAACGAGCTTTATTTATTAATTTATTGCTTTATATTTCAAACCAAAAGTCACTGAAACACGGTGGTGGCAGCACCATGAGTTTTCTGGGCTCCAGCATCACAAACAGCTTGGAGTTGTGTGTCAGATCAGATTCCCAAAGCAGTGTTTTATTTCTCCCAGGGTCTATAAAGTCTGCTTCAAAATGGCCAAAAACTGGTAAAAGTTTCTCATTAACATCT
The DNA here is from genome assembly GCA_036924055.1 of Leuresthes tenuis. Classification (NCBI taxonomy): domain Eukaryota; kingdom Metazoa; phylum Chordata; class Actinopteri; order Atheriniformes; family Atherinopsidae; genus Leuresthes; species Leuresthes tenuis. The sequence goes on from JAVGWW010000021.1 coordinate 451,515, forward strand.
AAATCATAAAAGGCAACCAAAGCCCAGGTGATGAGGATCATAATATCAATTTGTTCTCTTTTGTAAAAGATGGTTCAGATGGAAAAATGGGCAAAACAGGAAGAGAACAACTCAAATGAGTTTTAGTCACACAATGGTTAAAGAAGAATTAAGTTAATGATTTAGGAAGGCAGGTCAAAGACTTTAATCCAATAAGAACTGTGGAATGAAGTTACTGAGACAAAAAGCACCAACATCCCAAAGTACAGCCTCTTCTGTAAGAATTCATCCTTTTTCTCAGCAGATATAATATTCTAACTCTTTCTGGTTTAGGTTATGTCATCCTTCTTATTTAGGCAGAATGTGGAGGGATCTCGCAGCTTATTTCAAACACAGCCGCTGCTGTAAATGCGCGCTGTAATGCAATTACAGCTAACAATGTTACTATTGATGTTGAGGCTATTTTAAACTGCACAAAGCTGAGAAAGTTTCACCAACTTGCAGCTGTAGCTTGGATCATTGTTGCCTCTTTTCTGCGGTTTCTGACCCTTTGGTTCCCTGCTTTCTTTCAGTGTTTCAGTCCAAATGCAGCTCTGCACACCAAAGAAGGCTTCCACCCTCAGGTGAAGGCCGTGTGCCAGGCCCAGAAGACGGATGCTATGAGGTGAGAAAGCACGAGGATTATTAAGGAAAACTCTGCCTCCCATCTGGCTGCACACTGAGAGAAGTGTTTGGGCTAAACCAATTAGTTCTGACAGGGACCTTTATTTCATGCTATGTCTGCTCAGTCAGCTGATACACATCTTCCAAACCCACCGCATCGGACCGCATTTTTCCGGCGGTCTATTTAAAGATAAGACAGATCTTGTAAATCACATGAAAAAGAACAAAACAAACACATTCTGTCTGAATTCCTGTGGAGGATCTCGCTGAAGAACTTATGGTCTCAGTTTTAAAAGAGGCCCGGTCAGGGACTAGATTTTGGCGGGGAGTGATACGTGTCTGAAGCAGAGGAGCAGGACAGCATTTTTAAATTCCACGTCTGTTTCACCGTCATTTAACTGGGAAAATGTTGCTCTTCAGATTCTCTTTTCCAAGAGCTCCCAAGATACCAAGACAGCCAGCAACACACACAGATGTGGAACCAGAAAACCTTTAAAGCTTAAACAGCTTTCAGAAGCTCTGATCCGCCAAAATGGCAGAAGACGCCACATAACCTCCGGTGGAGTTTACCGGAGTTCAACATCTGTGGCGCAGAACAATAAGCAGTTTCCAGGGTTTCTGCTGCTCTATATGTGACATAATTCCAGCTCTGAGCCATCGCCTGTTATTTGTGAAGATTTGTTCATTCAGTGTTGAGTCGAACACAAAATACAGTCGTTTGATTCACTGCTATCATCAGGAGAAACCTTTGCTCAGGTAGAAAACTGTTTTCTCTCAAAGGACCGAAGTCATGAGGCAGGACTGGCATTAAAACTGTTCATGGAGCTCATTCCAGTGGTTGAAATACCTCCAACAGAAAGTTACAGCTGTTCATCTCCGGTGTATATTGTTCTGTTTTCATGGTAAAGATCGCTCTGCCAGCTCTGTAAATGTTTCTTTTCTTTTTCTAAATCAGTGCTCTGAGAAAAAGTTGTTAAAAATAGAACAAACCAGCAGTTTTTATCTAAGCAGCTCGATATTTTTAGCTTTTTGTGTTGAAAGCAGCTCAGATAGCTTCTGTTTGTGGTCCTTATTTTTACTTTTACAACACAATGTTACATATAAAAGACTTTTGATCTATTTCAGGCAAACTTGGAGGACATTAATTGTTTCCTTTCTCGGCTTTGTGGGTTGAGTGAGAATAAAAAAAGAAAGAGAGCGTCATCTTGAATGAGGAGTAACAGAAAGTTATGGGGAGCAGCAGCAGGTGAAGGCAGGAAATTCCCGGCCTGCTGTGGCTCCTGCTGAGTCTCATCAGCAGTTTAAGCTTTAAATGTAGATGTTTTCTAACCTGCAGTTAGGTTGTTGTTTCACGACCAATCACAGCCTTGGCTCTCTGTCGCCAGCTTCAACCTCGCCAAGGTCATCGTGGTGGGGGACGTGGCAGTGGGGAAAACGTGTCTGATCAGCAGGTGAGGTGCTCGTTGGATTTCAACTTTAATGTTCTTCCATAAAAACGTGATAATAAAGATCACCGAAGGGTTAAAGTGATAAAACAGCTTTAAGACACAAACCTGCATTAATGATCTTTTATTAAGGAAAAATGAACTGTTTTCTGTGTCTTTTGAGGTTCTGCAAAGGTGCTTTCAGTAAGAACTACAAAGCAACCATCGGGGTGGATTTCGAGATGGAGCGATTCGAAGTGATCGGTGTTCCCTTCAGCTTGCAGCTGTGAGCATGACTGCAGCATTAAACCGATTCTAATCACTGGGGGAATGTAATGAGGGCTTAATTAGACTGATTGTGAGGCTGGACAAACTCACTTAACCTGGTTGAACAGTTAAAGTTGGACTAAAGTACTTCTCAGCTCTGCCTGCAGCTTCTGAGTCTTACTGAAAACAGCTGTTAATTATGATAATAACTGATAATTATGATAATAACTGATAATTATGATAATAACTGATAATTATGATAATAACTGATAATTACCATAATAACTGATAATTATGATAATAACTGATAATTATGATAATAACTGTTAATTATGATAATAACTGTTAGTTATGATAATAACTGATAATTACCATAATAACTGATAATTACCATAATAACTGATAATTATGATAATAACTGATAATTATGATAATAACTGATAATTACCATAATAACTGATAATTACCATAATAACTGATAATTATGATAATAACTGATAATTATGATAATAACTGATAATTACCATAATAACTGATAATTATGATAATAACTGATAATTACCATAATAACTGATAATTACCATAATAACTGATAATTATGATAATAACTGTTAATTATGATAATAACTGTTAATTATGATAATAACTGATAATTACCATAATAACTGATAATTACCATAATAACTGATAATTATGATAATAACTGATAATTATGATAATAACTGTTAATTATGATAATAACTGTTAATTATGATAATAACGGTTAATTATGATAATAACTGTTAATTATGATAATAACGGTTAATTATGATAATAACGGTTAATTATGATAATAACTGATAATTACCATAATAACTGATAATTACCATAATAACGGTTAATTACCATAATAACTGTTAATTACCATAATAACTGATAATTGCCATAATAACTGATCATTATGTCTTCAGCCCACTTTACGCTCAGGTTGTGTTTCAGGTGGGACACAGCGGGACAGGAGCGGTTCAAGTGCATCGCTTCCACATATTACCGAGGAGCCCAAGGTGAGCTGAGCTCTTCCTTTATTGCTTTGACTGGTTCAAGTTTTCACACCTGCTGTCTCTCCATGCCTCCCCAGCCATCATAGTGGTGTTCGACCTGAGCAGTGAGAACTCATTAGTTCATGCCAGGTGGGTGATCCTCACATGCACTCGTTACTCCTTTAAAAGCCTTTTCTGTGGTAACGGGTTCTTCTGTGGCGTCTGCAGGCAGTGGCTGGAGGACGCCATGAAGGAAAACGACCCGTCCAGCGTTCTGCTTTTCCTCGTTGGCACCAAGAAGGACCTCAGCGTGGGTGAAATTCATGAAAGATTCAAATGCTGTGAAAACATTTAACTGGAAAGAAAGAGTAGAAGAGTTCAGGGAATTTGGACCGTTGACCCACGATGAAAGTCGAGCAGAGACCCGACGCTCTGTGGAACAGAGAAGAGTCGCTTAAACATTTCACCTTTAGCTGCTTTTCATGTCCCATTTTCACCGATTTAAACACCAGATTGTGTTTCTAATGAGAGTTCAGGTTCCTTCATACTGATCCAGTTCCCTTTAAAGGAAAGAAAACACTTTGGTGACTTTCTGCCCAGTTAGAACCGAGGAAGAACAGCAGCAGAACAGCAGCAGAACAGATGCAGAACAGATGCAGAACAGCAGCAGAACAGATGCAGAACAGCAGCAGAACAGATGCAGAACAGATGCAGAACAGCAGCAGAACAGATGCAGAACAGATGCAGAACAGCAGCAGAACAGATGCAGAACAGATGCAGAACAGCAGCAGAACAGATGCAGAACAGCAGCAGAACAGATGCAGAACAGATGCAGAACAGATGCAGAACAGATGCAGAACAGCAGCAGAACAGATGCAGAACAGATGCAGAACAGCAGCAGAACAGATGCAGAACAGATGCAGAACAGCAGCAGAACAGATGCAGAACAGATGCAGAACAGCAGCAGAACAGATGCAGAACAGCAGCAGAACAGATGCAGAACAGATGCAGAACAGATGCAGAACAGCAGCAGAACACCAGCAGAACAGCAGCAGAACAGCAGCAGAACAGCAGCAGAACAGCAGCAGAACAGCAGCAGAACAGCAGCAGAACAGATGCAGAACAGCAGCAGAACAGATGCAGAACAGATGCAGAACAGATGCAGAACAGCAGCAGAACACCAGCAGAACAGCAGCAGAACAGCAGCAGAACAGCAGCAGAACAGCAGCAGAACAGATGCAGAACAGCAGCAGAACAGCAGCAGAACAGCAGCAGAACAGATGCAGAACAGATGCAGAACAGATGCAGAACAGCAGCAGAACAGCAGCAGAACAGCAGCAGAACAGCAGCAGAACAGCAGCAGTTTTTATGTTGAAATCCTTAATGCTGATGAATAATTAGCTTTTTGCTGCTCTGAATGTAATTTTCTGTGACATGTCGAGCTTTAAAGCTTCTTTTGCTCCTCAGTCTCCTGACCAGTTGGCTCAGATTGAGCAGGAAGCCATCAGACTCTCTGAGGAAATCAAAGCTGAGTACTGGGCCGTGTCTGCAAAGTCTGGTGAGAGATGAACCCGGTCCAGTCACCAGTCCAGAGAAGGAGTTTTCTGTCTCAAACCGTGCTCTCTGGCTGTTTTCTGTTCCAGGAGAAGGCATCAGAGACTTCTTCTCACGCGTGGCGTCTTTGACCTTCGAGGCCAACGTTCTGGCTGAGCTTGAGAAAAGTGGGACGCGGCACATCAAAGACATTATTAGTGAGTCGCTTGTTACCGTATGAAGTTAAAGATGAGTTCAGACTCAGTTCAGACTCAGTTCAGCTCAGACTCAGTTCAGACTCAGTTCAGTTCAGACTCAGTTCAGACTCAGTTCAGCTCAGACTCAGTTCAGACTCAGTTCAGCTCAGACTCAGTTCGGACTCAGACTCAGTTCAGACTCAGACTCAGTTCAGACTCAGACTCAGTTCAGACTCAGTTCAGCTCAGACTCAGTTCGGACTCAGACTCAGTTCAGACTCAGTTCAGCTCAGACTCAGTTCGGACTCAGACTCAGTTCAGACTCAGTTCAGCTCAGACTCAGTTCGGACTCAGACTCAGTTCAGCTCAGCTCAGACTCAGCTCAGACTCAGTTCGGACTCAGCTCAGTTCAGACTCAGACTCAGTTCAGACTCAGACTCAGTTCAGACTCAGCTCAGTTCAGACTCAGACTCAGTTCAGACTCAGACTCAGTTCAGACTCAGTTCAGCTCAGCTGAGACTCAGCTCAGACTCAGACTCAGTTCAGACTCAGCTCAGTTCAGACTCAGACTCAGTTCAGACTCAGACTCAGTTCAGACTCAGCTCAGTTCAGACTCAGACTCAGTTCAGACTCAGACTCAGTTCAGACTCAGTTCAGCTCAGCTCAGACTCAGCTCAGACTCAGTTCGGACTCAGACTCAGTTCAGACTCAGTTCAGCTCAGACTCAGTTCGGACTCAGACTCAGTTCAGACTCAGTTCAGCTCAGACTCAGTTCGGACTCAGACTCAGTTCAGACTCAGTTCGGACTCAGACTCAGTTCAGACTCAGTTCAGCTCAGCTCAGACTCAGCTCAGACTCAGTTCGGACTCAGACTCAGTTCGGACTCAGCTCAGTTCAGACTCAGACTCAGTTCAGACTCAGACTCAGTTCAGACTCAGTTCAGACTCAGACTCAGTTCAGACTCAGACTCAGTTCAGACTCAGTTCAGCTCAGCTGAGACTCAGCTCAGACTCAGTTCGGACTCAGCTCAGTTCAGACTCAGACTCAGTTCAGACTCAGACTCAGTTCAGACTCAGTTCAGACTCAGCTCAGTTCAGACTCAGACTCAGACTCAGTTCAGACTCAGTTCAGACTCAGTTCAGCTCAGACTCAGTTCAGCTCAGACTCAGACTCAGCTCAGACTCAGACTCAGTTCAGACTCAGACTCAGTTCGGACTCAGACTCAGTTCAGACTCAGACTCAGTTCAGACTCAGTTCAGACTCAGTTCGGACTCAGACTCAGCTCAGACTCAGTTCAGACTCAGACTCAGACTCAGTTCGGACTCAGACTCAGTTCAGACTCAGTTCAGACTCAGTTCGGACTCAGACTCAGTTCAGACTCAGACTCAGTTCAGACTCAGACTCAGACTCAGACTCAGACTCAGACTCAGTTCAGCTCAGACTCAGTTCAGACTCAGACTCAGTTCAGACTTAGACTCAGCTCAGACTCAGTTCAGCTCAGACTCAGTTCGGACTCAGACTCAGTTCAGACTCAGTTCAGCTCAGACTCAGCTCAGACTCAGACTCAGTTCAGACTCAGACTCAGTTCGGACTCAGACTCAGTTCAGACTCAGTTCAGACTCAGTTCGGACTCAGACTCAGTTCAGACTCAGTTCAGACTCAGTTCGGACTCAGACTCAGTTCAGACTCAGACTCAGTTCGGACTCAGACTCAGTTCAGACTCAGACTCAGTTCAGACTCAGACTCAGACTCAGACTCAGTTCAGCTCAGACTCAGTTCAGACTCAGACTCAGTTCAGACTTAGACTCAGCTCAGACTCAGTTCAGCTCAGACTCAGTTCAGACTCAGACTCAGTTCGGACTCAGACTCAGTTCAGACTCAGTTCAGCTCAGACTCAGACTCAGTTCGGACTCAGACTCAGACTCAGTTCAGACTCAAAGTCAGACTCAGTTTGGACTCAGACTCAGACTCAATTCAGACTCAGACTCAGACTCAGTTCAAAATGTGCAAAAACTGTTGTTCCACAGTGAAAATGATGCTGATTTATTACGGATGATGTATGACTTTGGCAGCGTCAGAGCTTAAAATGGAGACTTTTAGCACATGGTGTGAGAGAGTCTTTAAGACAGGATTGTTTCCCAAGTGCCTCTGTCGAATTGAATTGAACAGCAACGAAAAAGGAAAGTATGTGTAAAAGGCTAAAATTAGTATAACTATGGGTTCATATCAAGCCTTTTATGTTTGGATAAGCCTGTTGCTCGCTCTCTGCCCTCATCTCTTTAACGAGGAAGTCTGCGAGTCCACAGCTGCTCCGGTTCTCAGCCATGTGAGGCGGGCCGGAGAGTTATAGGACCCTCAGGGTCCAACCCTCAGGGTCCAACCCTCAGGGTCAGGGTCCAACCCTCAGGGTCCAACCCTCAGGGTTCAAACCCTCAGGGTCCAACCCTCAGGGTCCAACCATCAGGGTCCAACCCTCAGGGTCCAACCCTCAGGGTTCAAACCCTCAGGGTCCAACCCTCAGGGTCCAACCATCAGGGTCCAACCCTCAGGGTCCAACCATCAGGGTTCAACCCTCAGGGTCCAAACCTCAGGGTCCAACCCTCAGGGTTCAAACCTCAGGGTCCAACCTCAGGGTCCAACCCTCAGGGTCCAACCTCAGGGTCCAACCTCAGGGTCCAACCCTCAGGGTCCAACCTCTGGGTCAAACCCTCAGGGTCCAACCTCAGGGTCCAACCCTCAGGGTCAGGGTCCAACCCTCAGGGTCCAACCTTCAGGGTCCAACCTCAGGGTCCAACCCTCAGGGTCCAAACCTCAGGGTCCAACCCTCAGGGTCCAAACCTCAGGGTCCAACCCTCAGGGTCCAAACCTCAGGGTTCAACCCTCAGGGTCCAACCTCAGGGTCCAACCCTCAGGGTCCAACCCTCAGGGTCCAACCCTCAGGGTCCAAACCTCAGGGTCCAAACCTCAGGGTCCAACCCTCAGGGTCCAAACCTCAGGGTTCAACCCTCAGGGTCCAACCTCAGGGTCCAACCCTCAGGGTCCAACCCTCAGGGTCCAACCTCAGGGTCCAACCCTCAGGGTTCAAACCTCAGGGTCAGGGTCCAACCCTCAGGGTCCAACCCTCAGGGTCCAACCTCAGGGTCCAACCCTCAGGGTCCAACCTCTGGGTCAAACCCTCAGGGTCCAACCTCAGGGTCCAACCCTCAGGGTCCAACCCTCAGGGTCAGGGTTCAAACCCTCAGGGTACAACCCTCAGGGTCCAACCCTCAGGGTTCAAACCCTCAGGGTCCAACCCTCAGGGTCCAACCTCAGGGTCCAACCCTCAGGGTCCAACCTCTGGGTCAAACCCTCAGGGTCCAACCCTCAGGGTCCAACCCTCAGGGTCAGGGTTCAAACCCTCAGGGTACAAACCTCAGGGTCCAACCCTCAGGGTCCAACCCTCAGGGTCCAAACCTCAGGGTCCAACCCTCAGGGTCAGGGTCCAACCCTCAGGGTCCAACCTCAGGGTCCAACCCTCAGGGTCAGGGTTCAAACCCTCAGGGTCCAACCTCAGGGTCCAACCCTCAGGGTCCAACCCTCAGGGTCAGGGTTCAAACCCTCAGGGTACAAACCTCAGGGTCCAACCCTCAGGGTCCAACCCTCAGGGTCCAAACCTCAGGGTCCAACCCTCAGGGTCAGGGTCCAACCCTCAGGGTCCAACCTCAGGGTCCAACCCTCAGGGTCCAACCCTCAGGGTCCAACCCTCAGGGTCCAACCTCAGGGTCAGGGTCCAACCCTCATGGCTGTGATTGAAGGTTCTGGTGGTTTTATGTGCTGACACAACTTAAAGGGATGTTTGTGTTGCTTTCAGGGATCACAGACAGCACAGAAGCCGATCACAAACCCAAGAGGAGGTCCAACTGCTGCTGAGGCTGAACAACGGAGCGCCTGGATTCTACTGAAACAGGAAAATGGACTCAGTGTGCTTCCCTGAAAAGCTATCTCAGCTGATGATGTACTTGTAGCATTCTGAAAACAGCCTTAGAGGCAGTTGGTTCCAGTCCAGGTTGTGGCTTCAGCTCTGAGAGTTCTTGGTTGAGTCTGTAGACGTCTGTGAGGTACTCTCAGGAATGTTGACTGCCATCAGGTCTGCAACAAGTCATTCTTTGTGATGTCTCTGCTTACATAAACGTTGAGAAAAGAAGAACTGTTCTCTCCATCTTTCCATGCCTTCGTAATGAGGTCCGTGTTTTTCTGCTGTAGCGGCTGAAAACTCAGAGCCGCTGCGGCTCTTCTCTGGCCTCCCGTCATGTGTCTCCGCTGCTAATTCGATGCATATGCCGGGTCCAATGACCTCCGTCATGCCCATAAAGAAACTCTCTCCTCTGACACAAGGTTCACATGATCTTAAAATGGAGGGATTGTTTGCTGGAATGGAAACAAGCTGCAGTTGCATCTTCGGCCACCTGGTTTCCTCTGAGCCAGAGAGGAGGAAGCGTGTGCTTCCCAGGCCTCTGTCCAGCAGACACAAACCTTCCTCACAAAGTATCCAAAGCTCCGGGAATCTGTTTGAGCTGACAGATCCACCCTCACTAACCCATCAAAACATGTCAAAAACCTTAAAAAGTCATTTGAAATATCATCAAAGCTCTAAGTCAGGGACTGGAGGGCCGCTGTCCTGCAGGTTTTAGATGTTTCCTGCAGGTTTTAGATGTTTTCCTGCAGGTTTTAGATGTTTCCCTGCAGGTTTTAGATGTTTCCCTGCAGGTTTTAGATGTTTCCCTGCAGGTTTTAGACGTTTCCCTGCTGGTTTTAGATGTTTCCCTGCAGGTTTTAGACGTTTCCTGCAGGTTTTAGACGTTTCCCTGCATGTTTTAGATGTTTTCCTGCAGGTTTTAGATGTTTCCCTGCAGGTTTTAGATGTTTTCCTGCAGGTTTTAGATGTTTTCCTGCAGGTTTTAGATGTTTTCCTGCAGGTTTTAGATGTTTCCCTGCAGGTTTTAGATGTTTCCTGCAGGTTTTAGATGTTTCCCTGCAGGTTTTAGATGTTTCCTGCAGGTTTTAGATGTTTCCCTGCAGGTTTTAGATGTTTCCTGCAGGTTTTAGATGTTTCCCTGCAGGTTTTAGATGTTTTCCTGCAGGTTTTAGATGTTTCCCTGCAGGTTTTAGATGTTTCCCTGCAGGTTTTAGATGTTTTCCTGCAGGTTTTAGATGTTTCCCTGCAGGTTTTAGATGTTTCCCTGCAGGTTTTAGATGTTTCCCTGCAGGTTTTAGACGTTTCCCTGCTGGTTTTAGATGTTTCCCTGCAGGTTTTAGACGTTTCCTGCAGGTTTTAGACGTTTCCCTGCATGTTTTAGATGTTTTCCTGCAGGTTTTAGATGTTTCCCTGCAGGTTTTAGATGTTTTCCTGCAGGTTTTAGATGTTTTCCTGCAGGTTTTAGATGTTTTCCTGCAGGTTTTAGATGTTTCCCTGCAGGTTTTAGATGTTTCCTGCAGGTTTTAGATGTTTCCCTGCAGGTTTTAGATGTTTCCTGCAGGTTTTAGATGTTTCCCTGCAGGTTTTAGATGTTTCCTGCAGGTTTTAGATGTTTCCCTGCAGGTTTTAGATGTTTTCCTGCAGGTTTTAGATGTTTTCCTGCAGGTTTTAGATGTTTTCCTGCAGGTTTTAGATGTTTTCCTGCAGGTTTTAGATGTTTTCCTGCAGGTTTTAGATGTTTCCCTGCAGGTTTTAGATGTTTCCCTGCAGGTTTTAGATGTTTCCCTGCAGGTTTTAGATGTTTTCCTGCAGGTTTTAGATGTTTTCCTGCAGGTTTTAGATGTTTCCCTGCAGGTTTTAGATGTTTTCCTGCAGGTTTTAGATGTTTCCCTGCAGGTTTTAGATGTTTTCCTGCAGGTTTTAGATGTTTTCCTGCAGGTTTTAGATGTTTCCCTGCAGGTTTTAGATGTTTCCCTGCAGGTTTTAGATGTTTCCTGCAGGTTTTAGATGTTTCCTGCAGGTTTTAGATGTTTCCCCGCAGGTTCTGAATCAGGTGCTTTGAAGCAGGGAAACATCTAAAACCTGCAGGACAGCGGCCCTCCAGGACCGGAGTTTGACATCCCTGCTCTAAATGAATGCTTTGAAAAAGCTCTTAGTGCAGAAATGACAGCATTAGGCGTGTTCTTCATCCCGCTGAAAAGTAGATTCCCTCCAACTTCCTTCAGTTCTCTTCCGTCTCAGTTATGAACGCCGCCGCTGCCGCCACGCTTTGCTGTAGTTTTGCTTAAATACCACAGAAATGCAGCCTGTTGGGCCCCTTATCCGTCGGCTCCATCCAGCTGCAGAGCGGATGGGACGGTCACCTTTCTGCATCCTTGTGGAGGACTTCTTTCAGTTTTTTCACTAAGGAACCACTTACTTGGAGCTCAGAGTCCACTGAGCTCCTGTCAGAGTCCTGAAAGGCGTCTCGGGGCTTAACCCTAACCCTCGACTGTTTTTTTATTTAAAAGTTTAAATTGTGCTAATCTGACAGCCACAGCTTCTCTAAATCGTAGCTGGTTCACCGTATGTGGATTTTCAACATAACAGGGACAATTAGTTCTTAGATTTTAGATTTCAGTTGTTCTTTAATAAATAAGGACGTTTAATCTGTGCTAAAAGGGCTTTGATCACAGCTCAGACCACAAACTGGGAATAAACTGGTGTTTATTGGACTGGCATAAACAGGACAAAAGAGTTTACTATGAACACTTTTATTAAAGGGATCACAGATAGAAAAGGTCATCAGCAGAGACATCACTTTTTCACCAACTGCTGCTGACAACCAATCACAGCCTCTCTGAGACAGGTGCAGTTTCTTCACCTGGCAGGAGAAGTGGAACCCAAAAACAATAATTATGGAGAATATGCATTTCAGGGGAGCATGATGTTTGTGCAGAGCGTTTGTTCTGTGGCACAGAGACAGGAGAGACAGGAGAGCCACGAGTGAAGCGGAGCAGCTGGAAACGACGGCCACAAAACGTCTTCAACGCCACGTTCATTCCACTAAAGTAGCTGCGTCACGTCTGAAAGTTAAACAGAAACCCCGGGTTTACCTGTCAGAGCTGTGACATCACACGCTGTGACGTCACAGGCTGTGACATCACACGCTGTGACGTCACATGCTGTGACATCACACGCTGTGACATCACACGCTGTGACATCACACGCTGTGACATCACACGCTGTGACATCACACGCTGTGACATCACACGCTGTGACGTCACATGCTGTGACATCACACGCTGTGACATCACACGCTGCAGAGGACTAACCCACGGGAGAAATAATCACTCAGCTGCCAACAGGAGGCCAATAAACTGCCAGATAAGATGTGAGACGTTAGATAAACCGCTTTAAAATAATAACCCCAGCGTCTTCTGGCCCAAACGCCAGCGGCCCACAGGTCCCAGGTCAGCTGACCCACCCCCCCCCCCGTCTGCAGCTACTTTAGTGTTTGCTTTGTCGGTCGGGGACAGCGGGGAAAGCCGGAGTCTGAAGCTTCAAACAGAAAAAAACAAGTCTTTATTCATTCTGATGCATTCCATACAAAAATTAAATTTCCTGATTTTCTGGGCAAAGCGATCTTTTGCTGTCAGAACTCCAGCGAGTCGTCGTGGAGGAAAGGAGGAGCGTCGCCGTGTGTCGAAGCATTCAGGGACCAAAGAAAACCAGCGTCTGTGAGGTCCATATCCTGCATGGAACTGATCGGTCTTTCTGTCACCGGAGCGCCGCTCTGAGCCTCTTTCTGTCTGAGGCTGCGAGCTGTGGGGGGGCGACAACACGGGGAGGGAAACACAACGTGAGACATGGGGGGGCTTCAGCTGGTGGTCAGCACCATGCAAAGGGCTGTGGGGGGTGTGGCTCTGCCCCCCGCCGCGTCCTATCGGTCCATTTCATCCAGCAGGGGCGTGGCGTCTCCAGCCAGAGACATGGGCGTGCTCTCGATCATGGGGCTGGGCGAGGGCCGGGGGGTCATCCGCTGGGCCTTCTTCCGCCCCTCTGCTTCCTTCTCCTTCAGCCACTGTTCGGCCATCTTGCCCCAGTCCACGGCGGTGGAGCTGGTGCTGCTGCTGCTGCTCGGCCTGCGGAGAGGGAGGGGGTTAGTCACATGGTTTAGCTTTAAGGAGCCAACACTGTGGGAGCAGCGCCACCTGGTGGCATAAACCAGACTGTGGGAGCAGCGCCACCTGGTGGCATAAACCAGACACTGAAGCTGAATCATTCCTGTTTAACATCCAGGGAACGCGGCGCTTACTTTGGCGGCGGCTGCTGCTGCGGCGTCCGTCCTCGGGATGAGGTGGAGGACGACGGCGTGCCGGAGGAGTGACCGTGATGGCTGCTGTGGTGGCTGTGGTGGCTGTGGTGGGGCAGGTGGGCGTGGGAGGACTGGGGGGTGGAGCCGGGGTACTGCGGCGTGCCCAGGGCCTGCTGGCTCGGCGTGGTGTAGGAGTAGCTGGGCGTCATCATGGGAGTGGCCATGGGCTGCTGAGGCGTGGCAAAGACCTGCAGAGCAGAAAGAACGGCGGTCAGCAACAGGCTGAAGGAACCTCAAAAACACGCCGTTTTTAGGCCTGAAAGGCGGAATTTTTCACCCGGATGAATAAATTAACCTTTTAATATGGAACCCAACAAGCTTTGATTTAACAATGAATACTGAACCAGCAAGGCTTAACTTTAAAGTCCAGGGGGGGGAAATATCTAATAATAATAATAATAAAAACATATCGAAGGCATATTAAATTAAATATAAATAAAAATGAATGCCTCCTTTCTGTTTGCAGCCTTCTGATTTATGTCAAAATTAGCTTCTTACACAGGCTAATAAATGTGAAAATAAAATAAACCTCTTTTCATCTCCTTTACTTTCTGGCTCCTTTGAGCTGAGTCCAGGTGTTTCGTTTCATCGTGTCTCTAATATTATATCCTTAGTTACTGCTTAGTTACTCCTTAGTTACTCCTTAGTTACTCCTTAGTTACTCCTTAGTTACTCCTTAGTTACTCCTTAGTTACTCCTTAGTTACTCCTTAGTTACTCCTTAGTTACTCCTTAGTTACTCCTTAGTTAACCCTTAGTTAACCCTTAGTTACTCCTTAGTTACTCCTTAGTTACTGACGCGTTGGCTCCACAAACAAGACAAACAGGTCTGTCTTTTACATAAACAGATATTCTGTCTCCCACCTGTCCAGAAAAGTTCTATTTTCTGCCTTTTTTGGTAGGTAACAGTGACAGCTGTGGTCTGAGGTCTGGGGGAGAGGCGCTACTAGCATAGATGCTACTGACTCAGAGGAGGGGCGTATCTGCCTCTGTTCTAACTGACGCACCAAAACAACAGCAGAGCATTATGGGATTTGTAGTATAAGCAGTGAATGCAGAGCTGCCGCCGTATAATACTGACGGACCAGCTCTAAATTTAATTTGAAATTGCCTCGCAGGCCAGAGTTTGACACCTATGCTTTAAATCATTCTCATCCAGCTAATCATTTGGTCTCCTCTTACTTTGGAAGGCTGTTAATGATAAAAACTTAAAGCAGGACATGTCCTGCAGCTTCACCGAGCCTCAAGCAGCTCATAAACACCAGAGAGACACCAGGAGCCTCAAACTTCACCAGGAGTTACACCAGGAGCCTCAAACATCACCAGGAGTTACACCAGGAGCCTCAAACATCACCAGGAGTTACACCAGGAGCCTCAAACATCACCAGGAGAGACACCAGGAGCCTCAAACATCACCAGGAGAGACACCAGGAGCCTCAGACATCACCAGGAGAGACACCAGGAGCCTCAGACATCACCAGGAGAGACACCAGGAGCCTCAAACATCACCAGGAGCCTCAAACATCACCAGGAGTTACACCAGGAGCCTCAAACATCACCAGGAGTTACACCAGGAGCCTCAAACATCACCAGGAGAGACACCAGGAGCCTCAAACATCACCAGGAGAGACCCCAGGAGCCTCAAACATCACCAGGAGAGACACCAGGAGCCTCAAACATCACCAGGAGAGACACCAGGAGCCTCAGACATCACCAGGAGCCTCAAACATCACCAGGAGTTACACCAGGAGCCTCAAACATCACCAGGAGAGACACCAGGAGCCTCAAACATCACCAGGAGAGACCCCAGGAGCCTCAAACATCACCAGGAGAGACACCAGGAGCCTCAAACATCACCAGGAGAGACACCAGGAGCCTCAAACATCACCAGGAGAGACACCAGGAGCCTCAGACATCACCAGGAGAGACACCGGGAGCCTCAAACATCACCAGGAGAGACACCAGGAGCCTCAAACATCACCAGGAGAGACACCAGGAGCCTCAAACATCACCAGGAGAGACACCAGGAGCCTCAAACATCACCAGGAGAGACACCAGGAGCCTCAAACATCACCAGGAGAGACACCAGGAGCCTCAAACATCACCAGGAGAGACACCGGGAGCCTCAAACATCACCAGGAGTTACACCAGGAGCCTCAAACATCACCAGGAGAGACACCAGGAGCCTCAAACATCACCAGGAGAGACACCAGGAGCCTCAAACATCACCAGGAGAGACACCGGGAGCCTCAAACATCACCAGGAGTTACACCAGGAGCCCCTTTCCTCCCACATTGAGCTTCTCCTTACGTGATAAGCAGAGGAGCTCCCTCCTCCGCCTCCCGTGCTGCCCCCGTAGCCATACTGGCTGGAGCCCCACTGTGCGGGGGTGGTGTTGGGGTTCTGGCCCTGACCCGTGACTGCGGCGATGGCGCTGAACATCTGAGACGTCATGTTGCGTGGGAGAGCGTTGACCGCTCGCGTCAGGTCTGGGGAGGAAGGAGAAATGATCAAACTCATCCTGAACGGCAGACGGGGGGTGGGGGAGAAGCAGAACTCACCTGCTATATTGATGTTAGCTGGCGTGGCGTTCAGGGACGCAGGAGTCCGTGTCCGGCTGCTGTTGGTTGGAGTGATGCCTTTGATGGAGGAGAAAGTGTCAGTAATCTGCAGTTCCACAGTTTTAAATGTGACCTGCAGGTACAGTGCGTCAGTACCTGGCACAGGCTCCTGGTAATGGTCCTTAAACCACCGGAAAAGCCCGTTTACTGTGGGAAATATCTGAGAACGGTAGCGGAAGCCGTCCGGGGTGATGGTCACATACTCGATCCTAAAGGGAGAGAGAGAGGCTGATTACAGCGACTTCCAGATGTTTCATTCGTGTGAGGATAAGGAGCGCTGAGGCTGCAGCAGCTTCAGAGCTGTGGAGGCTCAGTTTACCTTCAGTTTACCTAACAGCAGCTATGAGCTAACAGCAGCTATGAGCTAACAGAGCTATGAGCTAACAGAGCTATGAGCTAATAGCAGCTATGAGCTAACAGCAGCTATGAGCTAACAGAGCTATGAGCTAACAGAGCTATGAGCTAATAGCAGCTATGAGCTAACAGCAGCTATGAGCTAACAGAGCTATGAGCTAACAGAGCTATGAGCTAACAGCAGCTATGAGCTAACAGAGCTATGAGCTAACAGAGCTATGAGCTAACAGCAGCTATGAGCTAACAGCAGCTATGAGCTAACAGAGCTATGAGCTAACAGAGCTATGAGCTAACAGCAGCTATGAGCTAACAGAGCTATGAGCTAACAGAGCTATGAGCTAACAGCAGCTATGAGCTAACAGCAGCTATGAGCTAACAGAGCTATGAGCTAACAGAGCTATGAGCTAACAGAGCTATGAGCTAACAGCAGCTATGAGCTAACAGCAGCTATGAGCTAACAGAGCTATGAGCTAACAGAGCTATGAGCTAACAGAGCTATGAGCTAACAGAGCTATGAGCTAACAGAGCTATAGTACACGTTCATTCATTCATTCTTCTTAAAGTATTGGTGAAATAAAGACAGATAATGCCTTATTTAGAGGCTGCATCCTCTAAGCCCCGTTCACTCCGTTATATGGATCTCCAGTTATCTAAATATCTTCTGAAGGACGCCGACTTTCACCAAACTGTTCTCAGTGAGCAGATGAACGGATTTCATGCCAGAAATAAGGTTTAAAAACACCGGAGTTCCCCTTTAACTGCTTGAAAACAATCAGTTCTGACAGACTGGGAAGGCTGTCCAGCAGCTGATGGAAGTGTTGGAATCCTTCTTCAGTGTTTTTGCTCATCAAACCTGAACAGATGAAGACTCAAACGTCCTATGAGGGTCACACTTTAGGTGAAGATGGCGTAACTTTGAGGAGGAGGCGGGACTTTAAGTGTTTAAGTGGATTCTCTCGGTTCTCAGAGCTGAAAGCATGCATATAATCTCCAGCTGTGTCTGACTGGATCTCTACAGCCAGGAATCAGAGTCTGCTCACCGAGGTTTTCCACGAGGCTGGTAGCCCAAGATGAACTTTCCTGGCAGTTCTTTACAAGCTGAAATGAAGTAAGGAATGAAAGTGGGCTTCTCCCTCTTTATCCTGACCAGTAACTCCTCCATTTTCTGTCAAAGAGAGCAGATCAACGTCAGAGATGAGGGACAACCGAGCAGCAAAGGCTGAAGCTGAAGCACGCACCTCCTTGCTTCCCCCGTTGCAGTCCTGGAAGTATTTGTGGGACAGCAGATCTCGTGCGAACGAGGCCATCGGCTGGATGTACCGAGCAGTGATTTCATCCAGATCCTCAAACTCCTGCAGAGCCAAAAGCAGACGAGTGAGTGAGAAGGCAGAGACCACAGCGGGTGGATCACGCAGAACAAAACGAAGCTCACTTCATTATTGATCCAGAGCGTGTGCCCCAAACTGAAGGCGTTCTCTTTGCCTTCCTCCCTCACATCCACATGCTGGTAGATGCCATCAGCCACCTGGAAAACAGCCAATCAGAAAATGAGCGTCTCAGAGCAGCGTGGAAGCTGCTTTCTTTGCTTCATTTGCAGATCCTGCTGCATCCTCTCACCTTCCAGGTGACGGTGAGATGGTTCTCTCCCTTGCTGCTGGGTCGGATGATCAGGTCTCCCTGGTCCAGGGTCTCCATCATCTTCTCCGCCTGGTTGAAACTGATATTGTGGAAGTTGGGGTGGGCGATGACGCGCTTTATGTATGCTGGGGGGCAAAGAGCAGATAAATGACTCATCAGTGATGTAAAGAGAACATTCTGGGGTAGATAAAGCACATTGAAAGGTGCGGTTCAGCCTTCTTTTAGCTTCGCACTGACGTGTTCGCTGCTGCTTCTTTTTGAGCTCTTCATCCTGTTTCTGGTCCTCAGACTCCGTGTCAAAGTCATAGTAGGTGTCCTTCGGGAGCTTCCACTCGTTGGCCTTGTCCATCAGATCCGAGGTGCGGCATGTCAGGTCAACGCTGAACTTCTCAATGTCGATTTTCATGATGCGGCAGTGAACCGTCATGCCCACCTGCAGGAGGGCGAGGAAGGGTCAAAGAGCGCCAAAACGCAGCCGACAGAAGCAGAAAGATGCTTCCAGGTGGGATCCTCTTTCTTCCAGCCTTACCTTGACTCTCTCCTCGGGGTGTTTGACCACCTTATCACTGAGAAACTTGGTGGGAATGAAGCCCTGGACGCCGTTGTCTAACCGGGACCGCACGCCAATGGCCTGGCCTGGACAGGAGCCGCTGTCAAAGTGATTCCACACCTGCAGCAGAGGGGATCACCATGAAGAGAGAGGCTCAGGGAGCAGAAACATGCTGGCACTGAGCCGCCGGGTACCTCGCTCAGTTCGGGGAAGTTGTCCTGCTGGCAGAAGGGACACTGCCACAGGCCCGTGGCATCGTTCCGGATGGCCTGGTCGTAACTCTCGCCCTGAGGACGCCGGTGAGCGATGCCAGTTACGATGCTGGTGATCAGCTTTCCTGAAACAAATATGGAAAAACAACCGTTCTCAGCCTCTGGAGGAACTAGAACCAAACAAAGGAACATCTGAGACGTCAAACCTTCAGCTTTTAGGGGAAATTACTGACATTATCTTCATTTTTATCAGTGTTTTTGTGTCACTTCAAGCTTAAAAGTGCTCGTTAGAAGTAGTAATCGTTAGAAATTCACTGATATAAACCAAATCCTTGGAGAAGCTCTTTGAAAAAAAGAAACTGTACCGATATAAAAGGTCTCTGGAGTCTCCTTGGTGAGCATGTTGAAGACCTCCTCAGTGTTGGGGACTCTGTAGACGACTCTGAGGTCTTTGTACCTGCAGCTCAGCTCAGCACGGATGTCATACAGCGTAATGCCCTTGTTGCCATAACCCTGTAGGACCAAACAAGAGAAGAAGAGTGTGACCCCTCTGTTTGTCTGGGTTTAACATAAAATGGCAAGTTTATTTTATAGCACAATTCAACAACAAGAGAGAGACACTAAAACAGAATAAATAAACAATAAAAAGCATGAGAAAAAATTTAAGCAAAAGAAAGAAATAAGAACAATAGATAAAATCAGAAAAAATTATATATATGAAAGATAAAATCAGTTAAAATATGATTCAGTTTTGAAACTTATTAAAATGTTTCTTCAGCCTGGACTTAAATCCTGAGAGTTTCAGCTGATCTGAGGCTTTCTGGGAGTTTGTTCCAGACATGTGGAGCATAGAAGCTGAATGCAGCTTCTCCAGGTCTGGTTCTGACTCTGGGAGCTGATAAAGAACCGGATCCAGATGACCTGAGGGGTCTGGGAGGTTCATAGTGGGTCAGGAGGTCAGAGGTCAGAGCTTTATGGAGCAGCAGCAGAACCTTAAAGTCTATCCTCTGATGGACCGGCATCAGAACCTTAAAGTCTATCCTCTGACGGACCGGCATCAGAACTTTAAAGTCTATCCTCTGATGGACCGGCATCAGAACTTTAAAGTCTATCCTCTGATGGACCGGCAGCAGAACTTTAAAGTCTATCCTCTGATGGACCGGCATCAGAACTTTAAAGTCTATCCTCTGATGGACTAGCATCAGAACCTTAAAGTCTATCCTCTGATGGACCGGCATCAGAACTTTAAAGTCTATCCTCTGATGGACCGGCATCAGAACTTTAAAGTCTATCCTCTGATGGACCGGCATCAGAACCTTAAAGTCTATCCTCTGACGGACCGGCATCAGAACTTTAAAGTCTATCCTCTGATGGACCGGCAGCAGAACTTTAAAGTCTATCCTCTGATGGACCGGCAGCAGAACCTTAAAGTCTATCCTCTGATGGACCGGCATCAGAACTTTAAAGTCTATCCTCTGATGGACCGGCATCAGAACTTTAAAGTCTATCCTCTGATGGACCAGCATCAGAACCTTAAAGTCTATCCTCTGATGGACCGGCATCAGAACTTTAAAGTCTATCCTCTGATGGACCGGCATCAGAACTTTAAAGTCTATCCTCTGATGGACTAGCATCAGAACCTTAAAGTCTATCCTCTGATGGACCGGCATCAGAACTTTAAAGTCTATCCTCTGATGGACCGGCATCAGAACTTTAAAGTCTATCCTCTGATGGACCGGCATCAGAACTTTAAAGTCTATCCTCTGATGGACCGGCATCAGAACCTTAAAGTCTATCCTCTGATGGACCGGCATCAGAACTTTAAAGTCTATCCTCTGATGGACCGGCAGCAGAACCTTAAAGTCTATCCTCTGATGGAGCAGCATCAGAACCTTAAAGTCTATCCTCTGATGGACCGGCAGCAGAACTTTAAGGTCTATCCTCTGATGGACCGGCATCAGAACTTTAAAGTCTATCCTCTGATGGACCAGCATCAGAACTTTAAGGTCTATCCTCTGATGGACCAGCATCAGAACCTTAAAGTCTATCCTCTGATGGACCGGCATCAGAACCTTAAAGTCTATCCTCTGATGGACCAGCATCAGAACTTTAAGGTCTATCCTCTGATGGACCAGCATCAGAACCTTAAAGTCTATCCTCTGATGGACCAGCAGCAGAACCTTAAAGTCTATCCTCTGATGGACCGGCATCAGAACCTTAAAGTCTATCCTCTGATGGACCAGCATCAGAACTTTAAAGTCTATCCTCTGATGGACCGGCATCAGAACCTTAAAGTCTATCCTCTGATGGACCAGCATCAGAACTTTAAGGTCTATCCTCTGATGGACCAGCATCAGAACCTTAAAGTCTATCCTCTGATGGACCAGCAGCAGAACCTTAAAGTCTATCCTCTGATGGAGCAGCATCAGAACCTTAAAGTCTATCCTCTGATGGACCGGCAGCAGAACTTTAAAGTCTATCCTCTGATGGACCAGCATCAGAACCTTAAAGTCTATCCTCTGATGGACCGGCATCAGAACCTTAAAGTCTATCCTCTGATGGACCAGCATCAGAACTTTAAGGTCTATCCTCTGATGGACCAGCATCAGAACCTTAAAGTCTATCCTCTGATGGACCAGCAGCAGAACCTTAAAGTCTATCCTCTGATGGACCGGCATCAGAACCTTAAAGTCTATCCTCTGATGGACCAGCATCAGAACTTTAAGGTCTATCCTCTGATGGACCAGCATCAGAACCTTAAAGTCTATCCTCTGATGGACCAGCAGCAGAACCTTAAAGTCTATCCTCTGATGGACCGGCATCAGAACCTTAAAGTCTATCCTCTGATGGACCAGCATCAGAACTTTAAGGTCTATCCTCTGATGGACCAGCATCAGAACCTTAAAGTCTATCCTCTGATGGACCAGCATCAGAACTTTAAAGTCTATCCTCTGATGGACCGGCATCAGAACCTTAAAGTCTATCCTCTGATGGACCAGCATCAGAACTTTAAGGTCTATCCTCTGATGGACCAGCATCAGAACCTTAAAGTCTATCCTCTGATGGACCAGCAGCAGAACCTTAAAGTCTATCCTCTGATGGAGCAGCATCAGAACCTTAAAGTCTATCCTCTGATGGAGCAGCATCAGAACCTTAAAGTCTATCCTCTGATGGACCGGCAGCAGAACTTTAAGGTCTATCCTCTGATGGACCGGCAGCAGAACTTTAAAGTCTATCCTCTGATGGACCGGCATCAGAACCTTAAAGTCTATCCTCTGACGGACCGGCATCAGAACTTTAAAGTCTATCCTCTGATGGACCGGCAGCAGAACTTTAAAGTCTATCCTCTGATGGACCAGCATCAGAACCTTAAAGTCTATCCTCTGACGGACCGGCATCAGAACTTTAAAGTCTATCCTCTGATGGACCGGCAGCAGAACTTTAAAGTCTATCCTCTGATGGACCAGCATCAGAACCTTAAAGTCTATCCTCTGATGGACCGGCATCAGAACCTTAAAGTCTATCCTCTGATGGACCAGCATCAGAACTTTAAGGTCTATCCTCTGATGGACCAGCATCAGAACCTTAAAGTCTATCCTCTGATGGACCAGCAGCAGAACCTTAAAGTCTATCCTCTGATGGACCGGCATCAGAACCTTAAAGTCTATCCTCTGATGGACCAGCATCAGAACTTTAAGGTCTATCCTCTGATGGACCAGCATCAGAACCTTAAAGTCTATCCTCTGATGGACCAGCATCAGAACTTTAAAGTCTATCCTCTGATGGACCGGCATCAGAACCTTAAAGTCTATCCTCTGATGGACCAGCATCAGAACTTTAAGGTCTATCCTCTGATGGACCAGCATCAGAACCTTAAAGTCTATCCTCTGATGGACCAGCATCAGAACCTTAAAGTCTATCCTCTGATGGACCAGCAGCAGAACCTTAAAGTCTATCCTCTGATGGAGCAGCATCAGAACCTTAAAGTCTATCCTCTGATGGACCGGCAGCAGAACTTTAAAGTCTATCCTCTGATGGACCAGCATCAGAACCTTAAAGTCTATCCTCTGATGGACCGGCATCAGAACCTTAAAGTCTATCCTCTGATGGACCAGCATCAGAACTTTAAGGTCTATCCTCTGATGGACCAGCATCAGAACCTTAAAGTCTATCCTCTGATGGACCAGCATCAGAACCTTAAAGTCTATCCTCTGATGGACCGGCATCAGAACTTTAAGGTCTATCCTCTGATGGACCAGCATCAGAACCTTAAAGTCTATCCTCTGATGGACCAGCATCAGAACCTTAAAGTCTATCCTCTGATGGACCAGCATCAGAACTTTAAGGTCTATCCTCTGATGGACCAGCATCAGAACCTTAAAGTCTATCCTCTGATGGACCAGCAGCAGAACCTTAAAGTCTATCCTCTGATGGACCGGCATCAGAACCTTAAAGTCTATCCTCTGATGGACCAGCATCAGAACTTTAAGGTCTATCCTCTGATGGACCAGCATCAGAACCTTAAAGTCTATCCTCTGATGGACCAGCAGCAGAACCTTAAAGTCTATCCTCTGATGGAGCAGCATCAGAACCTTAAAGTCTATCCTCTGATGGAGCAGCATCAGAACCTTAAAGTCTATCCTCTGATGGACCGGCAGCAGAACCTTAAAGTCTATCCTCTGATGGACCAGCATCAGAACCTTAAAGTCTATCCTCTGATGGAGCAGCATCAGAACCTTAAAGTCTATCCTCTGATGGAGCAGCATCAGAACCTTAAAGTCTATCCTCTGATGGACCGGCAGCAGAACCTTAAAGTCTATCCTCTGATGGACCGGCAGCCGGTGGAAAGACCTCACAGCTGGACTGATGTGCTCCTCTGCCTTAAATGCCTTAAATGGGACATAATATCCTTTAAGTTACTGATGCTCATCTACGACAGAATGAATAAAGCCCACCTGTCTCTCCAGCTCCTCAGCAAAGGCGTCCAGATCTAGATCTTTGAGGCGTTCTGGATTCTCTAAGATCTCCTCCAGAGCCCCAGCTGGGTTTGCATCCTCTGCAGACTCGTCGTACTCCAGGGCATCGACAGCCATCTTGCGAGCCCACTCGTACGTCTCAGGGTGGACGCGAGAACCGTCCAGAACCTCGATGTACGAGTCCGTGCTGTCAGGTGGATTTGAGAGAAACCGCAGTCTAACATCTGTATATCTGGGCTGATGGGAGATACCTGAAGGATCAGAAAATATACCAACCTGTCCCCGAGTGATGCAGTGTCAATCTTTATGAAACCGGCACAGTTGATGAACACTTTGGGTCCCATGTGGCACATGGTGACCAGCTGAGTTCGGTTCTCCAGACGAGTGTTGTTCTGCTTCAGAATCTTCAGAGATCAGAGAAGCACAGTTGTGATGAGGGCTGATATGGAGTGAGCTGGCAGCAGCACACCTCCTCATGCTGGCACCAGAACCCTACCTTCAGCAGGTGGGAGCCCTTCCTGGGGCCCAAACCACAGACATACTGCACCAGGCTCTGGGTGTGGGGGTGGGCGATGGCCCGGTTCACGTCTACGCCGACCTCGTTCACTCGATTAATGAACTCACAGTAGAGAGCGCACAGCAGGTCCTCCTTAACGACGTGCTCCTGAGGAACAGCAGAGTTTCACACGTAAAGAACCTATATTCATGCTGTTCTGAAGGTTCAGACAAGCTGTCACTGCTCCTGGAGGTTGGCCAAAACCATCCTACATCACAAGCTGCCAGTAAATGTCCGGGAAGCAGACACCCTTTCCACTTTTAAGATTAGGCTTAAAACTTTTCTTTTCGATAAAGCTTATAGTTAGGGATGGCTCAGGTAATCCTGAAACATCCCATAGTTCTGCTGCTATAGGCCCAGCCTGCTGGGGGAGCTCCCATGATGCACCTCTCCTCCCTCCATGTTCTGCTGCTATAGGCTTAGACTGCTGGGGGACCTCATCTGTCTCACCTTTCCTCACTTTGCTCTCTTTTTCCCCCTGTTTAATTTCTCAGATGATTTTCTGTCCATGTGACATTATTGTGGTTATTAACTTGTGTTTCCCTGTTCCAGCAGGTATCCTTTGAATGGTGTTATGGTGTTTTTCCCCCCTCTTTTCCCTCTTTTCTGTCTTCTCAAACCCCAGCTGGTCGAGGCGGATGGACACCCTTCCTGGTTCTGGTTCTGCCAGAGGTTTCTTCCTGGTTCTGGTTCTGCCAGAGGTTTCTTCCTGAGTCTGGTTCTGCCAGAGGTTTCTTCCTGGTCCTGGTTCTGCCAGAGGTTTCTTCCTGGTTCTGGTTCTGCCAGAGGTTTCTTCCTGGTTCTGGTTCTGCCAGAGGTTTCTTCCTGAGTCTGGTTCTGCCAGAGGTTTCTTCCTGGTCCTGGTTCTGCCAGAGGTTTCTTCCTGGTTCTGCCAGAGGTTTCTTCCTGGTTCTGGTTCTGCCAGAGGTTTCTTCCTGAGTCTGGTTCTGCCAGAGGTTTCTTCCTGGTTCTGGTTCTGCCAGAGGTTTCTTCCTGAGTCTGGTTCTGCCAGAGGTTTCTTCCTGGTCCTGGTTCTGCCAGAGGTTTCTTCCTGGTTCTGGTTCTGCCAGAGGTTTCTTCCTGGTTCTGCCAGAGGTTTCTTCCTGGGTCTGGTTCTGCCAGAGGTTTCTTCCTGGTTCTGCCAGAGGTTTCTTCCTGGTTCTGGTTCTGCCAGAGGTTTCTTCCTGAGTCTGGTTCTGCCAGAGGTTTCTTCCTGGTTCTGGTTCTGCCAGAGGTTTCTTCCTGGTTCTGGTTCTGCCAGAGGTTTCTTCCTGGTTCTGGTTCTGCCAGAGGTTTCTTCCTGGTTCTGGTTCTGCCAGAGGTTTCTTCCTGGTTCTGCCAGAGGTTTCTTCCTGGTTCTGGTTCTGCCAGAGGTTTCTTCCTGAGTCTGGTTCTGCCAGAGGTTTCTTCCTGGTTCTGGTTCTGCCAGAGGTTTCTTCCTGGTTCTGGTTCTGCCAGAGGTTTCTTCCTGGTTCTGGTTCTGCCAGAGGTTTCTTCCTGGTTCTTGTTCTGCCAGAGGTTTCTTCCTGGTTCTGCCAGAGGTTTCTTCCTGGTTCTGGTTCTGCCAGAGGTTTCTTCCTGGGTCTGGTTCTGCCAGAGGTTTCTTCCTGGTTCTGGTTCTGCCAGAGGTTTCTTCCTGTTAAAGGGAGTCGTTCCTTTCCACAGTCCCTCAGGCTCAGGACGGGAGATTGGACTGAAGACCAGTTTCGGTCCAATCTGTTGGTTTCCTTAGCTCGGATATTATTTTTGAATTGGCTCCATATGAATTAATTGGATTATGATTACAATGAATTGAATTCCAATTGGCTTGAATTGGACTTTATTACTTAAGTGCCTTGAGATGACAATTGTTGTAATCTGGCGCTTTATAAATAAAATTGAATTGAATTGAATTGAATCAACAGGCTGTTTGTGACACAACATGCAGCCAAAGAGAAAAACCCGGCCCACAGAGCCATGAAAGCACGCGAGTCTCTCACCTGCAGCGGGTGCAGTTTAAGGCACAGGATGTCCTCGTCTGTGCTGCACACCTGAGCGTACTCCACCAGGGGGTCCTGAATCTTTCTGGCTATCGACACCGCCTGCCGCAGCAAGTGAGGATAATCCCTAAAGTCCGCCTGCACAGCGGGGAGAAAAGAGGGGGAAAGTGAGCCTGAGGGCCAAAGGCGAACAGTGACTGATGCGTATGGAGGAGTCAGGGCACCTCAGACTTCTTGCTGTTCATGTACAATGTGGCCAACTCGTTGTCTATCAGTTCCACTCCAACAGCAGGCAGAGAGGACTCCTGCTCCAGCTCACTGATGGTCCTCTTTATGTCCTCCATGATCATTTGGGCATCTCTGCACATACAACACGTAATTATTTGACCTAAATGCTGCTCAGGAGGACACAGTTTTCCAAACATCCAAATTAGATTTAGCTTAAGGTTGATGGACTGCATTCCTCTGAGGCTCCAGACAGGCAGGGCAGCTGGATTTCTGTTCTACAGACAAAGTTTCGTCTCAAAGTCGCTGCATGTGGAGATCAAAACGTTCTGCTGCCATACCAGTGAGCCTCCCTCGCTGTGCCTGGTTAATATATGAATTATCTGGGTTTGTGTGACCTCAGACAGATTATAGATCTACCACCAGAGAACTTCACTATCAGCTCAGCTCTAAGGGACATGTCCCATATAAATAAACTTTCCCAGCTGTTAATCAGGCCAAATGTTAAAATTACAATCATCTAAAGTCTTACCGGTTTTCTCCAGCCACTGCTACAACATGAGGCTTCTTGCTGGACAGAAACTTTTTAAGGTTTTCTATATCGTTGGCCTGCAGAAGAAAGAATTCACTGTTTAAAAAGCTGAAACAAAGAGCTGCAAGGCGGGAAAATGGCGTTCTCTGCTTGTACCTTCTTCTCTCGCTCATCCTCCCGAAAGGCATTCCTCCTCTTCATGAAGTAAGGCAGCCGGAGGAAGTCCACCACCTCTCCTTCCCCGTTGATCAGAGCACAGAAGACAGGTGTGTCCCTGCCAGAGTAAAGATTACAGTCATGAACTGTTGCTTCAGCTGTGCTTATACAGGCAGGAAAAGGCTGGAATCCCACCTGCTGGGAGCGTAGGCAACACCCAGCACCCGGATGCCTTTGCCCTGACTCTCATCCATCAGGTCATCGTCCTCCTCCACCTGCTGATCAGGCCTGTAGGGAGCCACCTTCAGCCAGTTATACAGCCGGCGACAGCAGGACTTCAAGGAGAAAGAAAGGAAGAACATGAGACTAAAAGCAAACAAATCGTTTAGTTAGTTTGCAAATGTTCTAAAACAGGAGAACCAGAAGGACCAGAAGTGCTGATTAGCTCTACTTTAAATCAGGGCTAAAAACTTATTTCAGATGGCTTTTAATACCCAGGAGACACTTTTATATTATCTTATTCAATTTTGCTGCATTTTATTGTTTTTTACTGTCATTTTATTGTTTTTTACTGTCATTTTATTGTTTTTTACTGTCATTTTATTGTTTTTTACTGTCATTTTATTGATTTTTACTGTTATTTTATTGTTTTTACTGTCATTTTATTGTTTTTTACTGTCATTTTATTGTTTTTTACGGTTATTTTATTGTTTTTTACTGTTATTTTATTGTTTTTTACTGTCATTTTATTGTTTTTTTACTGTCATTTTATTGTTTTTTACTGTTATTTTATTGTTTTTTACTGTTATTTTATTGTTTTTTACTGTCATTTTATTGTTTTTTACTGTTATTTTATTGTTTTTTACTGCTATTTTATTGTTTTTTACTGTTATTTTATTGTTTTTTACTGTTATTTTATTGTTTTTTACTGTTATTTTATTGTTTTTTACTGTCATTTTATTGTTTTTTACTGTTATTTTATTGTTTTTTACTGCTATTTTATTGTTTTTTACTGTTATTTTATTGTTTTGTAACCCTCACCCCATCGTATTTATCTGAGCTTTTAACTGTAATCCTGGCAGAGCTCTGAGGTCAACAAATCAACTTTTGCTGGAAGTGTTCAGGTCAAAATAAAAGCCCTGGGGTGACCGAGCCTTTTCTGCTGCTGCCCCCAGGCTCTGGAATAAGCCCCCCCCCCCCCCCGAGATGCATCTTATTTCTGACCTCTGACCTCTTTAAATCTGGGCTAAAAACATACTTATTTCAGATGGCTTTTAATACCCAGTAGTATGGAGACACTTTTATATTATCTCATTCAATTATACTGTTATTTTATTGTTTTTACTGCTATTTTATTGTTTTTTACTGCTATTTATTGTTTTTACTGTTATTTTATCGCTTTTTACTGTTATTTTATTGTTTTTTTTTACTTATTCTTTTCTTTATCTGCTGTAAACCGAGATGGATTGTTGTAAAGGGCTGTAGAAATAAACTACATTTACTTCACAGTGTTAAGGTAAAGCAATAAAGCAGCCAATCAGAAAACAGACGCTTCACCTTTACGATGCTCTCTTTGGCCTCAGCGATGAGTTTGCTCTTGAGTTCTTTGGCCATCTGAGGGTAGAGAAACTGATTGAGAGCTCTCTCGATGGCTAAAGTCCGCTGCCTGTTCCACTCCTGCACCTGGTGACTGAACTCATCCCTGTAGTAGAACTGCTTGATCTCATCAAAGTACGTCTGGTCCCCAGCGTACCTGAAAAAGGGGAATAGTGCAGAGCCGCTTACAAATTATTTTACCTGCAAAGATGATAGATAAAAACAATGACGCTGCAGTTTTCTCCCTGAAAGGTGAAGCTCAGGGGAGCCTGAGCAGCTCATCTTTCCTCTGACAGCAGATGCTATAAACAGAACTCTACGCTGTGTCTGATGGGCTTAAATAAAGCTGACAGCTGGAAAATATCCTTCATGCCTGCCTAATAAAGACAGGAAATTCCTCTTAGGGACGTCTGGATAACCGATTCAATCCAAAAAGATCTACTTACCCCTTGACCCCTATCAAATCTATACAGATATCAATGGAAAGCAGCCCCTCATCTTCTGCCAGGCACATCTTCAGGAACTGGTCCCCATTCAGCTCCTTCACAGGCTTGTTCTTCAGATACTTGAAGGAGTAGGCAAAGTGGGCCTCATCAACCTCCTATTGGACAGTAACAAGAGATGAGTTCAGGAAGGTAACCTGTGTTCAGGAAGACCTCTGCCCTCAAACCCAGCCGAACCTTTTTGCCCTTCTTTGTGGGTTTGGTGTTGATCTTGGCCCTCTCCTGGAAGGTCTGACGGAGCACGTGTCTGACCAGAGGCTCTCGGGCGATCTGCATGGCGACCATGTACCTGGTTCCCTCCAGCACCGCCTCAGGAGTGGCGAACTGACTGCAAACGTAGTCTTTGGCCAGCTCTAGAGGCTCGGCGGGGAACTGCTCCGTCTCGTGCCGCTGATAACTGTCTCTCAAATTCTCTCCAAACTGCTCTGGAGTCAATCCAAACTTTTTGGCCAGGCCGTCTGCAGTAAAGAAGCGACAGAAGCGACTGTAGCCGGGGTTTTTAAACTGTGAGACTGTGTCCACAGCAGGAGAAATGACTCACCCAGTCCCACGCTCTGACAGATGCTGTACATGTCCCTACGAGATGCCAACTTCAGATCAGGCCCCTTCGGTTCCTCCTCTTCCTCCACTTCCAGCTCCTCCTCCTCACCTGAGGTTAACACACGGTTTAATAATAATAATAATCCTTTAGTTTCCAGCCATGATCTTCTAAAACCCGACTTACCATCTTCTGACACCTCTTTGATCTTCTTGAGCCTCTTCTTGGTGGCTTTAGCAGCGTTCTGCATCTTAGGGATGTCCCGGCCGTAGTAGAGCAAAAAGTGATTGTACACATCACCCAGTTCCTCCAGAGTCTGCACATCTTTCAGCCTTTAAACATATATAAAAAGGGGTTTAATTCAATCCAATCACTCCTTGTTTAGAGCGATCAAAACCAAAGACAGCTCAGAAGGCTCAGTCTGGAACTGTACCTCTCCATGTCAGCGGTGTCCAAAGGACGGATGCCATCAGCCAAAGGTTTGTCCGGGTCAGCAGATATCTGCTCAAACTGGTAGGACTGCATCTTCTGAAACAGGCGGGTCAGGTTCTGCTTCCGCGTCTTCAGCTGAGTCCACTGGTGGGGAGAAGATGAAGAACATCTGTTTTATTTCATAAATTTCATCTCAACTCTGACCGATTTCACATAAAAACGCATAAAACGATACCTTTTCATCCCACTGCCACACCTTCCACAGGTCGTTGATATTGAGCTCTGGTTCCACATATTCTTTTCTGTAGAAAGCTATGAACGGGACCTTCAACAGAAAGAAAAGTGTTTAACAAAGAGTTACATTTTGGTCTCCTAAAGACAGACTGACAGACTGAAATAGTACAGACTGACAGACTGAAATAGTACAGACTGACAGACTGAAATAGTACAGACTGACAGACTGAAATAGTACAGACTGAAATAGTACAGACTGAAATAGTACAGACTGAAATAGTACAGACTGACAGACTGAAATAGTGCAGACTGAAATAGTACAGACTGAAATAGTACAGACTGAAATAGTACAGACTACAGACTGAAATAGTACAGACTGACAGACTACAGACTGAAATAGTACAGACTGAAATAGTACAGACTACAGACTGAAATAGTACAGACTGAAATAGTACAGACTGACAGACTGAAATAGTGCAGACTGAAATAGTACAGACTGAAATAGTACAGACTGAAATAGTACAGACTACAGACTGAAATAGTACAGACTGAAATAGTACAGACTGAAATAGTACAGACTGACAGACTGAAATAGTACAGACTGACAGACTGAAATAGTACAGACTGAAATAGTACAGACTGACAGACTGAAATAGTACAGACTGAAATAGTACAGACTGAAATAGTACAGACTGAAATAGTACAGACTGACAGACTGAAATAGTGCAGACTGAAATAGTACAGACTGAAATAGTACAGACTGAAATAGTACAGACTACAGACTGAAATAGTACAGACTGACAGACTACAGACTGAAATAGTACAGACTGAAATAGTACAGACTACAGACTGAAATAGTACAGACTGAAATAGTACAGACTGACAGACTGAAATAGTGCAGACTGAAATAGTACAGACTGAAATAGTACAGACTACAGACTGAAATAGTACAGACTGAAATAGTACAGACTGAAATAGTACAGACTGACAGACTGAAATAGTACAGACTGAAATAGTACAGACTGACAGACTGAAATAGTGCAGACTGAAATAGTACAGACTGAAATAGTACAGACTGACAGACTATAGACTGACAGACTACAGACTAACAGACTACAGACTGAAATAGTACAGACTGAAATAGTACAGACTGACAGACTATAGACTGACAGACTACAGACTAACAGACTGACAGACTGAAATAGTACAGACTGACAGACTGAAATAGTACAGACTGACAGACTGACAGACTGACAGACTACAGACTGAAATAGTACAGACTGAAATAGTACAGACTGACAGACTGCAGACTGACAGACTACAGACTGAAATAGTACAGACTGACAGACTACAGACTGACAGACTACAGACTGAAATAGTACAGACTGACAGAGTACAGACTGACAGACTGAAATAGTACAGACTGAAATAGTACATACTGACAGACTACAGACTGACAGACTACAGACTGAAATAGTACAGACTGACAGACTATAGACTGACAGACTACAGACTGACAGACTACAGACTGAAATAGTACAGACTGACAGACTGAAATAGTACAGACTGACAGACTACAGACTGACAGACTACAGACTGAAATAGTACAGACTGAAATAGTACAGACTGACAGACTACAGACTACAGACTGAAATAGTACAGACTGACAGACTACAGACTGAAATAGTACAGACTGAAATAGTACAGACTACAGACTGAAATAGTACAGACTGACAGACTACAGACTGAAATAGTACAGACTGACAGACTACAGACTATAGACTGAAATAGTACAGACTGAAATAGTACAGACTGACAGACTACAGACTGACAGACTACAGACTGACAGACTACAGACTGACAGACTACAGACTATAGACTGAAATAGTACAGACTGACAGACTACAGACTGAAATAGTACAGACTGACAGACTACAGACTGAAATAGTACAGACTGAAATAGTACAGACTGACAGACTACAGACTGAAATAGTACAGACTGACAGACTACAGACTGAAATAGTACAGACTGCATACTACAGACTGACAGACTACAGACTGACAGACTACAGACTGAAATAGTACAGACTACAGACTGAAATAGTACAGACTACAGACTGAAATAGTACAGACTGACAGACTACAGACTGAAATAGTACAGACTACAGACTGAAATAGTACAGACTACAGACTGAAATAGTACAGACTGACAGACTACAGACTGAAATAGTACAGACTGACAGACTACAGACTGAAATAGTACAGACTGACAGACTACAGACTATAGACTGAAATAGTACAGACTGACAGACTATAGACTGAAATAGTACAGACTGATAGACTGCAGACTATAGACTGAAATAGTACAGACTGACAGACTGCAGACTATAGACTGAAATAGTACAGACTGACAGACTGCAGACTATAGACTGAAATAGTACAGACTGACAGACTACAGACTGAAATAGTACAGACTGACAGACTACAGACTGAAATAGTACAGACTGAAATAGTACAGACTGACAGACTGACAGACTACAGACTGAAATAGTACAGACTGACAGACTGACAGACTACAGACTGAAATAGTACAGACTGACAGACTGACAGACTACAGACTGACAGACTACAGACTGAAATAGTACAGACTGAAATAGTACAGACTGACAGACTGCAGACTGACAGACTACAGACTGAAATAGTACAGACTGACAGACTACAGACTGAAATAGTACAGACTGACAGAGTACAGACTGACAGACTACAGACTGAAATAGTACATACTGACAGACTACAGACTGACAGACTACAGACTGAAATAGTACAGACTGACAGACTACAGACTGACAGACTACAGACTGACAGACTATAGACTGACAGACTACAGACTGACAGACTACAGACTGAAATAGTACAGACTGACAGACTACAGACTGAAATAGTACAGACTGAAATAGTACAGACTGACAGACTACAGACTGACAGACTACAGACTGAAATAGTACAGACTGACAGACTACAGACTGAAATAGTACAGACTGCATACTACAGACTGAAATAGTACAGACTGACAGACTACAGACTGAAATAGTACAGACTACAGACTGAAATAGTACAGACTGACAGACTACAGACTGAAATAGTACAGACTGACAGACTACAGACTGAAATACTACAGACTACAGACTATAGACTGAAATAGTACAGACTGACAGACTACAGACTGAAATAGTACAGACTGACAGACTACAGACTATAGACTGAAATAGTACAGACTGACAGACTACAGACTGACAGACTACAGACTGACAGACTACAGACTGAAATAGTACAGACTGACAGACTACAGACTGAAATAGTACAGACTGACAGACTACAGACTGAAATAGTACAGACTACAGACTGAAATAGTACAGACTACAGACTGAAATAGTACAGACTGACAGACTACAGACTGAAATAGTACAGACTGACAGACTACAGACTGAAATAGTACAGACTACAGACTATAGACTGAAATAGTACAGACTGACAGACTACAGACTGAAATAGTACAGACTGACAGACTACAGACTATAGACTGAAATAGTACAGACTGACAGACTGCAGACTATAGACTGAAATAGTACAGACTGACAGACTGCAGACTATAGACTGAAATAGTACAGACTGACAGACTGCAGACTATAGACTGAAATAGTACAGACTGACAGACTACAGACTGAAATAGTACAGACTGACAGACTACAGACTATAGACTGAAATAGTACAGACTGACAGACTACAGACTATAGACTGAAATGGTACAGACTGACAGACTACAGACTGAAATAGTACAGACTGACAGACTACAGACTATAGACTGAAATAGTACAGACTGACAGACTACAGACTATAGACTGAAATAGTACAGACTGACAGACTGCAGACTATAGACTGAAATAGTACAGACTGACAGACTGCAGACTATAGACTGAAATAGTACAGACTGACAGACTACAGACTATAGACTGAAATAGTACAGACTGACAGACTACAGACTGACTACAGACTATAGACTGACTACAGACTGACAGACTATAGGGTGACTACAGACTGACAGACTATAGGGTGACTACAGACTGACAGACTATAGGGTGACTACAGACTGACAGACTGACAGACTACAGACTGACAGACTACAGACTGACATACAGGTGATTTGAAGTACCTCAAACTGTTGATTCCTCATGAAGTTAAGGGCCTCTTTGATCTTGGCGATTGTGCTGGGTCCTTTTCTGCTGAAGTTTGTGGTTGTTCCTCTGTCAAGATAATCCGTGCTTTCCTGTTGGTGACAGAAAGGAAGATTTATTTCTGTTCTAATGAGGGGAAAGTCTATGGCCTCAGACCACACTGAATGCCAGCTGTTATTTGGTGTTTTCCCAGGTTGCAGTTGGTTGTACCTGCATGGAGATGGTCAGAGTAGAGAACCCATGTCTGAAGATCCACTCTGCTTCCTCTTCCAGCTCATCATCTTCAGCAGGTTTAACGGGGATGGATCGTAACTGCAAAGCACAAAAACCACCAGCCTCAGCATCACAAAATAAACACGCCGACGACCCCCTGACCCATGACCACGCACCTGGAACCTCTCGGGCATGTCTGTAGACCGGATCTCATTGTCCTGGTCCGTCATGTGACTGCTTTCCAGCTCACTGGGCTCATATATCTCAAAGATGCTCTTTCTCCCCAGCCTCCTCTTCGTCTGCTTCTTGGGTCGGTCCCAGCCCTCTTCATCTTGATCCTCTTCCTCCTCTTCGCCTTGGTCATAAGCGTCTGCGTCAAAATCCGCAAAGTCGAAGTCGCCACCAAAAATCTCCTGAGCTTCCTGCAGGGCTCTGTGGAACGAGGCAGAAAGATTCAACACTTCCTTTCTCAGCCTTTCCCTACAGGTAGAAATATCCCCAGATTTACAGAAAAACACTCACGCATCGGTGTATCCGGAGAACTTCTTGCCCCTCTTCTTGGTGATGGGTTGGCCGTCATCATCCACAATAAAATCATCTATATCTGTGGAACAGAAGCTCACATTTCAAGCTGATTCAGTTACCATGTTTACTTCCTCATCATTTAGTTCACTTGTAAAGAGATTTTTGCCAACCTGACTCTTCATCTTCTCCCTCCTCGTCATCATCTCCATGTTGGAGCGGCTCCTCGACGGCTTCGCCTTCCTCCAGCTCGCCGTCGCCATCTCCGTGAAAGATCTCGTCTGCAATCAGGTCCTTCTCGTCATCGTCTTCTTCATCGTCGTCCAGCGTCTTTACGCGGTCATATTTCTTCTTCTGTGACACAAGACGGGCAGAGCATCAGCGGCTTGGTGCTAAACGTGAGGCTAACGGTGGAAATCCTTTCTCCAATTACCCACCGGAGATATTCACTTAAAGCCGTACTCACCCTTCTTTTTACTTTCACACCCAAATTTTCCTCAATTAGGTCGAGATCGTCGTCATCCA
Source organism: Leuresthes tenuis (assembly GCA_036924055.1). Classification (NCBI taxonomy): domain Eukaryota; kingdom Metazoa; phylum Chordata; class Actinopteri; order Atheriniformes; family Atherinopsidae; genus Leuresthes; species Leuresthes tenuis. The sequence goes on from JAVGWW010000021.1 coordinate 487,501, forward strand.
GGTAGTCGTCATAATCTACGGAGACAGAAAGTCTCTATGAGAGGAACCAGCCTGAAGATACGATGCATTTACACCACTGTAAAAACTCTAAATGTGCTTCTTTTTGGCATATTTAGCTCATAATTCAGACCAATAATCTGTATAACTGCAGAAAGCTAAAAATATTTCCTATCAAAATGGACTTTATGGATAATGACAAAGAAAAAACATGAGGAACATTTAACCGGAATAGATAGATGGGTCTGGCTCTACATTCCTGAAAAAAGAAGCATTTCCTGCTTCACAGATGATAGAAATTAGCTTAATAATCATTCTTCAGTGTTTTAGATCAACTCTTTCCACATAAATTCAGCAGTTCAGTATTATACAGAGAATTCACGGCTGAAAAAATACCAATCAGATCAGTTTCATTGTTTCCTCCAAGGTTCAAAATCAAGACTAAACTAAAATCTGTGAAGAGTTTGTTTAAAATGACACTTTTTTGTTTAAAATGAGAGTTTTTAATCTGAGACACGAAGTCAGAGGAATGGTAAACGGACTCGTTTTCCTGGTTTTCAGTAAATTCACCCGTTAGTCCCACAGCTCAGTGCAGGCGTACCACTGATCTTTGACACTTTCACACATTTTTGAGACTGGCACAGAAAACTCAGCAGTGATAATAATAATAATGTTAGATTCTCCAATGCAACACCTCCAGAAAAAGTCTAGAGAATGTGAGGGCAGCAGTGCCTGCATCCCTCTGGTTTCCTTTACCAGTCCCTGGAGAGAGAGACAGAGCAGCATCACAGCAACGGAACATCAGAGCTTCTCAGTTATCGACCGACACAAACTGAGCGTGTCGCATACTTCAGCTTCACATGTGACCTTCAAGAACGTCAGAGGCTGATGATACGCCAGCAGAGTTTGTAAAAGAGGGGAAACGGTGAGTAAGGGTGAGGCTGATTCTCCCAGCTTGATGGGTAGAAGCACTGATGTGGGGCTGCAGAACGTGTGTGAATAACCAGATTAATAAGGTCTCTGTTTTCCTCTGAAATGACCTTTAAAGACTGTCATCCACACGAGTTTGACTCATCAAACCCAAACAACGCTCCTCAGTACCAGAGTCTACGAACAGCAGACTTTCCAAAAGCTCAAAGCCTCCAGAAATAAAGAACTTTTCAACGGATTTGGCAAGATTAGTTTAAAGGTTCGTCTCCAAACGTCTGAACCATCGACTGAAGGATGGTTTTTTACGAGCTTTAATGAAGTCTTTATGAACTCACTGCGCTTTTTCCGTCGGTGCCTCACTTCCTCCTCTGAGTCGCTGCCTCCTCCACTTCCACTCCTTCCGGGTTCCTCATCCTCCTCTCCATCCTCATCTCCATCATCGATCAAACCCCGCAAATTTCCATGCTCATCTTGTTCCTCTGGGTTGACAACATCTTCCTCCTCATCTGGTGTAAAACAGACAGGAGAGTTGTCTGCAAAGCACAGAAGTCTGGCTCTTAAACACATTTCCAAAGCTAAAAGCCTTCGGATCTTACCATCTTCCTCTAAGAATCTCTGAGTCTTCTTAGGCTTAAGATCCTTCTCCTCAAACTCCTCCTCCGATTCCTCTGCCTCGCTCTCAATAAAGTCCGACATGGCTGCCGATCCTGGTGAAAGCAGGCAAGAAGACGTTAGCATCACCGGACGTTAAAGTCATCTCCTGGCACAGATACTGAATTATTCTTTAAATTATTAATGACACAACAGTTTCACACTGAAATATCCGGGTTTCTTCAACCCCCCTTTATGTAATTTAAAGATTTTGCATTTTAAATGCCCCTGAAAATACTGTAGATTCAATCCTGACCGGTTGATCCAGGCTGTTTATTATGTGCATATAAATATATATTTGAATACATTTACTGTAATTCAAACAGAGGAATCTTGTTTCTACACGGTTTCAGTGCCATTAGGACTGTATATTCATATCTGTATTTTTTAAATTCACTTTTACACAATTAGCTAAAAACGATTCATAAGAGCATATATTACAAGAGGAAATCCCAAAGCTTTGTGGCACATTTTATAAAGCAAAGTCCTTTCAACAAACGACATTAATACTCATTAATACTACAAGTGCTGGCAGTCGACTTGGCAGTGGCTATCGCTCTAAAACTGGGTTGAAATTTCTAAGTTACAAAATTTTAAAAAGGCAAAACAGAAAGATGCAACTTTCGAGGTCGAGAAGAAAAAAATCACATCTAAATGTCGCATTGCGCACAGAAAACAGCGGCGGAGATGCTCAATACAGGCAGTCTGCTTCACATCCAACGGTGGCTGCCATTATCCAGAGGACACATTAACGCGTACTCGTGAACCAACTGCCTATTAAATCGCTGTAAAATAGAAATATAAGCCTTTTAGCTAATGTTATCCTCATCAGCTAGCAACCACCGACGATGCTAATCAATATTAGCAGGTTAGCTAGTGAAGCGCATTTCAACAACTAGCTAATTATTAATTCTCTAGTCCTTCAAAACGTTTTTGTTCTCAGCAACATCTCAAATAGCAACGAAAATATAGCCTGAGCAAGCGAACCACTGCAGAAATTAAAGCAAGGCCTCCGAACCCACTCGGAGTCTAACATTAGCTAGGTAAAGCTTTAGCATAGCATCGAGTTAGCCTGTACGACAACAACCAGCTTGAGCGACGGTTAGCTTTAACAGCACAACGTAGACATGGCAAAAAAAAGGACCACGATGAAGTTGGACTTACACGTCTTAATATGGTGATAAAGTCCCAAAAAATAATTAAGAGTAATAACCGCTATGTGTTGTGTTTTGTGTTTCGGAGCTTGCACTTGTAAAAATGGCCGAGAACAAGCGGCGTGATGACAATTCCGGTGTACCGTCAATTTCTGTTACCCATCGGATTCTTCCCCCACCTTTGTGTTCGTAACACGCCGCCGAGCAGATTCATTACCGCCATCAACTGGCGTGAAGTCTGGAGCAGGCGATCAGACACATGGAAAAGGATTAATTTAGCTGAAATAGTTTAAGAATCTTTAAGAACTTTAGAAATGTCACGTGACTGAAAAGTCTTTTGCTTGTTTTTGCTTTCCTTAATGAAGATTATTTTGCTCAGTTATTATATTCTCTACAATAAAGTAGTACAATTACAACCTGTTAAAGTGAAGTGAGCATATATCCGGTTGGGTACTTATATATATTGAAAAAATTATTTGAAAAAGTATTTCTCAAGTGATTAAACATATTTTCTTTTGTTATCACGCCAGTTCTTGCCATGTTGGCTTGAACCTGTAGCTCTATCCCCCCTAATATAGTGTTTGTTTGGTCAGATCATGATCTTATATCAGCTTTAAACTATCGGTCAGAATCCACATGCTGAAGAGCTGTTAGATATAATAATGTGTGCGATTTTGCCATTTCTTCTGAAGTAAATCGGATTTGTAAGCACATCCTTTATCTGAACCTTTAGAGCCAACACTAAGTCAGAATAATGCTCAAGATATCAAAATCTCTGAAATACGCGCCACACAGGAAGCTTCTTATATTCTATAAACATAATTATGTCGTTTATGCAACGACATTACAACCTCCTATCGTCCTGAATCTAACAGGTCACAGATTTTGACGCTACACCTGGATGCAGTAAGGCTACTTCCAAAAGGCACCAAAACACCGCCCCCTGCTGGTTCATTTTAGAGTGGGCACAAAACGACACAAATACGTCGGTCGGCAAATTGTAGCAACGGTCAAGATGGCTGGGAGTTTAGCTGTTTTAACATATGATTTATCAAGGGATTAATTAAAAAGGGTTGCCTAAAGTAGCCTGAAATAAACCGAAAGCCCCCCAAAGACCCGTGTCGTTACCACTCCGAGTTGCTAGGGGCGCTGTTTAACTTCCCATTGGGACAGTTTACAACTGTAATGACGTAGCGTTACAGAATGACAGAGATCTTCTAGCACTGGCGACTGCTTGAGCTACAGCTGGAGTCGGAATGGCTTACTTGAACTATAATGTCGACCATAAATATGTGCCGGCCTTTTTCTTAGTGCTATCCTGCGTGTTCGGGCTGTCGCTGGAAACGGAGCTGAGCTTTGTGACGTGCGGCTCAGTCATTAAACTGCTGAATGTGAAGCATAATGTGAGATTACACTCTCACGATGTGCGCTACGGATCCGGTGAGTCTCCTCTTCATTTTATTACATTTTTTATCGACTAAAGATTCATAAACAAACCAAAATATCGACTTCCAGTGCAATTGCTTATTTATTTGTCAGTGTGAGTATGAAATTGTGCATTTCCGTGTCCATGGTGACATAATGGATGCTGTCACAGTGGTGCACCTAAAATATTATTAAAATGAATTAACCAGCTTTTCTAAAGGGATTCGACACGAAGCAGGATAAGGGTGGTTGTGGATTAATTTAGTTTAGATTGCTGTAGTTAAGTTGTCAAATGGTCGGTGGGCTGAAATCGATCACGTGACTTAGCTGAATTACTTCCGGCTATTGATGGGAGGATAGTTTTCATGTCTCCCTTCAAGCCGGACAGCAACAAATCCAGAAATAGATGAAGGCAGTGCATACAGGTGTGCTGAAGGTGGACTTCAGCCAGAATAAGTGCAACATTTGGTCTGTGACACAGGCAGTGGGCAGCAGTCTGTGACGGGGGTCACGGCGGTGGAGGACAGTAACAGCTACTGGAGGGTTCGTGGTACCGGGGACACTTTGTGCCATCGGGGTACTCCAGTGAAGTGTGGGCAGACGATTCGCCTCACGCACGTCAACACGGGCCGCAACCTGCACAGCCACCACTTCTCCTCCCCCCTGTCCTCTAACCAGGTGCGTTACAGCCACCTCTTCTCCTCCCCCCTGTCCTCTAACCAGGTGCGTTACAGCCACCGCTCCCCCCCCCCCCCCCGTCCTCTAACCAGGTGCGTTACAGCCACCGCTTCTCCCCCCCCCCCGTCCTCTAACCAGGTGCGTTACAGCCACCGCTTCTCCCCCCCCCCCCGTCCTCTAACCAGGTGCGTTACAGCCACCGCTTCTCCTCCCCCCTGTCCTCTAACCAGGTGCGTTACAGCCACCGCTTCTCCCCCCCCCCCGTCCTCTAACCAGGTGCGTTACAGCCACCGCTTCTCCCCCCCCCCCGTCCTCTAACCAGGTGCGTTACAGCCACCGCTTCCCCCCCCCCCCCCCGTCCTCTAACCAGGTGCGTTACAGCCACCGCTTCTCCCCCCCCCCCCGTCCTCTAACCAGGTGCGTTACAGCCACCGCTTCTCCCCCCCCCCCGTCCTCTAACCAGGTGCGTTACAGCCACCGCTTCTCCCCCCTGTCCTCTAACCAGGTGCGTTACAGCCACCGCTTCTCCTCCCCCCTGTCCTCTAACCAGGTGCGTTACAGCCACCGCTTCCCCCCCCCCCCCCGTCCTCTAACCAGGTGCGTTACAGCCACCGCTTCTCCCCCCCCCCCGTCCTCTAACCAGGTGCGTTACAGCCACCGCTTCTCCCCCCCCCCCCGTCCTCTAACCAGGTGCGTTACAGCCACCGCTTCTCCCCCCTGTCCTCTAACCAGGTGCGTTACAGCCACCGCTTCTCCTCCCCCCTGTCCTCTAACCAGGTGCGTTACAGCCACCGCTTCTCCTCCCCCCTGTCCTCTAACCAGGTGCGTTACAGCCACCGCTTCTCCTCCCCCCTGTCCTCTAACCAGGTGCGTTACAGCCACCGCTTCTCCTCCCCCCTGTCCTCTAACCAGGTGCGTTACAGCCACCACTTCTCCTCCCCCCTGTCCTCTAACCAGGTGCGTTACAGCCACCGCTTCTCCTCCCCCCTGTCCTCTAACCAGGTGCGTTACAGCCACCGCTTCTCCCCCCTGTCCTCTAACCAGGTGCGTTACAGCCACCGCTTCTCCTCCCCCCTGTCCTCTAACCAGGTGCGTTACAGCCACCGCTTCTCCTCCCCCCTGTCCTCTAACCAGGTGCGTTACAGCCACCGCTTCTCCTCCCCCCTGTCCTCTAACCAGGTGCGTTACAGCCACCGCTTCTCCTCCCCCCTGTCCTCTAACCAGGTGCGTTACAGCCACCACTTCTCCCCCCCTGTCCTCTAATCAGGTGCGTTACAGCCACCACTTCTCCTCCCCCTGTCCTCTAACCAGGTGCGTTACAGCCACCACTTCTTCCCCCTGTCCTCTAACCAGGTGCGTTACAGCCACCACTTCTTCCCCCTGTCCTCTAACCAGGTGCGTTACAGCCACCGCTTCTCCCCCCTGTCCTCTAACCAGGTGCGTTACAGCCACCACTTCTTCCCCCTGTCCTCTAATCAGGTGCGTTACAGCCACCACTTCTTCCCCCTGTCCTCTAACCAGGTGCGTTACAGCCACCACTTCTCCCCCCCCCTGTCCTCTAACCAGGTGCGTTACAGCCACCACTTCTCCTCCCCCCCTGTCCTCTAACCAGGTGCGTTACAGCCACCGCTTCTCCTCCCCCCTGTCCTCTAACCAGGTGCGTTACAGCCACCACTTCTTCCCCCTGTCCTCTAACCAGGTGCGTTACAGCCACCGCTTCTCCCCCCCCCTGTCCTCTAACCAGGTGCGTTACAGCCACCACTTCTCCTCCCCCCTGTCCTCTAACCAGGTGCGTTACAGCCACCGCTTCTCCCCCCCCCTGTCCTCTAACCAGGTGAGTTACAGCCACCGCTTCTCCTCCCCCCTGTCCTCTAATCAGGTGCGTTACAGCCACCACTTCTCCTCCCCCCTGTCCTCTAACCAGGTGCGTTACAGCCACCACTCCCCCCCCCCCGTCCTCTAACCAGGTGCGTTACAGCCACCGCTTCTCCCCCCTGTCCTCTAACCAGGTGCGTTACAGCCACCACTTCTCCTCCCCCCTGTCCTCTAATCAGGTGCGTTACAGCCACCGCTTCTCCCCCCTGTCCTCTAACCAGGTGCGTTACAGCCACCACTTCTCCCCCCCCCTGTCCTCTAACCAGGTGCGTTACAGCCACCACTTCTCCTCCCCCCTGTCCTCTAACCAGGTGCGTTACAGCCACCACTCCCCCTCCCCCCGTCCTCTAACCAGGTGCGTTACAGCCACCGCTTCTCCCCCCTGTCCTCTAACCAGGTGCGTTACAGCCACCACTTCTCCTCCCCCCTGTCCTCTAACCAGGTGCGTTACAGCCACCACTTCTCCCCCCCCCTGTCCTCTAACCAGGTGCGTTACAGCCACCGCTTCTCCCCCCTGTCCTCTAACCAGGTGCGTTACAGCCACCGCTTCTCCCCCCTGTGCTCTAACCAGGTGCGTTACAGCCACCACTTCTCCCCCCCCCTGTCCTCTAACCAGGTGCGTTACAGCCACCTCTTCCCCCCCCCCCCCTGTCCTCTAACCAGGTGCGTTACAGCCACCGCTTCTCCTCCCTGTCTTCTAACCAGGTGCGTTACAGCCACCGCTTCTCCTCCCTGTCTTCTAACCAGGTGCGTTACAGCCACAACTTCTCCCCCCCCCCCCGTCCTCTAACCAGGTGCGTTACAGCCACCACTTCCCCCCCCCCCCCTGTCCTCTAACCAGGTGCGTTACAGCCACCACTTCTCCCCCCCCCCTGTCCTCTAACCAGGTGCGTTACAGCCACCACTTCTCCTCCCCCCTGTCCTCTAACCAGGTGCGTTACAGCCACCACTTCTCCCCCCCCCTGTCCTCTAACCAGGTGCGTTACAGCCACCACTTCTTCCCCCCGTCCTCTAACCAGGTGCGTTACAGCCACCACTTCTCCCCCCCCCCCTGTCCTCTAACCAGGTGCGTTACAGCCACCACTTCTCCCCCCCCCCTGTCCTCTAACCAGGTGCGTTACAGCCACCACTTCTCTCCCCCCTGTCCTCTAACCAGGTGCGTTACAGCCACCACTTCTCCTCCCCCCTGTCCTCTAACCAGGTGCGTTACAGCCACCACTTCTCCCCCCCCCTGTCCTCTAACCAGGTGCGTTACAGCCACCACTTCTCCTCCCCCCTGTCCTCTAACCAGGTGCGTTACAGCCACCACTCCCCCCCCCCGTCCTCTAACCAGGTGCGTTACAGCCACCTCTTCTCCTCCCCCCCGTCCTCTAACCAGGTGCGTTACAGCCACCGCTTCTCCCCCCCCCTGTCCTCTAACCAGGTGCGTTACAGCCACCACTTCTCCTCCCCCCTGTCCTCTAATCAGGTGCGTTACAGCCACCACTCCCCCCCCCCGTCCTCTAACCAGGTGCGTTACAGCCACCGCTTCTCCCCCCTGTCCTCTAACCAGGTGCGTTACAGCCACCACTTCTCCTCCCCCCTGTCCTCTAACCAGGTGCGTTACAGCCACCACTTCTCCCCCCCCCTGTCCTCTAACCAGGTGCGTTACAGCCACCACTTCTCCTCCCCCCTGTCCTCTAACCAGGTGCGTTACAGCCACCACTCCCCCCCCCCGTCCTCTAACCAGGTGCGTTACAGCCACCACTTCTCTCCCCCCTGTCCTCTAACCAGGTGCGTTACAGCCACCACTTCTCCCCCCCCCTGTCCTCTAACCAGGTGCGTTACAGCCACCACTTCTCCTCCCCCCTGTCCTCTAATCAGGTGCGTTACAGCCACCACTCCCCCCCCCCGTCCTCTAACCAGGTGCGTTACAGCCACCGCTTCTCCCCCCTGTCCTCTAACCAGGTGCGTTACAGCCACCACTTCTCCTCCCCCCTGTCCTCTAACCAGGTGCGTTACAGCCACCACTTCTCCCCCCCCCTGTCCTCTAACCAGGTGCGTTACAGCCACCACTTCTCCCCCCCCCTGTCCTCTAACCAGGTGCGTTACAGCCACCGCTTCTCCTCCCTGTCTTCTAACCAGGTGCGTTACAGCCACCACTTCTCCCCCCCCCCCTGTCCTCTAACCAGGTGCGTTACAGCCACCACTTCTCCCCCCCCCCTGTCCTCTAACCAGGTGCGTTACAGCCACCGCTTCTCCCCCCTGTCCTCTAACCAGGTGCGTTACAGCCACCACTTCTCCCCCCCCCCCCTGTCCTCTAACCAGGTGCGTTACAGCCACCGCTTCTCCTCCCTGTCTTCTAACCAGGTGCGTTACAGCCACCACTTCTCCCCCCCCCCCTGTCCTCTAACCAGGTGCGTTACAGCCACCTCTTCTCCTCCCCCCTGTCCTCTAACCAGGTGCGTTACAGCCACCACTTCTCCTCCCCCCTGTCCTCTAACCAGGTGCGTTACAGCCACCGCTTCTCCCCCCTGTCCTCTAACCAGGTGCGTTACAGCCACCACTTCTCCTCCCCCCTGTCCTCTAACCAGGTGCGTTACAGCCACCACTTCTCCCCCCCCCCTGTCCTCTAACCAGGTGCGTTACAGCCACCACTTCTCCCCCCCCCTGTCCTCTAACCAGGTGCGTTACAGCCACCGCTTCTCCTCCCTGTCTTCTAACCAGGTGCGTTACAGCCACCACTTCTCCCCCCCCCCCTGTCCTCTAACCAGGTGCGTTACAGCCACCACTTCTCCCCCCCCCCCTGTCCTCTAACCAGGTGCGTTACAGTCACCGCTTCTCCCCCCTGTCCTCTAACCAGGTGCGTTACAGCCACCACTTCTCCCCCCCCCCCCCTGTCCTCTAACCAGGTGCGTTACAGCCACCGCTTCTCCTCCCTGTCTTCTAACCAGGTGCGTTACAGCCACCACTTCTCCCCCCCCCCTGTCCTCTAACCAGGTGCGTTACAGCCACCGCTTCTCCCCCCTGTCCTCTAACCAGGTGCGTTACAGCCACCACTTCTCCCCCCCCCCCCTGTCCTCTAACCAGGTGCGTTACAGCCACCGCTTCTCCTCCCTGTCTTCTAACCAGGTGCGTTACAGCCACCTCTTCTCCTCCCCCCTGTCCTCTAACCAGGTGCGTTACAGCCACCGCTTCTCCCCCCTGTCCTCTAACCAGGTGCGTTACAGCCACCACTTCTCCCCCCCGTCCTCTAACCAGGTGCGTTACAGCCACCACTTCTCCCCCCCCTGTCCTCTAACCAGGTGCGTTACAGCCACCACTTCTTCCCCCTGTCCTCTAACCAGGTGCGTTACAGCCACCACTTCTCCCCCCCCCCTGTCCTCTAACCAGGTGCGTTACAGCCACCACTTCTCCTCCCCCCTGTCCTCTAACCAGGTGCGTTACAGCCACCACTTCTCCCCCCCGTCCTCTAACCAGGTGCGTTACAGCCACCACTTCTCCCCCCCCTGTCCTCTAACCAGGTGCGTTACAGCCACCACTTCTTCCCCCCGTCCTCTAACCAGGTGCGTTACAGCCACCACTTCTTCCCCCCCTGTCCTCTAACCAGGTGCGTTACAGCCACCACTTCTCCTCCCCCCTGTCCTCTAACCAGGTGCGTTACAGCCACCACTTCTCCTCCCCCCCTGTCCTCTAACCAGGTGCGTTACAGCCACCACTTCTCCTCCCCCCTGTCCTCTAACCAGGTGAGTTACAGCCACCTCTTCTCCTCCCCCCTGTCCTCTAACCAGGTGCGTTACAGCCACCACTTCTTCCCCCCCTGTCCTCTAACCAGGTGCGTTACAGCCACCACTTCTCCTCCCCCCTGTCCTCTAACCAGGTGCGTTACAGCCACCACTTCTCCTCCCCCCCTGTCCTCTAACCAGGTGCGTTACAGCCACCACTTCTCCTCCCCCCTGTCCTCTAACCAGGTGCGTTACAGCCACCACTTCTCCTCCCCCCCTGTCCTCTAACCAGGTGCGTTACAGCCACTTCTCCTCCCCCCCTGTCCTCTAACCAGGTGAGTTACAGCCACCTCTTCTCCCCCCCCCTGTCCTCTAACCAGGTGCATTACAGCCACCTCTTCTCCTCCCCCCTGTCCTCTAACCAGGTGCGTTACAGCCACCACTTCTCCCCCCCTGTCCTCTAACCAGGTGCGTTACAGCCACCGCTTCTCCTCCCCCCTGTCCTCTAACCAGGTGCGTTACAGCCACCACTCCCCCCCCCCCCCTGTCCTCTAACCAGGTGCGTTACAGCCACCGCTTCTCCTCCCCCCTGTCCTCTAACCAGGTGCGTTACAGCCACCGCTTCTCCTCCCCCCCGTCCTCTAACCAGGTGCGTTACAGCCACCGCTTCTCCTCCCCCCCGTCCTCTAACCAGGTGCGTTACAGCCACCGCTTCTCCTCCCCCCCCCTGTCCTCTAACCAGGTGAGTTACAGCCACCTCTTCTCCCCCCCCCTGTCCTCTAACCAGGTGCGTTACAGCCACCTCTTCTCCTCCCCCCTGTCCTCTAACCAGGTGCGTTACAGCCACCACTTCTCCCCCCCTGTCCTCTAACCAGGTGCGTTACAGCCACCGCTTCTCCCCCCCCCCCTGTCCTCTAACCAGGTGCGTTACAGCCACCGCTTCTCCCCCCCCCTGTCCTCTAACCAGGTGCGTTACAGCCACCGCTTCTCCCCCCCCCTGTCCTCTAACCAGGTGCGTTACAGCCACCGCTTCTCCTCCCCCCCTGTCCTCTAACCAGGTGCGTTACAGCCACCACTCCCCCCCCCCCCCCCCTGTCCTCTAACCAGGTGCGTTACAGCCACCACTTCCCCCCCCCTGTCCTCTAACCAGGTGCGTTACAGCCACCGCTTCTCCCCCCCCCCTGTCCTCTAACCAGGTGCGTTACAGCCACCGCTTCTCCCCCCCCCCTGTCCTCTAACCAGGTGCGTTACAGCCACCGCTTCTCCCCCCCCCCTGTCCTCTAACCAGGTGCGTTACAGCCACCGCTTCTCCTCCCCCCCGTCCTCTAACCAGGTGCGTTACGAGGAGCAGAGCGTGAAGACGGGGTCAGGGGTCAGGGGAAGGGTTAACCCAGAGCTTCCTGCAGAGATCAGGAAATGGTTCATGCTCAAAAGGCAGCCTTTTAACAGCTGGACTCATAGAAAATCTGATTGTTAGAATGCTTCAGAAACCCAAACTCCATCAGCAGTGAGCCAGGTTTATGCCTCTGACAGATCTGTGGTAGCAACTGATAAATAATATGCATTAATGCTAAAATAAAGCAGCGTTTCTCAACCTGATTCAAATGATCAGCTCGCCATCCAGCTCTGCAGCGGCCTGATAAGGAGCCGAATCAGGTGTGGGGGAGGAGGGAAACATCCAAAACATGCAGGGCGGTGGGTCATGAGCACTGGAAACACTGAGTTAAAGTCGGAGTTAGAGCCCGAGTTAGAGCCCGAGTTAAAGCCTTGGTTAAAGCCCGGGTTAGAGCCCGGGTTAGAACCCGAGTTAAAGCCCGAGTTAAAGCCTTAGGTAAAGCCTGGGTTAAAGCCTGGGTTAAAGCCCGGGTTAGAGCCCGAGTTAAAGCCCGAGTTAAAGCCTTAGGTAAAGCCTGGGTTAAAGCCCGGGTTAGAGCCCGAGTTAGAGCCCGAGTTAAAGCCTTAGGTAAAGCCTGGGTTAGAGCCTGGGTTAGAGCCTGGGTTAAAGCCTGAGTTAAAGCCTGAGTTAAAGCCTGAGTTAAAGCCTGAGTTAAAGCCTGAGTTAAAGCCTGAGTTAAAGCCTGAGTTAAAGCCGGAGTTAAAGCCGGAGTTAGAGCCCGAGTTAGAGCCCGAGTTAGAGCCCGAGTTAGAGCCCGAGTTAGAGCCCGAGTTAGAGCCCGAGTTAGAGCCCGAGTTAGAGCCCGAGTTAGAGCCCGAGTTAGAGCCCGAGTTAGAGCCCGAGTTAAAGCCTTGGTTAAAGCCCGGGTTAGAGCCTTGGTTGAAGCCTGGGTTAAAGCCTGGGTTAAAGCCCGGGTTAGAGCCCGAGTTAAAGCCCGAGTTAAAGCCCGAGTTAAAGCCTTAGGTAAAGCCTGGGTTAAAGCCCGGGTTAGAGCCCGAGTTAGAGCCCGAGTTAGAGCCTGAGTTAAAGCCTGAGTTAAAGCCTGAGTTAAAGCCGGAGTTAGAGCCCGAGTTAGAGCCCTGGTTAAAGCCTTGGTTAAAGCCCGGGTTAGAGCCTTGGTTGAAGCCCGGGTTAGAGCCCGGGTTAGAACCCGAGTTAAAGCCCGAGTTAAAGCCTTAGGTAAAGCCTGGGTTAAAGCCCGGGTTAGAGCCCGAGTTAAAGCCCGAGTTAAAGCCCGAGTTAAAGCCTTAGGTAAAGCCTGGGTTAAAGCCCGAGTTAGAGCCCGAGTTAAAGCCTTAGGTAAAGCCTGGGTTAAAGCCTGGGTTAGAGCCTGGGTTAAAGCCTGAGTTAAAGCCTGAGTTAAAGCCTGAGTTAAAGCCTGAGTTAAAGCCTGAGTTAAAGCCTGAGTTAAAGCCTGGGTTAAAGCCTGGGTTAAAGCCTGGGTTAAAGCCTGGGTTAAAGCCTGGGTTAAAGCCTGGGTTAGAGACCGGGTTAGAGACCGGGTTAGAGCCCGAGTTAGAGCCCGAGTTAGAGCCTTAGGTAAAGCCTGGGTTAAAGCCTGGGTTAAAGCCTGGGTTAAAGCCCGAGTTAAAGCCCGAGTTAGAGCCCGAGTTAAAGCCTTAGGTAAAGCCCGGGTTAGAGCCCGAGTTAGAGCCCGAGTTAGAGCCCGAGTTAAAGCCTGAGTTAAAGCCTGAGTTAAAGCCTGAGTTAAAGCCTGAGTTAAAGCCTGAGTTAAAGCCTGAGTTAAAGCCTGAGTTAAAGCCTGAGTTAAAGCCTGAGTTAAAGCCTGGGTTAGAGCCCGAGTTAGAGCCCGGGTTAGAGCCCGGGTTAGAGCCCGGGTTAAAGCCCGGGTTAAAGCCCGGGTTAAAGCCCGGGTTAAAGCCCGGGTTAAAGCCCGAGTTAAAGCCCGAGTTAAAGCCCGAGTTAGAGCCCGAGTTAGAGCCCGAGTTAGAGCTTGGGTTAGAGCCCGGGTTAGAGCCTTAGGTAAAGCCTGGGTTAGAGCCCGGGTTAGAGCCCGAGTTAAAGCCCGAGTTAAAGCCCGAGTTAAAGCCTGGGTTAGAGCCCGGGTTAGAGACCGAGTTAGAGCCCGAGTTAAAGCCTTAGTTAAAGCCTTAGTTAAAGCCTGGGTTAAAGCCTGGGTTAAAGCCTTGGTTAAAGCCTGGGTTAAAGCCTGAGTTAAAGCCTTAGTTAAAGCCTTAGTTAAAGCCCGGGTTAGAGCCCGGGTTAGAGACCGGGTTAGAGACCGGGTTAGAGCCCGAGTTAGAGCCTTAGGTAAAGCCTGGGTTAAAGCCTGGGTTAAAGCCTGGGTTAAAGCCTGGGTTAAAGCCTGAGTTAAAGCCTTAGGTAAAGCCCGGGTTAAAGCCCGGGTTAGAGCCCGAGTTAGAGCCCGAGTTAGAGCCCGAGTTAAAGTTAGAGCCCGAGTTAAAGCCTGAGTTAGAGCCTGAGTTAAAGCCTGAGTTAAAGTTAAAGCCTGAGTTAGAGCCTGAGTTAAAGCCTGAGTTAAAGTTAAAGCCTGAGTTAGAGCCTGAGTTAAAGCCTGAGTTAAAGTTAGAGCCTGAGTTAAAGCCTGAATTAAAGTTAAAGCCTGAGTTAGAGCCTGAGTTAGAGCCTGAGTTAGAGCCTGAGTTAGAGCCTGAGTTAGAGCCTGAGTTAGAGCCTGAGTTAGAGCCTGAGTTAGAGCCTGAGTTAAAGTTAAAGCCTGAGTTAAAGCCTTGGTTAAAGCTTTGGTTAAAGCTTTGGTTAGAGCCTGAGTTAGAGCCTGAGTTAGAGCCTGAGTTAGAGCCTGAGTTAGAGCCTGAGTTAGAGCCTGAGTTAAAGTTAAAGCCTGAGTTAAAGCCTTGGTTAAAGCTTTGGTTAAAGCTTTGGTTAAAGCCTTGGTTAGAGCCTGAGTTAGAGCCTGAGTTAAAGCCCGAGTTAAAGCCCGAGTTAAAGCCTTAGGTAAAGCCTGGGTTAAAGCCCGGGTTAGAGCCCGAGTTAGAGCCCGAGTTAAAGCCTTAGGTAAAGCCTGGGTTAAAGCCTGGGTTAGAGCCTGAGTTAAAGCCTGAGTTAAAGCCTGGGTTAAAGCCTGGGTTAAAGCCTGGGTTAAAGCCTGGGTTAGAGACCGGGTTAGAGACCGGGTTAGAGCCCGAGTTAAAGCCTGGGTTAAAGCCTGGGTTAGAGACCGGGTTAGAGACCGGGTTAGAGCCCGAGTTAGAGCCCGAGTTAGAGCCTTAGGTAAAGCCTGGGTTAAAGCCTGGGTTAAAGCCCGAGTTAAAGCCCGAGTTAGAGCCCGAGTTAAAGCCTTAGGTAAAGCCCGGGTTAGAGCCCGAGTTAGAGCCCGAGTTAAAGCCTTAGGTAAAGCCTGAGTTAAAGCCCGAGTTAAAGCCCGAGTTAAAGCCCGAGTTAAAGCCCGAGTTAAAGCCCGAGTTAGAGCCCGAGTTAGAGCCCGAGTTAGAGCCCGAGTTAGAGCCCGAGTTAGAGCCCGAGTTAGAGCCCGGATTAGAGCCCGGGTTAGAGCCCGGGTTAGAGCCCGGGTTAAAGCCCGGGTTAAAGCCCGGGTTAAAGCCCGAGTTAGAGCCCGGGTTAGAGCCCGGGTTAGAGCCCGGGTTAGAGCCCGGGTTAGAGCCCGGGTTAAAGCCCGGGTTAAAGCCCGAGTTAGAGCCCGAGTTAGAGCCCGAGTTAGAGCCCGAGTTAGAGCCCGGGTTAGAGCCCGGGTTAGAGCCTTAGGTAAAGCCCGGGTTAGAGCCCGGGTTAGAGCCCGAGTTAAAGCCCGAGTTAGAGCCCGGGTTAGAGCCCGGGTTAGAGACCGAGTTAGAGCCCGGGTTAAAGCCCGGGTTAGAGCCCGGGTTAGAGCCCGAGTTAGAGCCCGAGTTAAAGCCCGAGTTAAAGCCCGGGTTAGAGCCCGGGTTAGAGACCGAGTTAGAGCCCGAGTTAGAGCCCGAGTTAAAGCCCGGGTTAAAGCCCGGGTTAAAGCCCGGGTTAAAGCCTTAGTTAAAGCCTGGGTTAAAGCCTGAGTTAAAGCCTTAGGTAAAGCCCGGGTTAGAGCCCGGGTTAGAGACCGGGTTAGAGACCGGGTTAGAGCCCGAGTTAGAGCCCGAGTTAAAGCCTTAGGTAAAGCCTGGGTTAAAGCCTGGGTTAAAGCCTGAGTTAAAGCCTGAGTTAAAGCCTGAGTTAAAGCCTTAGGTAAAGCCCGGGTTAAAGCCCGGGTTAGAGCCCGAGTTAGAGCCCGAGTTAGAGCCCGAGTTAAAGTTAGAGCCCGAGTTAAAGCCTGAGTTAAAGTTAAAGCCTGAGTTAAAGTTAAAGCCTGAGTTAGAGCCTGAGTTAAAGCCTGAGTTAAAGTTAAAGCCTGAGTTAGAGCCTGAGTTAAAGCCTGAGTTAAAGTTAAAGCCTGAGTTAGAGCCTGAGTTAAAGCCTGAGTTAAAGTTAGAGCCTGAGTTAAAGCCTGAATTAAAGTTAAAGCCTGAGTTAAAGCCTGAGTTAGAGCCTGAGTTAGAGCCTGAGTTAGAGCCTGAGTTAGAGCCTGAGTTAGAGTTAAAGCCTGAGTTAAAGCCTTGGTTAAAGCTTTGGTTAAAGCTTTGGTTAAAGCCTTGGTTAGAGCCTGAGTTAGAGCCTGAGTTAGAGCCTGAGTTAAAGCCTGATTTAAAGTCTTGGTTAGAGCCTGAGTTAGAGCCTGAGTTAGAGCCTGAGTTAAAGTTAGAGCCTGAGTTAAAGTTAAAGCCTGAGTTAAAGTTAAAGCCTGAGTTAAAGCCTGAGTTAAAGTTAAAGCCTGAGTTAAAGTTAAAGCCTGAGTTAGAGTTAGAGCCTGAGTTAAAGTTAGAGCCTGAGTTAAAGCCTGAGTTAAAGCCTGAGTTAAAGCCTGAGTTAGAGCCTGAGTTAAAGCCTGATTTAAAGTTAAAGCCTGAGTTAGAGCCTGAGTTAAAGCCTGAGTTAAAGTTAGAGCCTGAGTTAAAGCCTGAATTAAAGTTAAAGCCTGAGTTAAAGCCTGAGTTAGAGCCTGAGTTAGAGCCTGAGTTAGAGCCTGAGTTAGAGCCTGAGTTAGAGTTAAAGCCTGAGTTAAAGCCTTGGTTAAAGCTTTGGTTAAAGCTTTGGTTAAAGCCTTGGTTAGAGCCTGAGTTAGAGCCTGAGTTAGAGCCTGAGTTAAAGCCTGATTTAAAGTCTTGGTTAGAGCCTGAGTTAGAGCCTGAGTTAGAGCCTGAGTTAAAGTTAAAGCCTGAGTTAAAGTTAGAGCCTGAGTTAAAGTTAAAGCCTGAGTTAAAGTTAAAGCCTGAGTTAAAGCCTGAGTTAAAGTTAAAGCCTGAGTTAAAGTTAAAGCCTGAGTTAGAGTTAGAGCCTGAGTTAAAGCCTGAGTTAAAGCCTGAGTTAAAGCCTGAGTTAAAGCCTGAGTTAAAGCCTGAGTTAGAGCCTGAGTTAAAGCCTGAGTTAAAGTTAGAGCCTGAGTTAAAGCCTGAATTAAAGTTAAAGCCTGAGTTAGAGCCTGAGTTAGAGCCTGAGTTAGAGCCTGAGTTAAAGTTAAAGCCTGAGTTAAAGCCTTGGTTAAAGCTTTGGTTAAAGCCTTGGTTAGAGCCTGAGTTAGAGCCTGAGTTAGAGCCTGAGTTAAAGCCTGATTTAAAGTCTTGGTTAGAGCCTGAGTTAGAGCCTGAGTTAGAGCCTGAGTTAAAGTTAAAGCCTGAGTTAAAGTTAGAGCCTGAGTTAAAGTTAAAGCCTGAGTTAAAGTTAAAGCCTGAGTTAAAGCCTGAGTTAGAGCCTGAGTTAGAGCCTGAGTTAAAGTTAAAGCCTGAGTTAAAGTTAAAGCCTGAGTTAGAGTTAGAGCCTGAGTTAAAGTTAGAGCCTGAGTTAAAGCCTGAGTTAAAGTTAGAGCCTGAGTTAAAGCCTGAGTTAAAGTTAGAGCCTGAGTTAAAGCCTGAGTTAAAGTTAAAGCCTGAGTTAGAGCCTGAGTTAAAGCCTTAGTTAAATTCTGGACAGACTATTTGAAATGTGCCTGAGCTTAGAACAGTTTCTGCACTGAACTGAAAGTCTCTGGGGAAAAGCTTCAGGTCAACAAAATGCGAGTTCAGCCCAAACCGTGCAGGGGTCAGAGGTCGAGCAGGACGAGTAGAAAAGTGTCCTTACAGGTGGATGATTACTCCAGTCAATGGGCCACACGTGCATAAATGGTGATGTGGTCGAACCGGTGTGGCAGCAGTGGAAGGTTTTGCATACCGACCCACAGCCTGTGAGGCGCAGTCATCGGCGTGCAGCAGGGCGCCTTGTATGACTCGTACAGCTCTGAGTTAACAGGAAGCTGCGAGGCACCGAGGGCTGTTCATGTCAGAAACTAAAACCATGTGAATAAAGCTCGTCTGATTCCTGTTCCTGTGTGCACAGGAGGTGAGTGCGTTTGGCGAGGAGGGAGAGGGGGACAACCTCGACGAGTGGACAGTCCAGTGTGGGGGATCCGTGTGGAAACGCGAGGAGGCCATCCGCTTCCGCCACAGGGCCACGGATGCGGTGCTGTCGGTGACGGGCGAGCAGTACGGCCGGCCCATCCACGGTCAGATGGAGGTCCACGCCATGCCGAGCCCCAGCCAGCACGGCCTGTGGAAGGCCATGGAGGGCATCTTCATGAAGCCCAGCGAGATGCCGGCGGGCAGCCGAGACTACAGTCACTCACACACAGAGTTCTGACCCCCCACCTCTGGTTATATCTGCAGACACATCCCCTCCCTCAAGGACACGTGAACCTGCAGCCAGCTGCACTCAGATGATTGAAAGTCTGTAAACCTTCTTCTGAAATGTCCCGTCGGGTGCAGGAGGACGAGCTATTAAAGCTTCTTTGTTCCAGCTGATGTGGCTTCTTCTTCTTCTGCTGTTGTTCGTCACCACGCCACAGCTCTGAAGGCGTGTAAAGATCGTGCTGAAAAGGGCTAAAAAGGCGTTACAGTGGCCTGTAGAAACACCCCCCCCCCCCCCCCCCCCCCATTTTTTAGTTTCTCTTGCCTTAAATCCTCCAATTTAACTCTGGAAATGGTCCAATTTGGTGAAGTGAATGGAAAAAACATGTTCTGCTCTACAAATGACCCTCATATGTCATAAATTTGGTTAAAAACGCCCCCCGTGTGCAGCCTAATGTCACTCATGTCGGGGAAGTCAAACGGAGGGCCGGCGGCGGCAGGTTTTAGGCGTTTCCCTGCTTCAGCAGACCCGAGCTCAAAGCTGGTTTGTGCAGAACTTAACAAGCGTGAAGAGATCCGTTTGATCTGAATCAGGTGTGTTGAAGCAGGGCCTTCGAGGAGGGCCCCCTGTTCTGAGAGGCCCCAGAGTCACTAATCAGGAAGCGGCACCCTGAAGTCCGAGGAGCTCTGCAAACAGCTCAGGGGCAAAGTTCATCCATCTTCTGCACCTGCTGAAGAGTGGCCGGAAAAAAAAGACCTTTAGCTTTCAGGAAAAATAAGAAAGCGTGTGTAGATATGGAAGAAGATCCTCAGGTGAGACAGGAACTGAACCATCGCCACGCCACGGTCACAGGTGCCAATGGCTGCCATGATGTGTTCCACTCTGCTGGGTCAGTCTGGATCAGTCTGGATCAGTTTCTGTGGGTCTGGGATCCGTTTCTGTGGGTCTGGGATCAGTTTCTGTGGGTCTGGGATCAGTTTCTGTGGGTCTGGGATCAGTTTCTGTGGGTCTGGGATCAGTTTCTGTGGGTCTGGGATCAGTTTCTGTGGGTCTGGGATCAGTTTCTGTGGGTCTGGGATCCGTTTCTGTGGGTCTGGGATCAGTTTCTGTTGGTCTGGGATCTGTTTCTGTGGGTCTGGGATCAGTTTCTGTGGCTCTGGGATCAGTTTCTGTGGGTCTGGGGGGAGTTCTGTGTTTTACATCCGTCCTGTGTGTGCATTTAAATGTGTGAGCATCAAAGTGACAATTAGTACCTCATTAAATAGTTTTTATCCCTTCCATCATCAGTGTGACTTCTTTATTGGAGGAAGATTGGAATCAGCATATGAATCCAATAATTTAGCCTGCAAATGTGAAAAAAAAATGTCGTCCTTTAACCCGTGGGTCGGCGTTTAAAAGGACGGGTCGTCCTTTAACCCGTGGGTCGGCGTTTAAAAGGACGGGTCGTCCTCTAACCCGAGGGTCGGCGTTTAAAAGGACGGGTCGTCCTCTAACCCGTGGGTCGGCGTTTAAAAGGACGGGTCGTCCTCTAACCCGTGGGTCGGCGTTTAAAAGGACGGGTCGTCCTTTAACCCGTGGGTCGGCGTTTAAAAGGACGGGTCGTCCTTAAACCCGTGGGTCGGCGTTTAAAAGGACGGGTCGTCCTCTAACCCGTGGGTCGGCGTTTAAAAGGACGGGTCGTTCTTTAACCCGTGGGTCGGCGTTTAAAAGGACGGGTCGTCCTTAAACCCGTGGGTCGGCGTTTAAAAGGACGGGTCGTCCTCTAACCCGTGGGTCGGTGTTTAAAAGGACGGGTCGTCCTCTAACCCGTGGGTCGTCCTCTAACCCGAGGGTCGGCGTTTAAAAGGACGGCGCCGTGATGAGCAGCAACCTTGAGCTGTAAATCAGGTGAAAACCTTTCCTCTGGAGGGCTCTTTTCTTTTCTCCTTTACAAACAGACACAGCTGCAAAGTATTTCTATCAAAACAAGGTTTTATTGCATAAACATGTATGGATATATATTTTTAGATTAAACAGATCCAACTTTGCATTTTTAATATCCACTCAGTTGGTAACTATTGCTGTTTTCTTGCTCCTGTTCCAGGCTGCAGGCCAAGGTTGGAATACATATAATCTGGGTTCAGTTTTATCTTTGTACAGTTTACAGCTGGTAAAAACATGTTGAGGTAAAAACAAAAGTCAAAAACATGAACCGATCCTGAAACAGATGTACAGCGTAACAATGTAAACTTTAAAAGGGCTGAAAGCCTTACATAGTCATGCAAGGATGTCTGAGTGGCACAAATATTAGAGATTTGTTCGGATAAAATGAGCTATGCTGGTTTCAAACGGGCCATGATGTCACAGACAGAAGTAGAAACATCGTGCCGAGAATATCAAAGACAAAAGGATGAGTGTAGCGCACGTTATACAGCAGCTGGTACAGACATATGAGGCAGTGGGACACTCCAGTACAGCCTAAAGTGACTAAAACACAAAATACAGTGGACTGAACGAGTGAAGCCATCCAGAGACTCCGCTGGCTCCACCTCAGAGGATGGGAAACGGACACCATGACGACGTGACCTTGTATTTGCATATTTATGAAAATGCCCTCTTCTGCGCTTGGATTTGATTAATAGCTGGTTGAAACTATAAAAATGGCTATTACAGTAGAAATTGGAAAGTCAAGAGACGAGATACTCACATTTAAACCAAAGTCATTGGATTCCCTGTTTCCTGCAGACTCACTTCCAGTATCGTGCATTTTTGTTGCGATACATGGTCTTAGAAAGCTATGTTCTGTTTTAAAAGAAAGCCCTCGATCCTCTTTCCAGCCAACAGTAAACCACACGGCTGCGCTAACGTCTGACTGAAATGTTTTACTGAGCAAAGACGGGAAGAAAAACCAAAGAAAGACAGGAATGCTCTGAGGTCTTGATGGAAAAGCCCATAAGTCTGCAGCCCATAACTGTCCCAGGGGAGCACCGTATGATTCACAGACACGGCTACATTTACAGAGGGCTGGGTGGTCGAAATGAGAATATTCAGGGGATATATATACTGATTTCACACAGTTATCACACAGAAGTTAATTCAAACAGTACGTGTTGTCACAGGGTTTCATTCGTTCCTTAGACTTGCTACTCGAAACGTGAGAATTTGCTAAGAATCCAACATAGTTTTGGACGAGCTTCCTGTCCTGCACCCACTGAAAGGATGTTTTCATCCTCGGTTTCCATCTGTGGGCTCAGTTAGGCCCTCATCCTTCATACCAGAAGACAAGCTTAACCGTGAACTCCTACAAAGTGTTCCCCAACCTTTCCAGCCCTGTAAGCCTCATGAGTCGGACCAAGCTGCCTGGGTACCACAGGTGTTTGGCCTTACTGTAAATGATGGTACTCTCATGGTGACTGTGGCTGCCTAAACTCCTCCACCTTCATTCCTAACATGGCTCCAATGTGCATTTAAAGCCGACTCACGCCTGCTCCACATAACACAGACTAGAGCTATAACTGGACGATGAGTGCAGAAAGTATACAAGATGAGGCCCAAATGAGTCATTTTAAAGTATTCCATCCAATCCCGATCTGCACAGTTTGGGTTGTGGAAAAAACAAAAGATCTTACCATTAAAAACAGAGACTGATCACAACATGAAGGCTCAGATTCAGTGGTGCTCTCATGTCTCTGCAGTTCTCAGTCTGACCACTAGAGGGCAGCCTTTTCCTAACACGGCTCTACTGTAGATCCCTGATATATCTCACTAGTTTCTATCTTTTTCATACATTCTCTTGTTGAGAGGAGTAATATATTACACAAACTAAGTAGTACTATATATACAGCGAACTCTACGGGGAGCTGGAGTAAATGGCAGTGTATATACTGGCATGCTGCTGTGCAGTTAATTCCACAGTTGGGCAGTTTTACAGTGAAATTCTGAAGCCTTTCGTCTCAGTCTGGTTTCTTTTGGCTTCTCATCTTTAACACCCTTCAGGCAGCCTGAGCAAATGATGTCTGTGGACCAGTGTGTCCAGTGAAGTGGTCCCTCTCTGAGTGTTGAGTTGTGCTTCCTGTAAATACACAAAAAGATCTCATGTGTGCCGAGACGAGGAGACAAAAGTGGGATGTTGGTACACGGCTACATGAGAAGTGAAGAGTTTAAATGTTGTGGCCAATATTCAGTGCTCAGCTCACATTGGATGCAGTTTCTGGAGGGTAAATATGCAGTTATCCGTGATAATTGGTATTTGTTTTCCAAAACTAGGAATGGCTCAAAGCACCTGATTTTCGGTAATTATAAAATCAAGTTTAAAGGGTGGTTTTGGTCTGAAAAACAGCTAAATAAGACCCTATCTTTCCTGTCATGATATAAAACTTCAGGTTCCTTTTGCCCAGTGAGTCCTTCACTGCAGAACCAACACACCTCCTGGATCCGTTTCACAGGGTCAGTTCAAATGAAAACCAAAACTCAACGGGTTGTTGGAGAAGTGCTCGGGTTGTGGTTGGTCCAGCTTTGGCTGCAGAGGCGAGATGCGAGGTCCTGGCTGCTCTCTCCACCCCCCATGCTCACAGTGCAATAGGTTTACTCCATGCCGTTCCGCAGCATCTGGTTGGCTGCGATAAGCATGACACTGATGATGAAAGCCATGGCGAAGGCGCAAATCAGGCTTTTCCTGACACACGTCTGCCGATTCTTCTTCTTAGGGTGGACTGAGAGGAGAGAGAGAGAAGAAGAAATGAGTCATAAGAGTTTCATTGGGCCTTCGTGTCATGACTGGTGCTTTAAAGTTTGTGAACCCTTTAGATTTGGCTGTATGTCTACATAAATAGGACCTGAAATATGGGATTTACGTATTTGAAAATGTATGAAAAAAGTATATGGATGGATGGATGGATGGATGGATGATGGATGGATGGATGGATGGATGGATGATGGATGGATGATGGATGATGGATGGATGATGGATGGATGGATGGATGGATGATGGATGGATAGATGGATGGATGGATGGATGGATGGATGATGGATGGATGATGGATGATGGATGGATGGATGATGGATGGATGATGGATGATGGATGGATGGATGGATGGATGGATGGATGATGGATGGATGGATGGATGGATGGATGGATGATGGATGGATGGATGATGGATGGATGGATGGATGATGGATGATGGATGATGGATGGATGATGGATGGATGGATGGATGGATGATGGATGGATGATGGATGATGGATGATGGATGGATGGATGGATGGATGGATGATGGATGGATGGATGGATGATGGATGGATGGATGGATGGATGATGGATGGATGGATGGATGATGGATGGATGGATGATGGATGGATGATGGATGGATGATGGATGGATGGATGATGGATGGATGATGGATGGATGATGGATGGATGGATGGATGGATGGATGGATGATGGATGGATGATGGATGGATGATGGATGATGGATGATGGATGGATGATGGATGGATGGATGGATGGATGATGGATGGATGATGGATGATGGATGGATGGATGGATGGATGGATGATGGATGGATGGATGATGGATGGATGGATGGATGGATGATGGATGGATGGATGGATGATGGATGGATGGATGGATGGATGATGGATGGATGGATGGATGGATGATGGATGGATGGATGGATGATGGATGGATGGATGAATGGATGGATGATGGACCTCGAAACAACTGAAAGCCTCTCGTACATCGGCTCATGTTGGCGCTCATGTGAACACCGGAAAACAGCGGTGGCCTTGGAAACAAGCTGCCATGAAGACGGCAGCCAGCTGGATAGCTTTTTTTTTGGTGCTGTTTGTTTGGTGCTGTTTGTTTGGTGCTGTTTGTTTGGTGCTGGTTGTTTGGTGCTGGTTGTTTGGTGCTGGTTGTTTGGTGCTGTTTGTTTGGTGCTGTTTGTTTGGTGCTGGTTGTTTGGTGCTGGTTGTTTGGTGCTGGTTGTTTGGTGCTGGTTGTTTGGTGCTGGTTGTTTGGTGCTGGTTGTTTGGTGCTGGTTGTTTGGTGCTGTTTGTTTGGTGCTGTTTGTTTGGTGCTGGTTGTTTGGTGCTGGTTGTTTGGTGCTGTTTGTTTGGTGCTGGTTGTTTGGTGCTGGTTGTTTGGTGCTGTTTGTTTGGTGCTGGTTGTTTGGTGCTGGTTGTTTGGTGCTGGTTGTTTGGTGCTGGTTGTTTGGTGCTGGTTGTTTGGCGCTGTTTGTTTGGCGCTGGTTGTTTGGCGCTGGTTGTTTGGCGCTGGTTGTTTGGCGCTGTTTGTTTGGCGCTGGTTGTTTGGCGCTGTTTGTTTGGCGCTGTTTGTTTGGCGCTGGTTGTTTGGCGCTGTTTGTTTGGCGCTGGTTGTTTGGCGCTGTTTGTTTGGCGCTGGTTGTTTGGTGCTGTTTGTTTGGTGCTGGTTGTTTGGTGCTGGTTGTTTGGTGCTGGTTGTTTGGTGCTGGTTGTTTGGTGCTGGTTGTTTGGTGCTGGTTGTTTGGAGCTGGTTGTTTGGTGCTGGTTGTTTGGTGCTGGTTGTTTGGTGCTGGTTGTTTGGTGCTGGTTGTTTGGTGCTGGTTGTTTGGTGCTGGTTGTTTGGTGCTGGTTGTTTGGTGCTGTTTGTTTGGTGCTGTTTGTTTGGTGCTGGTTGTTTGGTGCTGTTTGTTTGGTGCTGTTTGTTTGGTGCTGTTTGTTTGGTGCTGTTTGTTTGGTGCTGGTTGTTTGGTGCTGGTTGTTTGGTGCTGGTTGTTTGGTGCTGGTTGTTTGGTGCTGGTTGTTTGGAGCTGGTTGTTTGGTGCTGTTTGTTTGGTGCTGGTTGTTTGGTGCTGGTTGTTTGGTGCTGGTTGTTTGGTGCTGGTTGTTTGGTGCTGGTTGTTTGGTGCTGGTTGTTTGGTGCTGGTTGTTTGGTGCTGTTTGTTTGGTGCTGGTTGTTTGGTGCTGGTTGTTTGGTGCTGGTTGTTTGGTGCTGGTTGTTTGGTGCTGGTTGTTTGGTGCTGGTTGTTTGGTGCTGGTTGTTTGGTGCTGGTTGTTTGGCGCTGTTTGTTTGGCGCTGGTTGTTTGGCGCTGGTTGTTTGGCGCTGGTTGTTTGGCGCTGGTTGTTTGGTGCTGGTTGTTTGGCGCTGGTTGTTTGGCGCTGTTTGTTTGGCGCTGGTTGTTTGGCGCTGGTTGTTTGGCGCTGGTTGTTTGGCGCTGTTTGTTTGGCGCTGGTTGTTTGGCGCTGTTTGTTTGGCGCTGGTTGTTTGGTGCTGTTTGTTTGGTGCTGGTTGTTTGGTGCTGTTTGTTTGGTGCTGGTTGTTTGGTGCTGGTTGTTTGGTGCTGGTTGTTTGGTGCTGGTTGTTTGGTGCTGGTTGTTTGGTGCTGGTTGTTTGGTGCTGGTTGTTTGGTGCTGGTTGTTTGGAGCTGGTTGTTTGGTGCTGTTTGTTTGGTGCTGGTTGTTTGGTGCTGGTTGTTTGGTGCTGGTTGTTTGGTGCTGGTTGTTTGGTGCTGTTTGTTTGGTGCTGTTTGTTTGGTGCTGGTTGTTTGGTGCTGTTTGTTTGGTGCTGTTTGTTTGGTGCTGTTTGTTTGGTGCTGTTTGTTTGGTGCTGGTTGTTTGGTGCTGGTTGTTTGGTGCTGGTTGTTTGGTGCTGGTTGTTTGGAGCTGGTTGTTTGGTGCTGTTTGTTTGGTGCTGGTTGTTTGGTGCTGGTTGTTTGGTGCTGGTTGTTTGGTGCTGGTTGTTTGGTGCTGGTTGTTTGGTGCTGTTTGTTTGGTGCTGGTTGTTTGGTGCTGGTTGTTTGGTGCTGGTTGTTTGGTGCTGGTTGTTTGGTGCTGGTTGTTTGGCGCTGTTTGTTTGGCGCTGGTTGTTTGGCGCTGGTTGTTTGGCGCTGGTTGTTTGGCGCTGGTTGTTTGGCGCTGGTTGTTTGGCGCTGGTTGTTTGGCGCTGTTTGTTTGGCGCTGTTTGTTTGGCGCTGGTTGTTTGGCGCTGGTTGTTTGGCGCTGGTTGTTTGGCGCTGGTTGTTTGGCGCTGGTTGTTTGGCGCTGTTTGTTTGGCGCTGGTTGTTTGGCGCTGGTTGTTTGGCGCTGGTTGTTTGGCGCTGGTTGTTTGGCGCTGGTTGTTTGGCGCTGGTTGTTTGGCGCTGTTTGTTTGGCGCTGGTTGTTTGGTGCTGGTTGTTTGGTGCTGGTTGTTTGGTGCTGGTTGTTTGGTGCTGGTTGTTTGGTGCTGGTTGTTTGGTGCTGGTTGTTTGGTGCTGGTTGTTTGGTGCTGGTTGTTTGGTGCTGGTTGTTTGGTGCTGTTTGTTTGGTGCTGGTTGTTTGGCGCTGGTTGTTTGGCGCTGTTTGTTTGGCGCTGGTTGTTTGGCGCTGTTTGTTTGGCGCTGTTTGTTTGGCGCTGGTTGTTTGGTGCTGGTTGTTTGGTGCTGGTTGTTTGGTGCTGGTTGTTTGGTGCTGGTTGTTTGGTGCTGTTTGTTTGGTGCTGGTTGTTTGGTGCTGTTTGTTTGGTGCTGGTTGTTTGGCGCTGTTTGTTTGGCGCTGGTTGTTTGGCGCTGGTTGTTTGGTGCTGGTTGTTTGGTGCTGGTTGTTTGGTGCTGTTTGTTTGGTGCTGGTTGTTTGGTGCTGTTTGTTTGGTGCTGTTTGTTTGGTGCTGTTTGTTTGGTGCTGGTTGTTTGGTGCTGTTTGTTTGGTGTTGTTTGTTTGGTGCTGGTTGTTTGCTGCTGTTTGTTTGGTGCTGGTTGTTTGGTGCTGGTTGTTTGGTGCTGGTTGTTTGGTGCTGTTTGTTTGGCGTTGTTTGTTTGGCGTTGTTTGTTTGGCGCTGGTTGTTTGGCGCTGTTTGTTTGGCGCTGGTTGTTTGGTGCTGGTTGTTTGGCGCTGTTTGTTTGGCGCTGGTTGTTTGGTGCTGGTTGTTTGGTGCTGGTTGTTTGGTGCTGGTTGTTTGGTGCTGTTTGTTTGGTGCTGGTTGTTTGGTGCTGGTTGTTTGGTGCTGTTTGTTTGGTGCTGGTTGTTTGGTGCTGGTTGTTTGGTGCTGGTTGTTTGGTGCTGGTTGTTTGGTGCTGGTTGTTTGGTGCTGTTTGTTTGGTGCTGGTTGTTTGGTGCTGGTTGTTTGGCGCTGGTTGTTTGGCGCTGGTTGTTTGGCGCTGGTTGTTTGGCGCTGTTTGTTTGGCGCTGTTTGTTTGGCGCTGGTTGTTTGGCGCTGGTTGTTTGGCGCTGGTTGTTTGGTGCTGGTTGTTTGGCGCTGGTTGTTTGGCGCTGTTTGTTTGGCGCTGTTTGTTTGGCGCTGGTTGTTTGGCGCTGGTTGTTTGGCGCTGGTTGTTTGGCGCTGGTTGTTTGGTGCTGGTTGTTTGGTGCTGTTTGTTTGGTGCTGGTTGTTTGGTGCTGTTTGTTTGGTGCTGTTTGTTTGGTGCTGTTTGTTTGGTGCTGTTTGTTTGGTGCTGGTTGTTTGGTGCTGTTTGTTTGGTGTTGTTTGTTTGGTGCTGGTTGTTTGGTGCTGGTTGTTTGGTGCTGTTTGTTTGGCGTTGTTTGTTTGGCGTTGTTTGTTTGGCGCTGGTTGTTTGGCGCTGGTTGTTTGGTGCTGGTTGTTTGGTGCTGTTTATTTGGCGTTGTTTGTTTGGCGTTGTTTGTTTGGCGTTGTTTGTTTGGCGCTGGTTGTTTGGCGCTGTTTGTTTGGCGCTGGTTGTTTGGTGCTGGTTGTTTGGTGCCATTTGTTTGGCGCTGGTTGTTTGGTGCTGGTTGTTTGGTGCCATTTGTTTGGCGCTGGTTGTTTGGCGCTGTTTGTTTGGTGCTGTTTGTTTGGTGCTGGTTGTTTGGCGCTGTTTGTTTGGCGCTGTTTGTTTGGTGCTGGTTGTTTGGTGCTGGTTGTTTGGTGCTGTTTGTTTGGCGCTGGTTGTTTGGCGCTGGTTGTTTGGTGCTGGTTGTTTGGTGCTGTTTGTTTGGTGCTGGTTGTTTGGTGCTGGTTGTTTGGTGCTGGTTGTTTGGTGCTGGTTGTTTGGTGCTGGTTGTTTGGCGTTGTTTGTTTGGCGTTGTTTGTTTGGCGCTGTTTGTTTGGTGCTGGTTGTTTGGTGTTGTTTGTTTGGCGCTGGTTGTTTGGTGCTGGTTGTTTGGTGCTGGTTGTTTGGCGCTGGTTGTTTGGTGCTGGTTGTTTGGCGTTGTTTGTTTGGCGTTGTTTGTTTGGCGCTGTTTGTTTGGTGCTGGTTGTTTGGTGTTGTTTGTTTGGTGCTGGTTGTTTGGTGCTGGTTGTTTGGTGCTGGTTGTTTGGCGCTGTTTGTTTGGTGCTGGTTGTTTGGTGCTGTGTGTTTGGTGCTGGTTGTTTGCTGCTGTTTGTTTGGCGTTGTTTGTTTGGCGTTGTTTGTTTGGCGCTGGTTGTTTGGCGTTGTTTGTTTGGCGCTGTTTGTTTGGCGCTGTTTGTTTGGCGCTGTTTGTTTGGTGCTGTGTGTTTGGTGCTGGTTGTTTGCTGCTGTTTGTTTGGCGTTGTTTGTTTGGCGTTGTTTGTTTGGCACTGGTTGTTTGGCGCTGGTTGTTTGGTGCTGTGTGTTTGGCGCTGGTTGTTTGGTGCTGTTTGTTTGGTGCTGTGTGTTTGGCGCTGTTTGTTTGGCGCTGGTTGTTTGGTGCTGTTTGTTTGGTGCTGGTTGTTTGGTGCTGTTTGTTTGGTGCTGGTTGTTTGGTGCTGGTTGTTTGCTGCTGTTTGTTTGGTGCTGTTTGTTTGGTGCTGGTTGTTTGGTGCTGGTTGTTTGGTGCTGGTTGTTTGGTGCTGGTTGTTTGGCGTTGTTTGTTTGGCGTTGTTTGTTTGGCGCTGGTTGTTTGGCGCTGTTTGTTTGGCGCTGGTTGTTTGGTGTTGTTTGTTTGGTGCTGGTTGTTTGGTGCTGGTTGTTTGGTGCTGGTTGTTTGGCGTTGTTTGTTTGGCGTTGTTTGTTTGGCGCTGTTTGATTGGCGCTGTTTGTTTGGTGCCGGTTGTTTGGTGCTGGTTGTTTGGTGCCGTTGTTTGGTGTTTTGTTTTGGTGCCGTTGTTTGGTGTTGTTTGGTGTTTGGAGCTGTTTGTTTGGTGCTGTTTGTTTGGTGCTGGTTGTTTGGTGCTGGTTGTTTGGTGCCGGTTGTTTGGTGCCGGTTGTTTGGAGCTGTTTTTTTGGTGCCGGTTGTTTGGTGCTGTTTCTTTGGTGCCGGTTGTTTGGTGCCGTTTGTTTGGCGCCGTTTGTTTGGTGCCGTTTGTTTGGTGCCGTTTGTTTGGCGCCGCTTGTTTGGCGCTGTTTGTTTGGCGCTGGTTGTTTGGTGCTGTTTGTTTGGTGCTGTTTGTTTGGTGCTGTTTGTTTGGTGCTGTTTGTTTGGTGCTGTGTGTTTGGTGCTGGTTGTTTGGTGCTGGTTGTTTGGTGCTGGTTGTTTGGTGCTGTTTGTTTGGTGGTGGTTGTTTGCTGCTGTTTGTTTGGTGCTGTTTGTTTGGTGCTGTTTGTTTGGTGCTGGTTGTTTGGTGCTGGTTGTTTGGTGCTGGTTGTTTGGTGCTGGTTGTTTGGCACTGTTTGTTTGGCGCTGTTTGTTTGGCGTTGTTTGTTTGGCGCTGTTTGTTTGGCGCTGTTTGTTTGGCGCTGTTTGTTTGGAGCTGTTTGTTTGCTGCTGTTTGTTTGGTGCTGGTTGTTTGGTGCTGGTTGTTTGGTGCTGGTTGTTTGGTGCCGGTTGTTTGGAGCTGTTTTTTTGGTGCCGGTTGTTTGGTGCTGTTTCTTTGGTGCCGGTTGTTTGGTGCCGTTTGTTTGGCGCCGTTTGTTTGGTGCCGTTTGTTTGGTGCCGTTTGTTTGGCGCCGCTTGTTTGGCGCCGTTCGTTTGGTGCCGTTCGTTTGGTGCCGTTTGTTTGGTGCTGGTTGTTTGGTGCTGTTTGTTTGGTGCCGGTTGTTTGGTGCTGTTTGTTTGGTGCCGTTTGTTTGGTGCCGTTCGTTTGGTGCCGTTCGTTTGGTGCTGGTTGTTTGGTGCTGTTTGTTTGGAGCCGTCCGTTTGGAGCCGTTCGTTTGGTGCTGGTTGTTTGGTGCTGTTTGTTTGGTGCCGGTCGTTTGGTGCCGTTCGTTTGGTGCCGTTCGTTTGGTGCCGTTCGTTTGGTGCTGGTTGTTTGGTGCTGTTTGTTTGGTGCCGGTTGTTTGGCGCCGTTCGTTTGGTGCCGTTCGTTTGGTGCCGTTCGTTTGGTGCCGGTTGTTTGGTGCCGTTTGTTTGGTGCCGTTTGTTTGGTGCCGTTCGTTTGGTGCCGTTCGTTTGGTGCCGGTTGTTTGGTGCTGTTTGTTTGGAGCCGTCCGTTTGGAGCCGTTCGTTTGGTGCCGGTTGTTTGGTGCCGGTTGTTTGGTGCTGTTTGTTTGGTGCCGTTTGTTTGGTGCCGTTTGTTTGGTGCCGTTCGTTTGGTGCCGTTCGTTTGGTGCTGGTTGTTTGGTGCTGTTTGTTTGGTGCTGTTTGTTTGGCGCCGTTCGTTTGGAGCCGTTCGTTTGGAGCCGTTCGTTTGGAGCCGTTCGTTTGGAGCCGTTCGTTTGGAGCCGTTCGTTTGGTGCCGTTCGTTTGGTGCTGTTTGTTTGGTGCTGGTTTTTTGGTGCTGTTTTTTATGGGGACATATGGCACCAAAACAGAGCCCCATGTGTGAACATGTTGGTGGATGTATCATGGTTTGGGTCAATATGCTGCACCAGGGCAGATTAAAGGCATCGGCTGAAGGATTAAGTCTGAATTAACAGATTCTACAGCAAAACAGGATCTCAGCATGTCTTTCAACCAAAGAATGGTTCAAATAGGAACCGAGTTAATGCTTAAAAACCTTTAAAAACCAGCATATGAGGGAAAAGCCACTGATATCTTTGGGTTGAAGTCGTCTCCACAAACCCCTTCAAGGTGATGTGAAGGACTAACCAACAGCAGGCACCAGAATCTGACAGCAAAGGCTTTCTTTTACTCACAGATATGCACATCTAAATCCATCTATATCCACTTCTAAACATGCTGAAATGACAAATATCTGCTCATCTGGAATCTGATGCAACAACACATCTGGATAAAGCTGGAAAAGAGGTTCTGAAAACAGCTGAGATGCTCCTTTTATTCCAGCTCCAGGAATGTCCTGAAGAAATGTTGAGCAGCTTCAGTCCCTGGGACAACATCCCTCCCTCTAAGGTCCAGCGGCTGGTCTCTTCCGTCCCCAGATGTGTCCAGATGTGGTTAAAGGAAGAGGGGATGCTACACAGTGGTGAACTGGGCCTCATCCCAATGCTTTTGAGACACGTTGATGACATTTAAAATGAGAAGAAAGAGCGAAATGTCTCACATTTGATGTTGTTCCTGGTGGAAAACTGTAAATCTGCTGCGTTCTGATTTTATTCACGCCCCACACGGCGTCCAGATGTTTTTGGGGCTGTATAAGTGTTGTGATCTGTGCTGTTTCAGATCATATTTCTGCAGAGGTCTATAAATGTTGGAGCTCACCTCAGCCAAATGAAAAGTGTGACATGCAGTCAAAAGCTCTGAAACAAACTGTTTTGTCACACTTCATGCTAACGTGAATAAAAAACTCTTCTTTTGCACCTCAATAAAAATGTCAGATTTCAGAATCCTGGCTCGGTTCTCACGGGACACGAATGTCCTTTGCCTGAAAGAAAAGGCTTTCCAGTTGCCTTGAGTTGCAGCTTATTTCTGTGACCCAGATTTGAAGCAGAAGTGACTCAGAGCGGTTACAAAAGCAGCAAAAACAAAGGCAGGGTGGAACTTTTGCTCTGCTATCAGTCTGTTCAGGACTTCCTTCCCCCAAAGACGGGGTTTCATGGTGATTGAAAGAGGCAGATGAGCAGAGAAGTTTCCTTTCTGCCAGTTCCCCTGTCTGAGTCTGTCAGAGTCCCACACTGCATCAGTAACTCCGACTCAGAGCTCTGACTGGTGGGTCGAAGAGGAGCTGTGAGCAGAACTGAGCTCCCACCTGACAGACAGAGGATGGTGGAAGGAAGTAGAGGATGAGGGTAACAGACTCCTTTCATCTCCTCTTCTTAAACCCTCTTTTATTTCAGTGTTTTAACTCCCCCTAACCTCCCCAACACATGGTATATTCCACCCTAAACACCAGAAACTTTGGGAAATGTCTGGCCAGCACTTCCCTGATCCCTTCTTTAGCCTCTTATCTCCTCCATTTCCCGCCGGCACACTCTTTTTAGGTCTCACTGAGCCTGTGGGCCGGTACCCAGTGGATTCATTAAGACTTTTAGAAGTTTTCTAGCACATTTGATCTGTCTTTACTGCTCTCCAGTCTGTCTTGAAGGATGTTTCACAGCAGCCATGGGGCCAGGTTTCTGCTTTTGTTTCTGTAGACACCTTACAGATCAAACCTGGGGCAGATATTTCTTTATTTTAACACATTAAGTAGGATTTCAAGCAAAATTTCACCCAAAAAATGTGTCTTCAAAGGTGCTTTTAACTCATTTCAGTCATGGCTACCTCATTATAAACAACCCATCCTCACATTTCTGCTGCAGAGGAATTATCTTAACCGAGATGTGATCATATTTCATGTTAAAGCATCTTTTCTTTTCCCTAACCGGCGTTGTTTGTCTTCTATATTCAAAGGACCTGAGCAGGAAGATTGTGTCTTTATCATTTCTCACTAAACTCTGCTCCAGGGATCCGTCAGAGACCTGGAAGCAGGTCAGTCTCCTGCTGTTTCTTGTATTTTTGCACATTTTTCCTTGGCTTTTAGCTCCAGTATATTGAGATATAGATTTCCCCATCAACCCCTCTGCAACAGATTTCTTTTCTGTTTCTTTAGAGCTTTTTCACCTTGGTAACCGCAGCCTGTGCTGCTGTAAATAATGCAGAATATGAACGCCGCGCTTCCTCACCTCCCTCATACTCGGGACAGTTCCCTGAGGTTTCATTGAGGCTCTCCTCCTCGGTGATGATGATGTTCTCGATGTCCTTCATCGTCAGGTGGTCTCGGAAAGCGTGGAACAGCACCTGCTTGAGCTCATCCAGAGACAGCTGCTGCATGTCAAACTGCAGGGACACAGGGATCAATGCAGAGAGCCATCAGCAGTGTGTGAGATAACCGAGCAGCATGTTCTGCACCGGCTTATATCTGCAGAAACGCTGCTTTGTAATGTGAAGCTGAAGCTATTTACAGCCGTCTGATTGTGTGTGATACAGGAGGATTAATGCATGCCGGCCCCATCAATTCAATGGCTTTATCAATTAAAACGCTGCATTTACAGCCTTATAAAATGATTCAGGAGGCTCTGATGTGACTCCTTTGCTCCATCTTTTATGATCTTCCAGAGAAAATCACATCCTCCCCGCAGCTCTTCCCTTAAATCCACACATATGTATGCACAGAGCATCCCGGCGTTATTTACATCCCTGACAGCCTCAAATACAATCAGTCGCTTGGTTTCGCACAACAGATGGACACAGCGAGGCCGGCATGGGGAAGAGGGGGAGAAAAGGGGGTCGGGGGAGAGGGGAAGGACGAGGAAAGTATGAAGAGGAGGCAGATGAGTGAAGAAGAGGGACAGATGGTGGCAGAGATGCTTTATTAGACTTAAAAAGACGTCAAATCGTCTAGTTTCACAAACTAGAAGTAAAATATCTGAACATTAAAGAGACCAAAGTAAGAAAGAATAATATATTTAAGAGCTATTTCCACTTTTCTTTCTCATTTTCAGTCTTTGAATGTAAAATTTCTCATTTTTGGCATAGATGAAAACATCTGAAGGGTCAAACCGGTCCTTTGGGTCCGAGACACCAGAAGGTTTCAATTAAGACTCAAAGTGGGAGAAACGGCTGAATTTCCCCCGACCAAAGGCAGAAAAGAAGCCGTTTCACATGCAGGCGGAGCTTCATATGAGAGAAGCATCAAACTTCCAACTGAAGCGTCACCAGAGGACAGTTAGAAAGATATTAATCCGCTTATGGAAGAGAGGGAAACTATCTTCAGACATACATATGTTCGCATAATGAGGCAAGCAAACACATTTTATGTAACTGAGTGAGATCACCATGTGTTTGCATGCCTCCTCCTCTCTGCACATGTCTATTGATTTATCATTCATTTCCATAATTATGGAAATACTCCCACGTACCACACAGGCTTTAGAGCAGAAACAAACACCACAGGAGGAGGATTTCACATGGGAGAAACACCCGGCTTCTTCCCCTAAAAGGAAAGAAGAAGCCTAAAAAGCCACTTTACACATTTACACCTCAGCCAGAGTGCAGCTGTCCCACCTCCACCTTTGGGGTCCTTTTTTATCTGATTGATGGATTAATACCTCCTAACAGCTTGAATTATCATATTTTATCTCTTCTGTGTGACCAAATGTGGTCGCTACTCGATGTCTTCATGGATTATTTCCACATAAATCTTCTAAATTCTCCATTATAAAACCCCTTTCTTGGTCTTTTGTTCCATAATGGCCCATCCTGGAGGAGGAATCGTTCCTCAGATGCTCTGTTCAGGGTTTCTTCTCTAGTTTTCCTTTGAAAAAGGCTCCTTCTCTGTAATCAAGTGCTGAATGAGTGGTATTCGGAGACTGTGAAGCCCCATGAGGCTATGATGGCTCGTATGAAGAAAGAAAGGACTTGACTGGACTTGTCTTCTGGCTCAGATCTCAGAGGATCTCAGAGACAGAGGAGCTAAGCAAGGTGTTGAAAACAGAAGGTGAGAGGAGCTGCTGCAGCCAACTATCAGCCGTCTGGGAGGATTTTTACTCAAAAAATGACAGAAAACTATTTCATTCTTTGGAAAACACGACTATAAGATATACGGTGATGATTTTCTCAAAGGAATACCTTAATATGCAGATGAGTGTGGAGTTAAAAGGGAGCGCTGGCAGAGCTTAATGAGCTGTTGCAGCTGGCTGACTGACAGGAAACATGCCCCCGACAAGAGAGCTGTCACTGGAAACAATGGAAAGGATGATAAAAGCACCTCAATAAACTGCATCGAGTCAAAGTCTGACAAAAGATGCTGGTTCCACCCCACTTTGGGCCAAGTGCCAACACAAAGGAAGTGAAAGGGAAACATGTCAGAGAGCCAAACTCAAAGCAACGTGTCTTAAAGCTGATGCACAACTTTGGGCATAAAGAAGGACATTTCTATGCTTATAAGGACAAATATTTAGCCGGTAAATAAAATCATCCTGACTGTGGATTCAAAGGTTTTTAAACAGGCGTCAGATAAAGAGATTTCAGACTATAAAAAGTGGAAAATATAGAGGAAAGTCGCTTGTTTTCTCAACTTCATCCATCAGATTCTGTGCATTTGGTTCTAAAAGAGGAGCCTGATGGAAACATATCAATTTTAGCATTTTTGCTGCTTCTTTTAGCACCAAACTCAAACTCCCAGAGGCCTGCTTCTGCTGTTTATTAACAGGGAGAGGATTAAAGGGGCTATTTCCAGCTGTGAGTAAAGGTCTGAGGCAGATGTGTCCATCAAAGACATTTTCTGCCTCCTTAGCAGCAGCAGGAGCATTTTTCAGCCTCAGAGGAATAATAAATTAAGTGTACATGTATCCTTTTGATCAAATTGTCACTAGATGTGATTAATTTTTTCACAATTTGATATTTCTTTTGCATTCTCGACCTGAAAAAAGCCGTCGGTTGTATTAATTCATGGATTTTTTTAATTTAATGTGTGAAAATCACCTGAGTTTCGATGGTTTTTCCTTCTCTTTTTCCTTCTCTTTTTCTTTCTTTTGGCAGAATGTAACAGCTGAATAAATGGCCTAATTCTTTTGGCAGGGATTGTACTGTTTGAGTCACCTTTTTTCTGGTGGACCTGGAAAATATAATTATCTGTAAGTGAGCATCATGGGGGTCCCTGAAACCATCTGTCTGATATCATGTAGGTCTGCCTCGGTCTGCCAGAGCTGCTCATGCACTTTATCAGGGGCTCTTTGTGGGGTTTCTGTTGCTATGGTCCCCATGTCAACGTCATATTGACCTTTTTTAGGGGGTCATTGCCAATTTGCAGACCTGGTAAAAAAATATGTGGCGCTCCAGGGAACATAAGCAAGCTGTGGCACGAGCAGCTGGAGGTGATGCTTGATTTCTGCTGTCTGGGCCTCGAATGCATGCAGGGAAACGGAGCGAAATGTGTCTGAGCTGCAGATGACAGCTGAAGAAAGGCAGCTCCAGAGCAGCTTCCTGTTGCCACCAGCAGACTCTGACGGACGCTCACGGAGAAACCGACAGGCCACATGAAGATCTGAGAGATTTCTGAACCTAAATCTGCGAGAACACGGCGAGAGCCTGTCAGCGAGAGCCAAGACGCATCAATCAGAGGAGCAGGTGCCTCCAGCCTCTCGTCCCGCCGGGCCTCATTCAGCACAGGCTCCAGTCGTCAGGCCTCCACCTGCTCTGTCTTCTGACCCTTAACAAAAAGTTTGTTTGATTTCCTCTGACTTTACCAGCTTAATGTCTCACATTGGAGTAAAGATGATGCTAAACTAAAGAAATCTGAACAATGACACTTAAAAAATGGCTGAAATGAGGCCTCAGAACCAGTCACAGCTGACTGAGGGAAAAGCAGCTCTGAAAGCATTTCATCAGCCCATATTACAGCCATTTCTCAGTTATTATGCAACAGGGAGGCAACCCTTTAAAAGACTGATATCAGAGCTCATTAAAATGAACGTTACAGAGTGTTTCAGCAGAGATTTGAACCACTTCTTACCCTTTTCACAGATAGACTGAGACAAACCTCAGCTCTGACTCTGTTGGGTTTATGTTCTTTGGGACTCTGTCCTTTGGGTTCTGGAGCTTCTTTGGCTTCACCTTTTCTCTAAAAAAGCTTTTCCTTGTGCCGCTCCGATAGGTTTCCCTCCTAATTCCAGTTTTAACTGCTCTGGTCATCATTCATGCTCCTCGGGTCCCTTTGTTTGCACGGCGCCTTCTTTATGCCGACTCGGGTCCCATCTTCATCAGCTTTCTCTGTTTTTGTCCATTCGATTCGATCAGAGGACTGTTTCCCACCTTTGATTAAGAGAGTAAGACTCTAGTTTGCTCCTCATCCTCCTTCCTTCTCCTGTGAGCTTCCACAGATGTTTCTTCTTCTTAGGTTGCACAAACAGAACTCCATCTGAAGCCTTCAGCTGCTCGGCTCAGGGAAGTAAACGCCAGGAAAAGGGTGAAGGTTGTGATGCTCTGTTTGGAAAGTATCAGGACATTCTGATGGGGGAGCAGTCCTGCCGGGGTGGCTGCCCCCCTCTGACAGAGCAGCTGCCATGTGGAGAACTCGCTCTTCTGTTTGGGTTAGTTATGTGAGATGAAGGAAACATCCTGATGAATGCCAGGACCTGGGAAGCTGAAAGGTTTGTGGACAGGTGCAGAGAACAGCTTCTCCTGGTAGAGTTTGCATCCAATAAAGAAGCTGAAATCCTCCCTGAATCTATTCAAATCTATTGGCTGTTAGCGTCAGACCTCCACTGTCTGCAGCAGTCTGTCAATAAAGGCAAAAACCTCCTTTCTGTCTTACTTTGTGATGAGAGCCACACAGCAAATGAACTGTTTTAAACGCCCAGCAACCCGAGAACATGTTCTTACTGCAGGCATCTGACTCTGAAGTCTCTCAGATGAACTCACAGCACATTTCTGTCTGGTGAGCTCATTGATTATGAGCACAGAAATCAGAATATCATCAGAATATTTGAATGAAATGTCCAGATTTATTGAACAGCAGCAAAATAAAGGCTTTTCATCTGGAAGAGTCCAAAACAAAGATGTTCTGGACAATAATTGTGGTGCGAATGAGTCAATGAACGATGTTTTACTGCAGAACGATGAGCTGAACATTCATCTGAGAGGCTGAGAGGAATGAGCAGAATCCCACTGAACCAGAGCAAAGAAAGAGGCAGAAACTGCCGGCAGGAAGCTCCTGTTTTCCTGCATCCAGCAGCTGCTGAAGGTTCTGCAGCCAAACATCTGTAAACATTTTCAGTCAGACTGTAGGGAAGCTTTGTGCTGCTGAAGAAAAAGGAACCAAAGGACCAAAAGAATTTCAATAATTCTACTTTCTTATTACAGATAAAACCAGATAAAACCTGCTAATTCTGCAGTGAAGGAATCGTGCTGACGGTTTCTCTGTGGTGACCCAGCTCCATCTCCTCCTTTTTTCTCCTCCTTTTTAACCCAGCTCCATCTCTCCTGCCTCCTCTGAAGTCTGTGAAATAGAAACAGGCTCCTCTGAGACACCCCCCTGCAGCCATTTCCCTCCCCTCCTCTCCTGCTGGACTCTTTGGCTTTGTGCTTTCCTCTCCCTCTCCATCCATCCATCCTTTCCCGCTCCATCCATCCATCCTTTCCCGCTCCATCCATCCATCCTTTCCCGCTCCATCCATCCTTTCTGGCTCCATCCCTCCTTTCCCGCTCCATCCATCCATCCTTTCCCGCTCCATCCATCCTCTCCCGCTCCATCCATCCTATCCGGCTCCATCCATCCTTTCCCGCTCCATCCATCCATCCTTTCCCGCTCCATCCATCCTCTCCCGCTCCATCCATCCTATCCGGCTCCATCCATCCTTTCCCGCTCCATCCATCCTTTCCCGCTCCATCCATCCATCCTTTCCCGCTCCATCCATCCTCTCCCGCTCCATCCATCCTATCCGGCTCCATCCATCCTTTCCCGCTCCATCCATCCATCCTTTCCCGCTCCATCCATCCTTTCCCGCTCCATCCATCCTTTCCCGCTCCATCCATCCTTTCCCGCTCCATCCATCCTTTCCCGCTCCATCCATCCTTTCCCGCTCCATCCATCCATCCTTTCCCTCTCCATCCATCCTTTCCCGCTCCATCCATCCTTTCCCGCTCCATCCTTTCCCGCTCCATCCATCCTTTCCCGCTCCATCCATCCTTTCCCGCTCCATCCATCCATCCTTTCCCTCTCCATCCATCCTTTCCCGCTCCATCCATCCTTTCCCGCTCCATCCATCCTTTCCCGCTCCATCCTTTCCCTCTCCATCCATCCTTTCCCTCTCCATCCATCCTTTCCCGCTCCATCCATCCTCTCCCGCTCCATCCATCCTTTCCCGCTCCATCCTTTCCCTCTCCATCCATCCTTTCCCTCTCCATCCATCCATCCTTTCCCTCTCCATCCATCCTTTCCCGCTCCATCCATCCTTTCCCGCTCCATCCATCCTTTCCCTCTCCATCCATCCTTTCCCGCTCCATCCATCCTTTCCCGCTCCATCCATCCATCCTCTCCCGCTCCATCCATCCTTTCCCGCTCCATCCATCCTTTCCCTCTCCATCCATCCTTTCCTGCTCCATCCTCTCCCGCTCCATCCATCCTTTCCCGCTCCATCCTTTCCATCTCCATCCATCCTTTCCCGCTCCATCCATCCTTTCCCGCTCCATCCATCCTTTCCCTCTCCATCCATCCTTTCCCGCTCCATCCATCCTTTCCCTCTCCATCCATCCTTTCCTGCTCCATCCTCTCCCGCTCCATCCATCCTTTCCCGCTCCATCCATCCATCCTTTCCCTCTCCATCCATCCTTTCCCGCTCCATCCATCCATCCTTTCCCGCTCCATCCATCCTTTCCCGCTCCATCCATCCATCCTTTCCCTCTCCATCCATCCTTTCCCTCTCCATCCATCCTTTCCCGCTCCATCCATCCTTTCCCTCTCCATCCCTCCTTTCCCGCTCCATCCATCCATCCTTTCCCGCTCCATCCATCCTTTCCCGCTCCATCCATCCATCCTTTCCCTCTCCATCCATCCTTTCCCGCTCCATCCATCCTTTCCCGCTCCATCCATCCATCCTTTCCCTCTCCATCCCTCCTTTCCCGCTCCATCCATCCATCCTTTCCCGCTCCATCCATCCATCCCCGCTCCATCCATCCATCCTTTCCCTCTCCATCCCTCCTTTCCCGCTCCATCCATCCATCCTTTCCCGCTCCATCCATCCTTTCCCGCTCCATCCATCCATCCTTTCCCTCTCCATCCATCCTTTCCCGCTCCATCCATCCATCCTTTCCCTCTCCATCCATCCTTTCCCGCTCCATCCATCCTTTCCCGCTCCATCCATCCTTTCCCGCTCC
Organism: Leuresthes tenuis; assembly: GCA_036924055.1. Lineage (NCBI taxonomy): Eukaryota > Metazoa > Chordata > Actinopteri > Atheriniformes > Atherinopsidae > Leuresthes > Leuresthes tenuis. The sequence continues at coordinate 527,923 of JAVGWW010000021.1, forward strand.
ATCCATCCTCTCCCGCTCCATCCATCCTTTCCCGCTCCATCCATCCATCCTTTCCCTCTCCATCCATCCTTTCCCGCTCCATCCATCCATCCTTTCCCGCTCCATCCATCCATCCTTTCCCGCTCCATCCATCCTTTCCCGCTCCATCCATCCATCCTTTCCCTCTCCATCCCTCCTTTCCCGCTCCATCCATCCATCCTTTCCCTCTCCATCCATCCTCTCCCGCTCCATCCATCCATCCTTTCCCGCTCCATCCATCCTTTCCCTCTCCATCCATCCTTTCCCGCTCCATCCATCCATCCTTTCCCTCTCCATCCATCCTTTCCCGCTCCATCCATCCTTTCCCGCTCAATCCATCCTTTCCCTCTCCATCCCTCCTTTCCCGCTCCATCCATCCATCCTTTCCCTCTCCATCCCTCCTTTCCCGCTCCATCCATCCATCCTTTCCCGCTCCATCCATCCATCCTTTCCCGCTCCATCCATCCTCTCCCGCTCCATCCATCCTTTCCCTCTCCATCCATCCATCCTTTCCCGCTCCATCCATCCATCCTTTCCCTCTCCATCCATCCATCCTTTCCCGCTCCATCCATCCATCCTTTCCCGCTCCATCCATCCTCTCCCTCTCCATCCATCCTTTCCCTCTCCATCCATCCATCCTTTCCCGCTCCATCCCTCCTTTCCCGCTCCATCCATCCTTTCCCTCTCCATCCATCCATCCTTTCCCGCTCCATCCCTCCTTTGCCGCTCCATCCATCCTTTGCCGCTCCATCCATCCATCCTTCCCCGCTCCATCCATCCATCCTTTCCCGCTCCATCCATCCTCTCCCGCTCCATCCATCCTTTCCCGCTCCATCCATCCTCTCCCGCTCCATCCATCCTTTCCCGCTCCATCCATCCATCCTTTCCCGCTCCATCCATCCATCCTTTCCCGCTCCATCCATCCATCCTTTCCCGCTCCATCCATCCATCCTTTCCCGCTCCATCCATCCTTTCCCGCTCCATCCATCCTTTCCCGCTCCATCCATCCTTTCCCGCTCCATCCATCCTTTCCCGCTCCATCCATCCTTTCCCGCTCCATCCATCCATCCTTTCCCGCTCCATCCATCCTTTCCCGTTCCATCCATCCATCCTTTCCCGCTCCATCCATCCATCCTTTCCCGCTCCATCCATCCATCCTTTCCCGCTCCATCCATCCTTTCCCGCTCCATCCATCCTTTCCCGTTCCATCCATCCATCCTTTCCCGCTCCATCCATCCTTTCCCGCTCCATCCATCCTTTCCCGCTCCATCCATCCTTTCCCGCTCCATCCATCCTTTCCCGCTCCATCCATCCATCCTTTCCCGCTCCATCCATCCTTTCCCGCTCCATCCATCCTTTCCCGCTCCATCCATCCATCCTTTCCCGCTCCATCCATCCTTTCCCTCTCCATCCATCCATCCTTTCCCTCTCCATCCATCCTTTCCCTCTCCATCCATCCTTTCCCGCTCCATCCATCCTTTCCCGCTCCATCCATCCTTTCCCTCTCCATCCATCCTTTCCCGCTCCATCCATCCTTTCCCGCTCCATCCATCCTTTCCCGCTCCATCCATCCTTTCCCTCTCCATCCATCCTTTCCCGCTCCATCCATCCTTTCCCGCTCCATCCATCCTTTCCCGCTCCATCCATCCATCCTTTCCCTCTCCATCCATCCTTTCCCTCTCCATCCATCCTTTCCCGCTCCATCCATCCTTTCCCGCTCCATCCATCCTTTCCCTCTCCATCCATCCTCTCCCTCTCCATCCATCCTCTCCCTCTCCATCCCTCCTTTCCCGCTCCATCCTTTGTGGGAGTTGAATGTTTTAAATCCCCTGAGATGCACACTGTCTGCCACCTTCATGAGTCACAGACTCTCACACGTCTTTCATTTTCTCTTCTCCTTTGTGATTTTCCTTCATATTCCTGTCTCTTTATGTGGGGCACCCCCCCCATCCCCTCATATTGTCTCTTTAGGCTCGCTGGGTGGCACCCTGCAGTCCAGGTTGGTCCTCCTCTCCATCCCAGAAGCTGTGCATCTCATTTATAAAAGATCTTCCATTAAAATCAGCATTTGAATGTGTTTGTTTTCTGATCCGTGAACAGCATAGTTAACCGTTTCCTCAGTTATTATCTTCTCTAAAGAGATGAAACCTGGGATGAGGAAGGTCTGTGTAACTTCCTCCTGATTCCAGTGAGTCAGCCTCTAAACATTTCTCCTCTCAGTTGGTCCAAGGGAAGCAGAGCACAGCTTCCTGAGTGCTGTCGCCCCCCCGTCTCTGCATGCAAACACCTCACAGACACAGCTTCTACACTGTTTCTGTGATGTTGCAGGCCTTAAGAGGCAGATAATGACTCAGAGAACAGCATTAATGCAGCCTTAATGACCATCGCACCCACTGTGGCTACTTAAACGCACACAAACTCAGACATTCCTGAGATAGCATCCCTGAAATCTTTACTGCGCTAACATTATGCCCAAACACACTCAAGCATACCTCTGAATTCTCCCCAGGTCTCTTTTCCTTCCCCCAACTCAAAAAAAGCAGAAAGAAGCAGGAAAGAAGCAGGCTGGGAGCCTATTTTCTGTTCCTGCAGAAACTCGGGCTGTGCTTGAGAATGTGAGATTTGCTCTGAATGCCAGAGGTGAAAAAAGATGGAGCTGATAAATAACAGGTAGTCAAAGTGATGAGAAACAGACGGTTTGCCTGCTGGGAGGAGGAAGTTATGTCTCGCACCTGCCAGAAGATGTTGTCAATGGTGTTACCCAGGAATCCTTCTCTGTTGTCGGAGGACAGCAGCTTAGGCCCCAGTATCGTCATGAATTCCTCAAAGTCCACCTGGCCGTCGCCTGCAGGGCCACAAAGAGAGAGACAGGACGGGAAAAAGAAGAAGAAGAAGAAGAACATCAGACAGGAAGCCTGGCAGGAAAGAGCTCAATCATCTGTGTTTACTGAGAAGAAGAAGATCGAGGAATGGGAATCCTCCGTGACACACATCATCAGCATTAATTCAGATAAGGTGTGTGCCTCCCATCTGTGGTCATGTGTAACAGGGCAGCTGGGCGAGTTGTCGGGTAACATTTGAATTCAAAGGACACGACTTGTGTGAGTTTGCATTATGTATTCAGGTGCAGCCTGCAGTCAGTGACAGCTTTACACAGCCGGGCACCATCGTGACGGCGCTGGAAAACAGCATAAACTGCAGCTCCATTTAACCGATTTCACTGCAAGATCACAGCATTCAGTTCCTGCGTCATGATAAGGAGCACGAAAATACATCAGAAAACACTTTAATAACACTAAGAAGAAGAGTTTCTTATTAATTTCTGTGAGTTCCAGGGCACAAAAATATAAAATCTGTCTTTGGGCAAGCCTAAAATTCAATTTCAGCTTCATTAAAGCACAGAAAACTAATATTTACCCAACGTGGTTCTGTCTAGAAAATAAATTCCAGCCTCAAAATGACCCAAATGGTGAAGAAATGCCAGATAATTGTCTGTGTGTATCATCCATTTCAATTCCTGCTAAACCTGATGACTTCCTCAAATACTACAGCCCCGAATTAACAGAACTAAATCCTAATAAAGAATATTAAAGGCTTAAAAGATGGATAATTGCAGGTACCAGCGGTTAATTCATGTTTAATGTCATAGAATACAGCTGAAAGACGTGTTGGGACATTATGGAAGTCAGTTGTAGAGGAATCTGAGAGAGATGCAGCCTCAGAACAAACGGCAGCTATGCTTTCAGATGGTTGGCTACTCATGGAAGCAAAAAGCTTTTAGCTTTGACCTTTGAGATTTACCGCAAGCTGTGGAATCAAGAACCAAGACCAGGCTGATAAGGAACCAGCTGAAACGCCTCAGGAGACTGTTTCTGATGCAAGGGCTGCATAGGAGTCATTGCAATCTGCTTGGAATTACAAGCAGAGCTGGAGTTTAGGCAGAAAGAGCTGATCGGCCGGCTCTTCACCACTCCAGGGGAATCATTTCTTGACAGCTGACCACCTGCTCCCATTAAGGCTGTTTAGAAACTGTTTAATGGAGTCATTTTTAAAGGAAATCCTACATGAGCCTGAGGCAAATGAAGGAGGCATTCAGTTTAGTGTTTTTCATTTACTGAAACATTCATACCAACTGTCTGAGAATAGGAACACTTCCCTATTCAGGGTTACGCATAATATATGACAGTAAAACAGATTCTCATGTTAAACAGTCCCGTTTGTGCAGGTTTTCCTTGCTTTGCATGTTCTGTGCATGCACCCGAGTGTGTGTCCTCATGTAGAGCCTCACCATCCATGTCCAGTCTCTGCATGATGATGGCCAGCTCCACCTCGCTGGGCATGTAACCCAGGGAGCGCATGGCCATGCCCAGCTCCTGTTTGGAGATGAAACCATTTCCATCCCGATCCAAAACACGAAACGCCTCTCGGATCTCTGCACAACAAACACAAGATGTTTCCCTGTCGGTCAGTATGGGGAAAATAAAGGGTTCTGGCGTGGACTATGGTTATCACACGTTCTGCAGTGACACAGTTGGTATTTTAGAGTTCAAACAGCTGCAGGAATAAAGAGTATAAACCATGTGGTCCACTTGATGGTCCTGGTGTGACGGCGTCTGCTGGCAGTGAGGTAAGCTGTGAACTCTGTCACTTCTTGTTTTCTATGTGTCTCACAAGCAGATGACTCCTCACAGGAGAGCGTTACCCTTAAAAACTCTTAAAAACCTATAAAAACCCTTACAAACCCTTAAAAACCCTAAACAAAACCTTACAAACCCTAAACAAAACCTTGCAAACCCTTAAAAAACCCTTACAAACCTTTAAAAACCCTTACAAACCCTTAAAAACCCTAAAAAACCCTAAAGAAACATCTAAAGCATCTGATGGTTGCAGGCAGTGAGGTGTGAACATTTGTGAACTCTGTCACTTCTTGTTTTCTATGTGTCTCACAAGCAGATGACTCCTCACAGGAGAGTGTTACCCTTAAAAACCCTTAAAAACCTTTAAAAAGCCTTAAAAAGCCTGAAAAACCCGTAAAAACCCTTACAAACCCTTAAATACCCTAAAGAAAACCCTTACAAACCCTAAAAAAACCCTTGCAAACCCTTAAAAACCCTAAAAACCTTACAAACCCTTAAAAACCCTAAACAAAACCCTTACAAACCCTAAAAAAAAACCCTTACAAACCCTTACAAACCCTTAAAACCCCTAAAGAAAACCCTTACATACCCTAAAAAAACCTTGCAAACCCTTAAAAAACCCTTACAAAACTTGAAAAACCCTTACAAACCTTTAAAAACCCTTACAAACCCTTAAAAACCCTAAAGAAGCATCTAAAGCGTCTGCTGGTTGCAGGCAGTGAGGTAAGCTGTGAACATTTGTGAACTCTGTCACTTCTTGTTTTCTATGTGTCTCACAAGCAGATGACTCCTCACAGGAGAGCGTTACCCTTAAAAACCTTTAAAAACCCTTAAAAACCCTTAACCCCCCCCCAAAAAAAAAAACCTTACAAACCTTTAAAAACCCTTAAAAACCCTTCCCCCCCCCCCCAAAAAAAAACCTTACAAACCCTAAAAAACCTTTAAAAACCCTTAAAAACCCTTAACCCCCCCCCCAAAAAAACCCTTACAAACCCTTAAAAACCTATAAAAACCCCTAAAAACCTTTAAAAACCCTAAAAGAACCTTACAAACCCTTAAAAACCCTAAAAGAACCTTACAAACCCTTAACCCCCCCCCCCCCCCCCCAAAAAAAAAAAAACCTTAAAAACCCTTAAAAACCCTTAAAAACCAGGACTGGGACATAACTGACTGAGTAATCTTTCCCTAAATGTTTTCATATGAGATCTGGTGAGTAATACTCTACTTTCTCTTCTTTTTTTACTGTACAACTGCAATCAAAACTTCTTCTAAAGGTTTTTAATTCCTGATATATCTTTCCTCTCATCAATATGTTGCTGCATGACATACACAATTTATACTTATATAGCGCCTCGTTTTCACTTTCTACATACATGTGAGGTCCAGTGTCTCGCTTAAACCTTAAACCACAGCTCATTCACTCCGGTAAGAACGTCCATCTTACTCAAAGTCCTCGTTCATATTGTCTAAATTTGATAAATATCCTGCCATGTTGCACAAAACTATCAGCAGCAAACTCTGTGTGAAGTTTGGACAGATAGCTTTTGGGTAAAGCGCTGCGCTGCTGGTAAGTAGAACTTAACCAGGATTTGCTGATCTTTGCATCCCCAGAGAAGATAACTTTTTGACTTTAACACATTCCTCTCAGAAACTGAAGCATTGCATGTGCAAAAATGTACAAATTAAACCAAAAAATGCCATGAATCACGGTACAAGAAGCCACAGATTCAGCTGGTTTGTGTATTAAATGCAGCAGGTTTGATTAATCATTCTGCAGAACAGACAATGTGGTGCATGCAGAGTCTAAGAAATGAACTTAGATACTGAATGTCACCGTTGAACCGATACTTTAGATACTTTATTTGCCACCATATTGTACAAGATATTCTGCTACTTCTCATTTTCTCTGTGGAAGATCATTAAACAGGTAAATAACCTGAATTCACTGCACAGACTTTGTCTTTAAGTTATAAAAACCTGGATTTATTGGCGCAGAGCTACAGTT